>CAWUFW010007427.1:600000-1010853 GCA_963921515.1 Calotriton arnoldi
TGATACACGTTCCTCTCGTACCTTTCAGATCTCATCACAGACTTCGGAAAGAAGAGGACGGTCAGAACATAGAGAAGAACGCGTGAAATTGAAAGACGACAAACACGCTCCGAAAAATAAAACAAAACCTCAATTCTCCAAAAAGAAAGTAGCAGGTCTGAAGATCAGACATGCCGAGAATATTGAGAACACAACTCAAGAACGGAGAATGGGCTCAGACAATGCTGGACAGTGCAGCAGAAGTCACAATAGCTCGCCAAAACCTGAAGGAACTTCTGGAGATAGTAGACTTGAATGAGTACACTACAGTAGAGACTGTAGACACCAGGGTTAGCACACCACAAAAGTTATATGAAATAACACTCCGGATGGAGGGAGACATACCTAGACAGGTGAAAGCACATTTTTGGGAACAACTTTCAAGGGGCTATGGCATACTTCTAGCAGAAAAAGACTGGCCACCACAATTTGTCAGGGAGTGCCCACACGGCGAGGACATTATTATGCCTGCCTTCTCCAACCATATTCCAATACACCTAAAATATACATATGCCAGGAAATGGGCAGTAGCCCAGGCCCCAGCATTATATAAAAATCATGTAGGATGGGATGAGGAATCACCTCACCATAAAATACATCTGAAACATGAACCAACTGCACAAAGGCAGTATCCAATAAAGCAAGAAGCTAAAAAACAGGTCAGGGAGATCTTAGATCAACTTGAATACCAAGGGGTGATTGAAACATGCACCTCCTCAATGAACAATCCTTTGTTTCCTGTCTCCAAACCAGACAACACCTATCGTCTAGTTTTGGATTACAGACACTTAAACACTTGTTCTAAAACATTTGCAGTGCAAAATGCACATAGCACAGCATTAATGAATAACATTGTGCGTAAAAAATATAAAACCACATTAGACATCTCAAATGGTTTCTTTTGTCAAAACATAGCACCTGAAAGCAGGTACTTAACAGCTTTCTCCATAATGGGGACCCAGCGTCAATTTTGTCGACTCCCACAAGGGTTCAAGAACAGCCCAGGGTTATTCTCAGCAAGGGTAACGGAGTTACTACAAATTTATGACAATGAGGCATTGTCCTACGTCGATGACATTTATCTGACAGACGATGACCTGGATAAACACTTGAACAGGGTGAATACCATTATATTGGGCTTCGCCTCTGAGGGCTACAAATTCAACTTCAAAAAGTCCAGAATTGCCCATCTCAATGTCCTATTTCTAGGGTATGAGCTTTCAAGTGAAGGCAAGAGCTTGGCAGCTAACTTTCTAGAGAAATGTGCGCTGCTCCAACCTCCAAAAACGCTAAAAAACTTACAATCCATCCTGGGTTTCCTAAATTTTGGAAGAACATACATTCTAAATTACGCAGAAAGGGTTAAACCTCTCTACGCATTAATCAAACCTGATTTTTCAATCAGAAATTGGACACAAGAACACACAGAAATCTTGCGTTCACTACAGGCTAACATGTTAGCAACAAATCACTTACAAACACGCGTAAGTCAACGCAACCTGGTGATCCGAATAATTTTGGGTCAATGCGGATTCACCTACTTAACATTTAATGAGGGTGAAAAAATACCAATTGCATACAAATCTCATTTGTATACACAAGCGGAAATGCGCTTCACTTCAACTGAAAAAATTCTGACAGCAGTTCAAACCGCTGTAGCAAAAGAAAGAGCTCTAGCCCAAGGGAAACGCATTATTGTCGTAACCCCAGTACCAGCTTTAGAAGCGGTCACAAAAGCAAGCATTCCAAACGCTAAAGCATTACATCCAAGATGGATACAATGGGTTAATTCTCTTGCTGCAACAGATGTTGAATATGTTTTTGATCCGGATTTAAAAACACAAGCATTCCTGCAATATGAACTCGAATGTCCTCTGCCCACTGAAATTCTGCCTCTCGATCAGTACGAATTCATAATTTACACTGACGGATCCGCACAACCCGCAACAGGGAGTAAGCAAGCTTACAGTGCAGCGTGTGCAATCGTTAAAGGTCGCATGCGAGATGGCATCTTCAGACCTATGGTCACAAAAACTCAATCTCTAGGAGATTGTACAGCTCAGCGAGCTGAACTACAAGCATTCAAACTGGCACTTGAAAGTACAGATCGAGAATTCCCCACACTAATAGTGTGCGATTCCTTTTACTGTGTTCAGTCGTATAATGAATATATACAAAACTGGCTTGAAAATGGGTTCAAAGATGCGAAAGGTGGCACAATAAAGCACAAAACGCTTTGGGAACAAGTAGTTCAGTTGAAAAACGAACTACCAAAGGCTCATGTGATCCACACACTGAGTCATCAACGTGATGGCGTTCACATTGCAGGGAATTCATTGGCTGACGAAGCCGCAAAGGGGGCTGTTCAGATGGCTTCCGTAGCTGCGATCACTCGTTCAAAAACGAAAATAGACAGTGAGATAATGTTGGCTGTCAATGCTACGAGCAAAGGCAGTGGTGCAGCGTTACCAAAAAAGTTTCCACTCAAGTACTCTTATGTAATTGATGCGAACAACGATCCTTTTGCTCGAATCCCTGGAGTGGGGGATAGGGTAATTCCAAACAAGGAACGTAGTTTAGGACTAATCCTAGCAGCACACGAAGGGATAGCTTCTGCCCATGCAGGTGTTTCTGCAACAGTATCTTTACTCAAGCAAAGATATTGGTGGCCTGGCATTAGAAAACAAACAAAGAACTATGTTTTAGAATGTGATATATGCCAACAGATGAAAGTCTCCACAGTGAAACGCCCTGCGCAGACACCCCTGTTAATTTCAGACAAACCATTAGCTTGTGTATACCTGGACCACTGCGGTCCCTTGCAAAGGGACGGTAACTATAAATATATCATGGGTGCAGTGGATTCATGCTCTAGGTTCCTAAGGATATGGCCTCAGCGCTCGGCTGACGCTCGAACTGTTATAAAAGATTTGCGAGTCTTTATCGGCACATACGCAATAGGCACGCTACATTCTGACCAGGGCCCTGCGTTTAGCTCTCGGGCTTACAAAGAAGCCATGGCCAGTCTGGGCGTTGCATTGCGGTACTCCTCTCCATTCCATCCTGAGGGAAATTCGGTTGTGGAAAGGAAAAACCGGGACATAAAGCAGTCTATAACAGCTAGGGTATTAGGTTCGGGTGATGGGTGGGTCAAACATCTTTATGGGGTCCAACGCTCATTAAATAACCTGCCAAGAAGTTCTCTAGGGGGGTCACTCCATATGAGGTCCTATTTGGGACAAGAATGTGGGTACCAGACCTCGATCACGTAGGCACAGTGGTGGAAAATAAACCGTTTGATATCAAAGATCGTTTGGCTGTTTTACAGGAACTCAATGAACTAAGATCGAAACAAAGCAACGTATTCCTGCAGCCAACCACCACTGGGGAAAAACCGGCGGTCCCAGCAAGGCCTGTCTGGATTCCAAAAGTTGGGGATCTGGTCAGAGAAAAGATTGCGGACAAGAAGGAATTTGGACCTTCTTACAGACAACCAGTACCTGTCCTAGCAGTTCAAGGAACAAGAACAGTACTTCTGCCGCCCCTTGCTGGAAAAAAGATTTGTGTCCATCGACCTCATCAAACCACAGTATGTGGCCAATACTAAATAGTAGGCCACGTGGACTCCGACCTAGTAGCAGACGCACTCCTCTCGCTACTATCCAAGAGGTTCAGACTGAAAGACTGATAACAATCGAGAATTTAGCAGTAACAGATGAAGGACTAAGCAACAATGCAATGGAACTCATCCCTCTTGAAAATCAAGTAACAGTTCGTCCAAATACACCTGTCTACACCAATGTAGCAAGTGATCAACTGCTTCCAGCGATTTCTACAAATCCTGATGCAATTCCAACAATTGACAGAACTGCTTCTGGCTATTTCATTAACTTTGATACGTTCTCAGAAGATCCGAGTGAACCTGAAATGACGCCAGTATCATTCAAATTCAAGCAGCAAGTACAAGACTTTCTTCACTTTCTGAAAAAGACTTATCTGGTTTCCCCATGGATTGAACTCTGGATTATTTCTGGACTATTTGTTTTACTGCTTTGGCTAGCTTTGGTTTTGACTATGAGCGTGCTTATAAATGGCAGATACATCCATGTGAACACTGAAGGAAAAGATGTGAACGTACTTTTGAAACCTCATAAATCTTCCCATCGTGAAGCAAGAGACTTGTCAACAGT
This sequence comes from Calotriton arnoldi, assembly GCA_963921515.1. Taxonomy (NCBI): domain Eukaryota; kingdom Metazoa; phylum Chordata; class Amphibia; order Caudata; family Salamandridae; genus Calotriton; species Calotriton arnoldi. Next base: position 604,230 of record CAWUFW010007427.1, read on the forward strand.
GAACATCACAGCCGTTCCTATACAGGATGGTATAGTGTGGGACAAAACAGAATTTGATATCTTTGGCCCGACGGAACAATTGAACATTCCACATTTGTTTAAAATTTCACTAAGTGATCTCATTTCGTCCAGTACCTATTCTGATGATTGGGACTTTGAGACTGTTAACGACATAATGTTTGACCTAGAAAAATCTGCTGCATTTTCTAAAAATGAATATTTAGAGGGTTCATCAGACTATGAACAGCTGTATTGCTATAACCACTATGGTCATCATTATTTGCATAAATCTGCATACCCTAGAAATATGTTTATGTTTAACCAATGGGAGCATTGTCCTACACCACCACAAGGTAGTTCAAAAACATTTGCTAACAAGTTTCCATATTTTTCAGGTTACAATACATCTGATCCAGAAACGTTTTACTATAAAAATGTAAACAAAACAGGACTGAAAATTATGTTAACTAATACAAAACAGATTTACTCTGCAGCAGTTATTGCCCAACTGTCTAGACAGGGTTTCGACTTATGGAAAGACACAATAGACACGAAAACTGTCTGGGGTACTAAAGATTGGCAAGTGCAGGGGATAGAAGCTTTATTTAGAGCCTGTATCATCCCTAAACAAATAATGTTTTTGAATGAAACTGTCCAACAAACATCTTGTCTTGGACTAGCCAAGATCAAAGAGATGAAAACACCTTCTGTACCAACACCTGCAAGTGATAACAATACACAGGCAGCGGTGACAGTTGACCAAATACTACAACTCAACAGATCTAATCCTGATTGGAGAAAATGGTTGATCTGGCCCACAGACACGAACAACTGTCAGGAAAGATTCCTGAATAAAACTCAGGGCTTTACTATTCATAGGCCAGACCCAAGATACGTCCAAAGACAGCATCCGGGGGTAGTAACAACATACAGTGTAGGAAAATTATGCCTCGATTGGCTCCGGAAATCTACACTACAGGATGTGAAACAACACTTATCCTTACTTAAAGAAGACGCAGACCTTAGGGAATTCTTGCTTGGACCAAGAAAACCGCGTCAAAAACGTTTCATATATGCCGGCATTTATGCTGCCTATAATGAAGCATGGAAAGTGTCACAGATGGAGGCCGCAGAACGAATACGTGAACTTGATCGTATTAATTTAGAGAAAACACTCACTGTGGTCGACAATGGGTTAACAACTTTGTCCTCCAGAATATATTAATTGGACAACATTGTATCCTCTGCTATCGACATACTAGAACAAGATTTGGCGATGTTACAGCAAGGCCAATCTCAATTACGTTCTATTGTATTATTAAGCTGGACGCTGCAATCTTTGCGTGCGGGCTATGTGCCTTGGCGTTTCATCAACATTTCGGCTCTGTTTGCAGAATACAATCTAACTGATAAACAGATCGAACTGGCACAAAGGGGAGCAAAGTATACAGTGCTGAGCATTGAAAAACTGGAAAAGTTACCATTCACAGTGGCAGAAAAACCAGCTACAGAATGGCTCATTCATGGCAAAATCACACTAACTGTGACTACTTTTCAGTTTCAGTATTGCCTCAAACAAATGCAAGCAGGCAAATATGAAAGGTTGGGTAAGGAATACATTAAGACATCTTGGAATTTACCGTATACATATAGATGTTGGAGTGGGGATCGTGAAGTGTTTTTGAGCGGTACACACTGTAAAAGTGCACTGAGTGGTTCACTTATATGTCAGGACATTTCTTTACACGGGGCTTGCAATGGTTCTGTGGCAAATTTGTCTTGCCATCAGCAGGGTACACCAGCTGCTGTGATTAATCCAACGTTTGGACAACTTTCTAATGGGAGTTACCTCATGTTGAATGATCAGAGTTGCTGCGGCATGTTGCCCGGCATCCCATATCTAGTAACGGTCAACACCAGGGTCACTTGCTGTATGCAAGTATTGTTTGCCCCAATAGACACAGTCAGGGAGTCGCCTTTGTGGCCTTCGCTGAACGTCTCTTTTATAAGATTTGATACTTTAAGCAGAATGAAAGCCATGCTTTTGCAACAATCAGTGCCTTTAACCTCGGCCAAAGAAACCTATGATCTACAAGTAGCAAGGACTTCGGCTGAGATACAGACTTTAATACGTACAAACTGCCCTATACATTTCGTGGAAATGATAGGACGTTTCTTTAACATGTCTGATACAAGCGGAATGGTACATGTATTTAAGAGCATCTGTTCCGGTCTGTTAGCACCTTTCCAGGCAATATTCGGAATCATCCCGAACTTTGCACATTCGGTGTTTGGTGGCATACCATTACTCCTCGCACTTGTTGCCGGAATTCTATTTCTCTTCCTGCTATTACGCTATGGCCAGCCTTTTCGCAGACATCACTCCGAGCGAAATGGAGAAAGCTCTCCTTGAACGAAAGTGCCGTGAGCGTATAGTACAGCTTTTGGGCATGACTCGTCAACGGGACCTTAATACCACGTGGTTCCTGTCATTCAGACCAATCTGGCAAGATTGCATCTTACCTGTTCTACGATGCCTGCTATGCGGTGAAGAATGCGTGTTAGACACCTGTCTAACATTTCCATCAGCGACGCCAACGGATATCGATACTCTGCTGGACCCGATAACGGCCCATGCTCTGTGTTGTCCCCAGAGGCTACCAATCCTGATGACGGCATTCATTGAGATCTCACAGATGCTTCCAGCTGCTGCTGAGGTACGAGATGGATCTACAGGCACACAGGTAACAACGGATGCGAACATTGCTGCGGCATCCTATGCTGAGAGCGATGCTTCACATCTCTGTGCAATTAATTTACTACACGAGGTGTTCCAACTGACACCAACTTCAGTGGACGATATTTTGTCTACAGAAATAGATGATCTCATGTTTACACCAGACCCGTACACTGACTCTGATTCCACCCACAGTGTACCAGAGACGCAGTAAAATTTGGCCTTCATATTTCAAAACTTGGAACTCTTCCCAAATTGAACTTTTTTTCCGTTTTTTCAAACTGAATGGCAATTCAATCTGCTTGAAGTAGAACTAGCCTTATAGTACAGACTTCGCGGTACTTCCTCAGACACTTTGTCATCTTATTTGTCTAAAAAGTTCATTAATTTTCATGACATGAAATGACTTTGATTTTTTAACAACTTATCGATCATTTTCTGTCACATGTAAATATTACTGCTTATTTCATTCAAATTGCATTTTATTTCCAAATATATGCCTGTAATGAAGAGCAATGCTTGAAATGTACAGTACTTATTGCATTTTAATAGGTTTTTTAATGCTTTTAAGAAATATTCTTAGCAATATGCGGTACTCCATTTTATGTTTAGCATATTAAATGTTTAGCATTTTATTATTATCGTACACACGAAAGTGGAGTGGGTGTTGTATTCCTCTTAGGGTGTCCGTACATGGGTTTTCTTGTATCATGTCCTTATATAGGCACAATTCGCCCTGCCCTTATATAGGCATAAAATCCCAGTCCTTATTTAGGCATTAAACCGTGCACTCCAAATACAGGCATGGTCTCCGACATCCATCCACCCTAACGTCACAACGAGTTCTTGAAGAACAGACCCTTAGGCTTTGGGAGTTTCCCTAGCACAGGACTATTGATTTCTTCAAGGACTCATCTATTATGCATGAACCGTTATACCTTGAGGGTTCATTCTTGACGTCTTTCGCTGTCCGATTCACGTCAATGCTAACATTCTGAGGTACCTCTCAGGTATAAATATACCTTCCCTAGCCCTTGTAAATCAGAGGAGACCTCGACTTCAGAGGAGCCCGTTTCCCGGCCTGACGCACTGAGAAGACGCTGTCATCCCTGCACGCAGAGAGTCCAGCTTCCAGTGATCTGACTTCCCTCGCGGGGTGTTGGAGTTCGAGTCTGGCAAGAGATTCCCACCTCTCTCATTCTTAAGGTATGGAGCTGACTAGAAACCTAGAGGGACTCTTGGCATACTAGGCTTAACATACTCTTAGTATACCATAGTAAGGAATACTTCACCTACTTCATACCTCTCCCTACACCTAGGTTAGGTTAGGTACATTGGGGTAGAACTAGCTTAGAAACGCATCGTATGAGTACTCGCATTTTTTAGTCTATGTTATTTATGTAAATGAATATCTACTAAAGATCATGCTAGCGCAGTATTATTTATTTCTACTGCTTACGCTGTACATTATTTATCTTGCATACTGTCTTGTGATCGTAACAGCACATATTACTTATACGAGAAACAAGACTGTTCAATAAATCTTTTATTGAAACGCCCGTCTATTCTTTCTGTGTAACTTTGAGGAAAACTAAGCATGCACGATTGAGCTGAGTGAAATAGTTATCTATTGTTTCCACGACTCTGGGACACGTTCTGATTCTAAAGGGAAACAAAGTTGTCATGTTTTGCGGCTGCCAGAAACTACTCCCTTCTTGTTTATCAAGGAGTTTCTAGTGGCCTCTGAGCTAGCTGGCACAAGTAATTAAGTTTAATATACTCGATAGGGACATATTGACCTTAGTCCTATGTCAAACCTATAGGGTATATTATTCCAATGCGCAGAGCCTATTAGGGAAATAGGAGCTACACTACAGTGGGTGACTAATGGAATAAATCTGCGCTGGTTACAAAAAGAGGGATGCCTGTGGAGGCAAACACTCCGTGATGAAAAACTACATATGTCTTGCGAGGTCTCTACAAAAACGCATAAGGAGAGTAATCACATGGCAGTCATACGCAATAATAAGTAATAACTATTTATAAAACGTGAAACAGTGTAACACCATACTTCAAGAAACATCCGAATTAAATGAGAATGGAAAGTCACCTAAAGGTCTCGTATGTGGCTGATAAATTATCTTAAATGATGTATACACAAAGAGAAAAAGAAATCAATCCAGTATAGTATGGACAGGGTTACAAGCATATTTTATCATGTAAAGACAGCCCAAAGGGGGTTTGGTTCGGAAGAAACACATATATACATGACAAGCATCCTAAACATCAAACCAAATCACATGATTCACTTATACGAAAAGACATATAATTTACTCATTGTACATGTTTGAGTGGTAGTTGTATGTATGATAGTATAGGTAAAGACAGAATAAATGAATGGATGTTCTGATGCTAGGCAGAACAACTGTGCAAGGCAGGCAGCCACTAAGACTTTCATTTCCCTCGACAAGCATGTTGAAATGGAAATCTTAAAAATGACTGAGCTGTTACAGACTGTACAGATATATTATTCTGATGTTAAGCAGGACAGCTGTGCATGGCTGGTGTCCAGTTCGTTGAGGCCATTATGTATAGAATCCAAACGATACATCCATTTGCATTCTCTCACATTTAGGATGGTTTCAATATTGCCCCCTCTGGTGCCAAGGTTAGCCTTCTCCAACACTACCCACTTGAGATCATCTGGCCCGTGTTTGGCATCTTTAAAGTGCTCCACCAGGGGCGCACCTTGGACTCCGCACCGTATTCTGCTGCAATGCTGCAATATGCAGGCTTTTACCTTCTGCTGTGTTTGGCCGACATATATTTTGTCACATGGGCAAATGATCCCATAGATGACATTGGAGGTATTGCAATTTGTGAAGGACTTGAGGTCAATCTTTTGTTGTTTATGGACAAACTGTTTTGTTTGGATCGTGATTTTGCAGGCCTTACAATGTCCACACTTGTAGTGGCCCAGGGTGGGGGGTAAACTCCATAAAGACTGAAGGGATGGTTCCTCCGGTGAGTCTAGAAGTGACCGTACCACATGGTCCTTCACACTTTTGGCCTTCTTGAAGGAATGCATTGGTAGGTCCGGCTGGTCCATGTCATCTGATATCAAACCCCAATGTTGGTTTACCACCTTCTTGATAGCATTACTATGGGTCGAAAAAGTGGTGACACAGATCATCCTCTGTGTGGAGTTGCATTCCAGTTCTCTGGGTGTCAGCAATGTTTCTCTGGGGCTGAACCATGCCCTCTTCCGTGCTCTCTTTACCAGTTTCTTTGGATACCCTCTTTGTAGAAGTCGATCAAAAAGCTCCTCTGATTCAAACATGAAGGCTTCCTTCCTTGAGCAGTTCCGACGAATCCGCAGGAACTGCCCAAAGGGGACGAAGGTACAGCACCACTCATTCCCTTTTCTGTCAACGTGGTTCCAAATTCACCATCTTTCAACATGTACCTGCTACAATCCTTCAACTTCTTTGCATCACAATTTCCACCCTTCTTATACAATGCAACTCTGCATCTATTCCACCGTTCACCATTCTCCAAGACAACATATTTGTATACCTGCTTCACCTTATAAGGTCCTTTAAACTTAGACAACCCATTCATTACCTTTCAAGATATGACTGTGACCCAATCACCCTTCTCCACAGTGGCGTAGGAAGAGGGGTGCGGGCCGCCCCGGGTGTCTTCACTGAGGGGGTGACAAAATGGCAAAAATATGTGTTTTATACACATATTTTTGCCATTTTGTCAAGCCGGGGGTGACAAGAAATTTTCCGCACCGGGTACCACCTGACCTTGCTACGCCACTGCTTCTCCATATTACTCCTGGAATTCATTTCAGTTTCTCTGGACTTGTGCTCACTCACACCACCTCCTGCTACCCACTCTTTCATCCAAGAGGGTACCATTTTGGAACTTGGAATTCTCCCTCTCATGAGTTAGAAGGGGGATTTGCCAGTGATCTCATGTTTAGTAGTGCGGTACACCCATAGTAAGTTCTCTATCGCTCTTTTGATATTGTGTCCAACCACATCTGCCATTTGAATCACACCCTTAACCATCCTGTTGGCTCTCTCCACAATACCGTTCCCTTGTGGGTTGTAAAAGGAAGTGGAATGGTGTTTTATGCCTAGGCTAAGGAGAAACTCCCTCATATCGCGAGTGACCAGCTGTGTGCCATTGCCGGTTACGAGATTCGATGGATGCCCTCTTCTAAAAACATCTTCCTTAGTACAGCGATGGTGGCTTCAGTGGTGATTTCTTTCATGAAGAATACACTCAACCACCTGGAAAACACATACTCAGCCATCAAAGCAAACCTACATTCGTTAGTCAAGTCAGACATAGGACCAATAAAATCAACACAAACACTATGCCAAGCCTTCCCCGGGTTGGTTTTGTGTACCATGACCGATTGTTTACCCACTTTGAGTCTCTTCTCTCCTTCCTTGCATACACTGCACTTAACAACCCAAGCCGCAACCTGATAATCCATGCCAGGCCACCAGAACTGCGATTTGAGGCGACGGAGTGTCAAATTTTGTCCCCAGTGTCCCTCATGCGCCATGTTTATGAGTTTATTTCTGAAACCCACTGGTGGCACAAATCTGTCACCCCTCATCAAAACTGCATCCCCACACATGGTCATTTCTTCAAGGATTTTAATATATGTGCCAACTGATACTGCGACAAAACTCTCTCTTACTCCCAAAGACCACCATCCTCATGACTTCCTTGAGGGTGTCATTGCTATCCATTTCTTGGCACCATTCTTCCTTTGTAAAAGCACCAGCCCCTTCCAACACTGCATCTTGCACAGAGGCTACAGATTCCTCAAGTTTGTCACTCCACTTATCTGAACCATTCACTTTCTTATAATTGACTGCCAACCAAGACAGACAATCAGCCTGTATGTTCTGCCAACCCTGTAAATGTTCTAGTGTATAACGATATTCTTGAAGCCTAGCAGCCAGTCTAGCCAACCTGGCTGAACCTTTGCCAGGCCCACCAGGTAGAAGAACTTTAACTAGGGGCTTATGATCTGATCTCAAGACAAACTCGGTGCCCCATATGTATGTTCTATAGTATTCTACACCCCACGCAGCAGCAAGAGCCTCCCACTCTATTACAGAATAGTTTCTTTCAGTATCCGTTAGTGTCTTTGATGCAAACGCCACAGTTTTTTCACCACTAGAATGTTTTTTGCGATAAAATGGCACCCACACCTATCGCACTCGCATCTATCATTATAATGGATTTGCAGCTAATGTCAGACGGCACAAGAATCCCTGCTCCGTAAATCTCTTTTTTGATGAAATTAAAACACTCCTCTTGCTTCTGTTCCCACACAAATGCTAGACCCTTCCTCAATGACAATCGTAATGGTTCTGTCTTATCAGCAAAACTTCGTACAAACTTTTCATAATATTCTATGAGGCCCATGAAGGACCTAAAACATTGCTCCTTGTCCATGGGTCTTGGTGCCAGTTCGATTTTGTTTTGGTTTAACTCCATCAGACGACAGCGTGTACCCCAAGTATTCCACTTGTTTTGTCAAGAAATAATACTTGTACTTACGTAAAGTGAGACCCATCTCTACTATCCGCTGCAGGGCTTGTTTTAAAATTGTATTGTGTTCTTCAATGATTTTTCCAAAAATCAAAATATAATTTTGAAAATAGATTATGTTGTGCATTCCCTGAAAGACATCTGAGATCATACGTTGAGGACGCGTGCCGCTGATGATAAACCAAGCACCATGCGCATGAATTAAAAAATCCCTTCCACCGTTTTGAACGCAGTGAGTGGTTTTGAATCTTCATGGAGCTTAATCTGATGACACGCGCTCCTCGAATCCGATTTTGAAAAGTACCTTCCCCTTTCAGCATTAGAATTAACTCAATATATTAGGTAGAGGATAGGTATCAGCCACAATGTTCTGATTCAATGATCTTAAGACCACATAGAGCCTTAAATGTCCATCAACTTTGCGTGTAATGACCACCGGAGACACCCAGTTGGAAGCCTCTACAGCCTCAATGACTCCCTCTTGAAGAATCTCCCTTATCAATTCTTTCACCCCTTCCCTGACAATAACTGGTATCTTCCTAAGCTTATGCTGGACAGGAACACCTTTTTAGAACTATTTTGTGTACATAACCCCTCAACATACCTAGTATGCTGTCAAAGACTTTGCCCATTGAATTCAAAATGTCAGATATTGCTTCATCCTCAATGCCCATCACCTGAGCAGGTACCCAGGGATTTACAAGGATGTGTAAATAGTATTGGTGTACCCAACCTAGAATTCGGGGACCATGTTCTGCTATGTAAATTTTTCTCTGTGTACTCCTTCCTCCAAATTCTATATCAGCATTGACGTAGTCTACAATGTTGATAACCTCCCCTTGGTAATCCACAGGGGAAATATCTTTGGGTTGTAGAGATGTACCTTCCCATAGTAGCTCAAAAATGGCTTTGGGCACAATAGTGTGCATTGAACCTGTGTCGTCGATAAGTTGAATTTCACGCTCATTAACTCTAAACATTGCTTTGAGCCTATTCCTCCTCTGGTTCTCGTCTACAACTTCTATTTCCCCTCAACACTTAAGATGCTTTCAGGTATCTCAGCTGATTCTGTAAATATGTCAGAAACACAGGTCACCCTTCCATGACCTGCCCATTCGCAAAGCAAAACCTCAAATCAGAGCCATGACTCGCATTCCGACACCTCTTGCACCTACCCACACTCCCACACCTATTGCACTCTTTGTTCCCTTGTGTGGATGGTGCGTATCTCCTTACCTTAGTAGTGTTGGGCTTTACCGTGGCAGAAGACTCACCTGATCTGGCCACTGCTTCAACTTCCGAAACTACATCCCACAATTTATTTTTCTCCAGTTCTCTCATGCACAAATCTGATTGCTCTAGCACTCTGGCTATCCCTATAGCTGCACCTAATACAGAGTTTTTGGCCGCCCATAACCTCTCCTGTATTTTTTTGTTTTTACATTGCACAAAAGGCTGATCTCTAATGAGTTCATCTGTCATGAGTCTAAAACGACAGTAGACAGCTCACACAACCTAGCTACAAACTAGTCTATAGTCTCCTCCCCTTTTTTGTGTTGTGTCTAAAACCTATACCTTGTCATAACTAGATTCTCTTCTTTGGCATAGCGAATTTCTAATCTACGCCTGGCTTCTTTAAATACATCAATAATGGGTTGGCCATTCACTTCTGTAGCTGGGGGTAAGTATCGAAACACCCTCTTTTATTTTAACTGAGTTTTATATAGCGTAAACTTGACCCGAAGGTATTGGGTATCAGAGTGCTTTACACGAGCACCAGTTGCGTTACATGAGGACACATTCATTTTTGTTAGGCACGGGGAGATTAAGTGATTTGCCAAGAATCACAGGATGTTGCGCGTCCTTGCCGAGACTCGAACCCGGTTCCCCAGATTTAGGCCAACTCCTCTCCCTTTCACCCTCTTTGCCCAGAGCACTTAACAATAACGCTTTTTTCCTTGACGGACAAAACCCTTCACCATCTAAAGCTTCTATATATAATCAAACATTAATACCCAGTCTTCCCAAGGCATGGGTGGGGAACCTGGTTGCATTAAAAAACAAAGTGGTGGGATGACAGATATGTGAGCAGATGAGGTTACAGGTGCAACTTCACTATGAATACTTTCAGAAGCCCCATAATATCCTAGTTCAAGCACAACAAGATATTTATTTATTTGAAAAGTTTTATAAAGTGCGAACATGACCCGAACGGATATCAGAGCACTGTACAAAGGAGCGGAAGTGGAAGGAGGTAAAAGCATGAATACAACATCTTAAAGGGACATGTGAGGTACAAGAAAAGCAACAAAGTCATAGGGAGCACATGGAAAAACAAAATTACAATGTTGAACCGAAGTAACAACCCATCTTGTGGGACATGTAAAGTTCCAGAAGAGCAATAAATCTCATGGGGCACAAAAGAATCAAAGAGTGTCAACAGGAGATAGAAGTAAGTTAAGATGGCTACGAGACTATTGTTGTAGATGGTCATTCAGGAGTTACCATTTGACATGTTTTTTGAATGAGGCGGTAGAGGGGTTTTATCTGATCTCGGGAGGAAGAGCGTTTCATATTCTTGGTGCAAGTCCAGAGAAAGCATGATTGTATGTTCTTTTCTTATTGAATTTGGGAGGGTTCAACAGTAGGGTATTAGAGCTTCCTAGGCTCCGACTCAAACCCGATAATTCACGTTTTTTTGCCAGGTAAACAGGGGCAGGGCAGGACTGGGAACCGAAGCCGGCCCTGGCAAACTGCTTGGTCGACCCCCTCTGGGGGTCAGGGTGTATGCGGCCGAGCTGTTTGCTACGGCCGATTTTGTTACAGGGGGCTGATATTGCCGGCCCGGTAACAAAGACGGCCCCCCAGGCCCACCGGGGAAATGCCCGGTGCCCGCTATGGCCCCTACCCTGGCGGCCCACCGGGGAAATGCCCGGTGCCCGCTACGGCCAGTCCGGCCCTGAACAGGGGTGTTGTAGTGAATAGCTTTGTGCGTCAGGCAAGCTATCTTGAAACGGATCCTTGCTTCGATAGACGGACAGTTTAGTTGAATTAGGTCTGGTGTGATGTGGTCATGTTTTCTGGTGTCAGTGATGAGTCCAGCCGAAGAATTCAGAGTGGCAATAACAGGTGCCAACCTAGCTTTAGGTAACCCAGCTAGGGTCACCAATCCATATTCCAAGCATGAGATAACTAGGGATTGGACTGCAGACTGAATGTCCTCAGAAGGCAAGAATGGCTTGATTTTCCTTAATGTGTTGAGATGATGATTGGCTCCCCTTATAGTTGCACTGATGTGATCTTGCATATTCAGGTATTTGGCCAGAGTTATACCTAAAGATCTCGCAGAGTCAACAACATGAGGGGTGCAGTTGAGCGCTGAAAGTTGTTTGAGCCAGTCTTGAGTAGGTGCAGAGTGATTGTGGGGGGCAATCAGGAGGAATTCTGTTTTGAGAGTATTTAGCAAAAGATGATTATGAGTTAACCATTGTTGAGTTTTTAGCAGCGCACAGTTAAGAGTTTTTATGTCATCTGGCGAAGAGATTTTCAAATGCAATTGAGTGTCATCAGCATACATATGGTATTGAATGTTAGAGCGGTTCAGAATTTCAAAGAGTGGGTCCATGAAAAGGTTGAACAGCATGGGCGAGAGTGTGGAACCTTGAGTCACTCCAATTGTGACCGGGGTACTGGTTGCAAGGGAGTGGTAAACTTTGATTCTTTGCGTTCTGTTTCGGAGATACGAGGCAAACCAATGTAAGACAGGGCCTGATAGCCCCATCCTTTTTTGAAGAAGAGCAATCAGGTTTTCATATTTGACCGTGTCAAATGCTGAGGACAAATCAAGAAGGATCAGTAGACAAGGAACATTCTGGTTAAGAGATCTCATGGCGTCATCAATGAGTTAGGGCTGTTTCAGTACTGTGACCCGCTCTGAAACCTGACTGGTAAAGGTCAAGGAGCTGAAACTTCTCGATGTGGTTGCAGAGCTGCGTGTGAACGCATTTCTCAAGCAGTTTGGCTAAAGTCATGAAATTAGTAATTGGTCGGAAATTGTTAGGATCAGCTAAGTCTGCATTTGGCTTTTTTGGGATGGGAGTGACTTGACCCATCTGGTGGCATTCAGGAATCCTATCCTGCTCAAGAGATTCATGAATAATCAGGGACCAGAGTGGAAGAATGGCCGATTTGAGTTCTTTGAAAAACTTGGCAGGTAGAGGATCGTTGAAGTGATTGGAAGGTTTTAAAGAAGCGATAGATTTGAGCAGCTCCGCATCGTTGGAAGTAGAAAGGAATTCCATGATGCACTGTTTTTAGGAGGGTAAACTGTGGGGTGGGAAGTAGGTGCTCTTGCTATCGTTGGCCCAGAAGAGGGTCAGCAGGAGGTCAGAAGCAGCAAATTAGGTGAGGCGCGTTGCAGTTCAAGTTCAATTTTTCTTGCCTTTTTAGTGAAGTGTGCTGAGAAGTCCTCCCCACTGGGACAAGAGATCATGAGTGCAGAGAGTTGATTGGTAGAGTGGTTAGCTAGTTGTTTGATGATTTCAAATCATTTTTGGGGTCTGTTTTTGGCGCTGTCAAGCTGTGCCCTGAACTAATCAGTTTTGGCACTACGGATATGTTTGGTATATGAGCTTCTAGTCATCCATAACTGTTTGAGGCTTGTAACGGAGGGCGAGTTTCTCCATAGTCTCTCCGAAAGCCCTAGTTTGCGACATTCCTCACATTAAACCAGGGTTTGGACTGTTTTAGCGGAATCCTTCTGAGTTGCTTTGGTGCAATTGTGTTGAAAATATTTGTCATGGTGTGGATATAATGATCCATAAGGTCATCCAGGTTAGTTATGTTAGGGGTTGGCAGAAGAAGATTCTTGCTAATGGATGTTAGATCATTAATGTTGATGTCTCTCAGATTTCGAACCAGCTGTTTGGTTTTGAGCGGCTGACCAGAACATTTTCCAGGATGTGAAAAGAGATTTGGTAATGATCCGACCAGTTACAGGGTGATATGTCATCAAATTTTATGGTGTTATCTTTAGGTATGATAAGATCAAGGGTGGAGCCCTTGTTGTGGGTGGGTCCCTTGCAGGCCTGGGTGAAGTTGAGGTTGGAGAGGAAAGCCTTGAAGGCGCACAATAAGGGATCATTTGTGTTGTTCCAGTGCAGGTTAAAATCCCCGAGGAAGATATGGCTGGGGTGTTGGTCAGAGCATTGCTCGACGAAGAGTAGATTATCACCTGGGAGATGATATATTGTGTGGAGCAAATAGACAATCTTGCCATTGTTCCAGATTTCAATGTCTAGGTGTTCACAGGAGGACATCATAGCAGTTTGAGCCTGTTTCAACATGAGGATGGAGCGATAGATGCAAGCAATGCCACTCCCAACTTTAACAGGTCTATAGAGTCTGATAATGTCATATTCAGGAGAGACTAAGATGTCAAGAATTTGGGAGGAGTCATTAAGCCAGGTTCCCGTTAGGATCAGGAGGTCCAATTCTTGCGTGATGATGTCAGAGATATCCGCTGCATGCTTCACTGCTGACCTGCAGTTGAGAAGCATCAATTTGATGTGCAAGTTGGTTGCTACCACTTCTAGGTGAGAAGTGGCGACCAGTAGTAGGTTATTCTTGTTCACAGATCTCAGGTTAACACTTGGTTCTCTAAACGGGTAAGAGGAAATAGTTTGGATGTTGAGTGGTGAGTGAGAGGAGACACTACAAGAGCTGTTGTAAGATAGAAGAAGGGAGAGAGTGTCATCATCAGACATATGGTGCATAGACCTATGGGGCCTGGAGTGGTGATTTGGAAGAGGCCGAGTTCTCCAGAGTAGGCTGAGCGGGCTATTGGAAGAAGAAATGTCCTTCTTGCGGTGTTTATCCCTTGCTGGAAGGCTAGGTTGATTGGTCTCAAGGGTAGGATAGAGTTTCCAAAACATCTCCATCTTCAAAGAGAAATGTAAGAGGGTCTGCAGGTTATCCTTAACAGTTTTGAGATCCTGCTTGAGGTCGGCCAGCTTATCCTCAATGTAGGGCAAGCTATCACTACCAGCGGCCGGTCTAGGAGTAGATAGTTGATGGGACCCCTTAGGGAGAGGGGTGTTGGACGGCAAAATATTTTCCTCACAGGTGCGAAGGAACGTATTGAGTGAGGGGACAGGATCCAGCTTGAGGTCAGTAATATTATCCTCAATGGGGGAGGGTTGGCATTGTGGACGACAGGTCTAGGGGTAACTGGTTAAAGAGACAACCCTTGGGGGGGTTGGTGGGGGGCAAAGTGGCTTTATCCTGTGATATGGGGTAAGTACTGGGAGAGGAGATGGGAAGTTGAGGGTTCGTGTGTGAAGTACTGGAGTATGAGGCTGGGTGAGAGGTAGGAAAAGCACTCATTTTGGTATTCAGGGAGACTTGAGTTGAACTATCAAGGTTAGGTTTGTTGGTATTGCACTCACCATCTGTGTCAGGAGATATGTCAGAACGGCTAGGGGGAGTGAGGGGAAAGCGGAGTAGGTGAATACGGAGGAAGAGTAAACTAAAGGTTCCACAGCTGAGGGGAGACTTTGATCATGTAGAATAGCAGGGACTATATTATTAAGTGTGTTTTTAATCCTCATAAAGATTCTGTCAAAGCGTTCAAGATTCAGGTCTGAATTGGGTTTTTTTTTTTTTTAACACAAGCTTTATTGCATTTTTTTCTTTCACAGGCATGCATCACATATAATGAAACATTACTAAAATATAATTTTGCAATTACGGGCTAAAGTGCAAGCAGTCTGGATTATGCATTTACAATCTTAATCACATCTTATATAATAGTGCTCACATTCTTATACCCATAGTCTGCCATACAGCTTTTGCTTTCTTCCTGCATGTACCGAAATCTGCAAGTTTGAATGTGCAATGTTTATATCTATTAAACATAATATAACCACCCTATACCCCTCCCCCTCCCATTCAGGTCTGAAACTTGTATAAGGATGTTACCATTATTGTAAGGGATATGGCAAGATTAGCATTAAAGTCTGGTGAGGGTAATAGGTTTATTCGGAAACCATTAGGGGTTTTGCTCTTTGGTTTGGATCGAAGCGTTGATTTTTTGTTTAAATTTATTTTATTGAATTTTAACATTTTAGATACAGTGAATCATGGAAAATGGTTCCGATCTCAAGGTACATGCAGAGGCAGACAGATATTTTTTTTGGGGGCATTCAGGTGTACATACGTAAGTGTTGGCTCTCATAGCTGTCATAATATATCAATACAATCCCAGCATTACACAGAGGTGGAAGTTATCAGTGTGAGACTTATGGGTCCTGGGATATGGTTGCTAATCAAAATCTTGGTGACAGAGCTACGTCTGCCCATGGTTCTCATGGGAGCTTTGAGCCTGCAACTCTAGTGGGTGGGTAACAATCCCTGTCCCTCACCGGTGTTATCTGAGCAGCTGGTTTGTATCCTAAACTAAAAACCTGGGTGCTGAACTGGGGTACTGATGCGGGATCAGCGGGGAGAAGGGGTGTGTGTGCAGACGGAAAGGAGGTCAGTAGGCCCTCTGTGCCGGTGTGTGGGGCTAGTCTGGCGGCTGGCGGTTATCGATGCGGGGGGGGTTTTGGTTAATTTCTTCGTCAGGTTCTTGGGTTGTGCTCTACAGTGTGGGCCGTGAGGGAGTATCAGCAACAGGCAGGCGCTCTAGCTCAATACGCCTGCCAGCTGGTGTGGCTGGCGTGGCAGAAGTTGGTTGGGTATGGGAGGCCTCAGCTGGTTCTGCTCGCATGGTTTGCTGCCTGAACTGGAACAGGATTTGCGCCCATTCCATGGATATGTGGTGTTTGCGTGTTCCCTTCGCTTCCTCTTCTCGGATCACATCTTCTTCCGCAGCGCCCCACTTTTTGACGGCTCCCACTGAAGCCTCCACCGTGGGCCCTCCCAGAGTCCTCCAGTGCATAGCTATGGCTCTCTTTGCCAGAAGTAATAGGAGGGATGCAAAGCGCCGCTGTACTTTATCAGTTTTTCGTCTGCGAAACACCCCTAGCGCACATGCCTCCCATGTATCGATCCCGGGGATATTGGTGGTTGCTATGAGTGTGTCATGGATGTAATGCCAGTATTGCTGCAATGTAGGGCATCTCCAGAACATGTGTTGGAAGTCCGCTGCAGGGGTTTGGCAACTGGGGCATAGAAACTGCGTGTCTGGGTAATAATGTTGTAAGCGCTTCGGTGTTAAGTATGCCCTATGTAGGATGTTGAATTGTATGTTCTTGAATCGCGCGTTTCTGGAGACTTTTTTGGGGTATTCTAGAGCCTGCGCCCACTCCTTGTCATGTAGTGGTCTGTTGAGGTCTTCCTCCCATGTCTGCCGCAGTGAGGTCAGTGGCTTAAATAACAATTCTCGGGTAGCTTTATACAGCCAACTGACGAGATGTCTGCCCGCCCCCATATGTAGTATGGTGTGTATTACTGGGTGCGTCGGTGGTTCGCCTGCGAGCGGGTCCCAGAATGGGCTGCTACTGGCCAAAAGTCGTCGGTGTAGTAGGAATTGCCCAGGAGGGAGACTGTATTCTTCTACTAACTGGTCGAATGGTCGCAATTGGCCTCCCTCAAACAAGGATTCCCATTCCGTTAGTGAGCTATCTGTCCATGCTTGCAGGGTTCGCGCCGTGTAGTGGTTCTCCCGATGTGGAAACCCCACTAACGGGAGTATGGTGGCTTCCCTCTAGACATGCGGTGTACGCGCAACATACAGGTGCGAGCCACCGTTACTTGTAGCGGGTATGTACGTTGAGGTTTCGTGCCTGGTAATAGCAGACGTCGGATTAGTGGCAGAGAGATATGCTCCGTGTCGGAGGTTGTCTCGCCCATGTGGCATTCCACAGTCCAGTGCGAATGCCACTGAAGTTGCGCCGCGAGGAAATAGGCCTCAAAGGCCGGAGCTCCCAGCCCTCCCTGGTCAATCGGGAGATACAACTTGGGTAGAGCTACTCTGTGCCGGCCCGTTCCCCAGATGAGAGAGGTGAGGAGGGTATCTAGTTCCCGGAAGAAGGGGCGAGGTGGAATGACTGGGATGTTGGCAAAGTGATATAGTAGCCGGGGGACAATAATCATTTTAGCCAGGGCCACCCGCCCGATGGGGGCCACGGGGAGGGTCTTCCAGAACTCTACGGCCGCCCGTGTGCCCGCCAGTGCTTTACGGTGATTCCCTTCGTACATGTCCTGCGGGGAATGGTACAGCCTAACTCCGAGTACCTAGGGGCAGCATGGCTCCAGGCGATCCTCTGGGTCCCAATTGTAAGGTCCAGGGTGGCTAGATGTGGACTAAGTGGGTAGACCGTGGATTTGCTACAGTTGACTCTGAGGCCCGAAATCTCCGCAAACTCGCGTGGTGTTGTCCATATGGGGGTCAGATCAGCCGTTATGTCACGGATATATATAAGCAGATCGTCCGCGTACAATGACACGCTGTGGACTGTGTCAGCGATCGGGATGCCCCAGGCCTCTCCCTCCCGACGCATACGTATCGCTAAGGGCTCTATTGCCAAGGCAAATAACAGCGGGGAGAGGGGACACCCCTGGCGTGTACCCCTCTCTACCCGAATTGGGGCTGAGATATATTTTCCCAGTCGAACCCTTGTTGTAAGGTTCTTGTAGAGGAGTTGTGTGTATGCAAGCAGGGTCGGACCCACATCATTCCGCCGGAGAACGGCAAACAAATAGGGCCACAGGAGGGTATCGAAGGCCTTTTCTAGATCTAGAATTAGGCAAGCCGCTCGTGGGAACTGGGGACCTGCTCTGACCTGGATGTGGAAGAGCCTGCGTACGTTCTGGGATGTGTTACGGCCAGGGACGAACCCACACTGATCCGGGTGGATCAGTGGAGGAAGGATCTGGGAATACCGATCCGCTAAAATTTTTCCCAGTATTTTACAGTCTGCATTCAGTAGGGTTATGGGCCTGTACGAGGCTGGGAGTCTCGGATCACGGTCCGGCTTTGGGAATACCACCAGAACCGATTCTCTAAGGGAGCCTGGCAGTTCACCTCTCTGCAGTGCGTCTTCAAACATGCCTGTAATTTGGGGGACCAGTTGGCTTGAGAAGGTGTTGTAATACTCTATTGGAAAGCCGTCCATGCCTGGGTCTTTATTGCGCGCTAGGGCACGGATTGCGTGGGAGACACTTGCGGATCCTATCTTCTCGTCGATGTCGTCCCTGTCCTCCTCCGGAATTCGCAGGATAGTCAAGGGGTGCAGGAAATGGGTGATTAAGTGTGGTCTGTCCTGTGCGGGGCCTCGGTAGTCTTCTGAGTAAAAGTCGTGAAAAATGTGTAGGATCTCTACCTGGGAGTGTCGGGGGACCCCCGCCCGATCCTCCAGTTCTGTAATGGGTTTGATCTCTGTGTCTTGACGGGCCAACCATGCCAGGAGGGTCCCTGCTCTGTTCCCTTCTTTATGAGATCTGACCGCATGCGCTTTGAAGTTATATTTACGCAGGTCCCTTAACGTCTCCGCATCCCTGTGTTGGCCGTTGCTATTTGCGCTGTCGTGGCCTCGCTTACATCCACCTCCTTTGTTAATGCCGCTAATGTAGTCTCTGCATGCAGGAGCGCTGCTTCTAGTGTTTTCCGGACCCCCACTATTTGCTGTATACACTGTCCCCTTGCGACCACCGTAAAGGCATCCCATTCCAGCGATCTAGAGGTCGCTGTCTGGGCGTTTATCCGGAAATAATCTCGGATACTATGCTCCTGGTCATGTCTAAACACCTGATCAGTGAGGCATTCCCGTGGCAGTTTCCACGTTGGCACTGGGGGGCGAGGGGGCCGCCATCTGAGGGTCAGGATATGGGCATCGTGATCCGAGAGGACCCGGCCTAAGTAATCTGAATGTTGGACTTTAGGGAGCATGGATACCGAGCAGAGGAACCTGTCTAGACGCACACGCAGGTTATGAGGGACCGAGTGGAAGGAGTAAAGTCTAGTGTCCGGATTCCGGAACCGCCATACATCTGTTAGCGCCCAGTGTGTCACCCATGTTTGAAAGCGCTCCGCTTGTCTTTGCGCCGGGGAGTGTGCATGGGGAGGGTGGGATCTATCTAGGTGAGGGTCTAGCGTGCAGTTATAGTCGCCCCCGAGAAGCCAGGGTGTGGATGTGTATTGGGCTAGTACCCCGTTTAGATGTCCCCAAAATTTGTCCTGCTCTATGTTGGGGGCATAAATACCAGAAGTATAGGCTGACCTTCTAGAAGCCCCTCCACAAGTGTGTAGCGGCCTTCCTTATCGATCGTGCGTTTGAGTTCCCGGAAGGGAGTCCCTGGGCGGAGCCAGATTAAGGTGCCTCGGGCAAAAGCAGAGTACGTTGTATTATAGATGGTTCCCCGCCATTTCCGCCGAAGGCGGTCGGCTTCTGGGGCCGTTAAGTGTGTTTCCTGCAACACGGCTATTTGTGCATGTTGCCTTTTGATATATGAGTATATGGCGTATCTTTTGCGCGCTGTGTGCATGCTTCTAACATTGATCGTAATGATCGTGATGTCTGTGTTAGGTATTTTGTTAGGTATGTGCTGTTGTGCGTGGGTGTTGCTGTCTCAGTGTAGGGGTTAGGGCGTCGCCTGGGGGCCCCCCCGCATCATCGCCGGCCATCGAAGATTTGTGGGTCTGCCCGTCTGCACACTGTCTTGCTGGATATCTGGGGTAGTCTGTGAGGGCGAAGGGGTGCAACTATAATGCAGGAAAAATTCCCAACTAAAGGGACCTGCCTTGGATCGAAGCGTTGATGTTAAGACTCGTCTCCACTGAGCTCTTCTGGCTGGCAGTGTAGAAAATTAGGTCGGTAACCACAACACCCTTTGACGTCCAGAAATGGGTATCAGAGATGAGCATTTCAGGGAATCGTTTGAGCAGATTGTGTTTGAAGGTCTTTGCCGCTTTCTTAGAAAGGTTACGGGGGTAGGCAATCTTAAAAGCATTAAGACCTACCCGTGCCAGGATGTCAGAGGAGATAGTAGTAGGTTGTGCCATGGTGAGGATAGCGACCAGTTTAAAAGTGGTGAGAGATGATCAAGGATCGATGTTGATGTGTCACCAGAGAGTAGTGTAATATTCCACCTTTACATTCCAAGCAATCAGAGCACTGTGTAAAGATACACTTGCTCATTGTTGAGATGACACCAGAGGGTAGTGGAATCTCCCACCTTTAGATATAATGCACTGTAACTTGCTACACAAGACCATTCCAAGATGGCAGCTCCCAGGGCATAACAGGTCAGGAGACCTGCCTTTGTTTCAATTCAAGGTCAAACAGTCCTCTTTTATTTTCTGAGAAACCTTCTAGGACTCGAATCAATAGTCTTTTGTATATTTTTAAGTTAGCTGGTTGTACCTTAGATCAGAGCTGGAGAGAGAAATTCCAGCAAGGAGCGATCTCCAATGTCCAACAGAACACCTATGGAAACAGTACAGTGTGACTTGTTACAGCATGCCCATTCCAAGATGGCCGCTCCCAGGGCATAACAGGTAAGAAGTCCTGCCTTTCTTTCACTGCACATTCAAAATGCCCAGAGTCCACCTTTGCTTTCTATGAACCTACTTGGGCTCGATTCAATAGTATTTTGTTTATTTTTTTTAATCGCTGGTCGTGCCTCTGATCCTAGCTGGGGAGATAGGTTCCCAAAATGGAGCGATCTCCAATGACCAACAGGACACACAACATAACACAGCTCAGGCAACGACCCAAAGTGCCTGGGCAGAAACCCACCAATACGCACCATGGACAAGCTCCTCCCTGTGAGCACCGGGAGACAGGCGGGCAGAGCCAAGGCAATCAGTCCGTTCAAAAGTCCGGACGCCTCCCTACGAGGCGTGCCGGTAGACCGGGTGAAGTTCGCCCAGCCCCGCAACACACACAAGCTCCTCCCTGTGAGCACCGGGAGACAGGCGGGCAGAGCCAAGGCAACCGCACTGACCTTGTCTCCGCAACAGAAGCCCACAGGACAAAACACAAATCAGAAGGGCTCCATTGCGCTTCCATGCGAGGGTGGCGGGATCATGTGCTGGGGCCCGGCCCGCACAGCTGCGCCAACGGCACAAGACACAATGCAGCTCTACTTTAAAACAGCTTTGAAAACGAAGACAGAGTGCTTTTCACTGTAATTAAAAATACATAATGTCTGAAAGTACCGAGAATAGTGTGTGTGTGTCACTGTGAAACACACTGTAAGACGAGATGTCAACAATGATGCCACACCAGTATTGTGCACACCGATCCAAAGATTAACTGTAAGGTGTGCGCATCACCGTGTAGAATTACATTGAAAAGGCACACTTCAAATTGTGTGCCGCATCCCAACTCAATTGTGAGGTTTGCGCATTACCTTTGAAAAGGAAAATACTCGTTGGTGTGCGTGAGCCTTAATGAGGTGTGCGCATCACCATAATCAACTGTATCCGCCGTATGCTTCTTTTGCCTCTCCTAAGATGGCTGCCTCATAATTTTGGCGTCAGACGTCACCACGCCACTGGACCGCTGGATATTTCCTGTGCGAAGATGGCCACGGCGTTCTGCATGAATGAACGCACTTGCATGCATGCTCCTGATTAAACAGACAATAGCTGCCGTGACATTTTACATCACATCCGCTGCACTTCAGTCACTTGGGCCCTAGGGATATTCGCTGCGCCGCTAACTTACATAAAAGTCAGCTGTCGAGGCAGTCTGGAGACTCACTGTACCAATGGGTTTCCCCGTGATCTGCTGCTCCATTTCCGTTATTGTTGTTCTGCACCACTTTTACAGCAACTTCTTCTGTAGTAGTCCTTCACTGCACTGGCCAGCTGATCATCGCCATAAATTGCTGTGAAGGAAACTCGGGCAACACCAAGCAGATAAAGGTAAGTGGTCTTTATTCAGAAACAACAGATCAGAGCAGCCACCCCTCTGCTGGCCAGTGTCCAACTGCCCACCAAGGAACACCCACTGCAGAACACTAAAGTGGAATCCTGTAGTGCCAGGATTCCCTTACAACAAAGGCACGAGTCTAGAGTGAGCCCCGTCACATGCCCCTGATACATTAGCTATGTACAACACAGGTGAAGAGAGCAGGGTACAAACCCACAGACTGGGGCAGCAGGGCACGAGCAGGGCAGGGACACTGAAAGCAGGATCGTAGTACATGGACCCGTAGAGGTGAATAGAATGAGGTACAGATCCATAAAGGAGATACAACAGAGTACGGAGCCATAGAGGGAGCCAGTATGGGAGGTGCACCAGGAGAGGGCAGGGCACAGACCCAGAGAGGGATGAAGGCAGGGCACAGACCCAGACAGGGAAGAGGGCAGGGCACAGACCATTAAAGGAGGAGAAAGAGGATTATCCCAGTTTACTAGATCATTGTCAGTTAGCATTATCGCACACTCAAGGAGTTTTCACTCAGCTACTAACAAACACAATGAAGAGCTGCAGAAATATTTCCATTTTATCTGCTTACACATAGCAAGAAGTTGAAATAAGAACTGAGGCGTAGCTATCAGTGGTGCAGCCGCTTCAGTGGTTGGTGAGGGGCCCTAGCATGCCCTGCCTGCACTGGCTGCAATTTATTTAAGAGGCTGACTATATATATATATATATATATATATATATATATATATATATATATATATATATATATATTTTTTACAAGTATCTGCCTGGGGCCTGGAGCTTTTTAGGTCCCGCCTGAGATACAGTATACGCTGTTGTTTGCAAGACATTTGCTATCTCAGAGTTCGCCCATTACTTACCATTGGGTGGCTTCATCGTCGCTCTCATATCCTTGCATCTCACTGGTGAGCGTGTGCCAGCTTCACTTCCTCTATGTGTGTTTGTCCCTTCCCTGGAGCATGGACCAAGTACTGCTACCTTTCATCACCCAGTGTCTTTTCGCTGCTTGCACTCCTTCAGAGGTATTTTTTCGGTCGAGCATCAGCGCGCATGCACTGTCTGCAAGACCTTCAGTAATCACTCTAGGGAGTGTAATCTCTGACATTCTGGCATGCTTCTCGCAATTGGTTAATTGGTGCGTCGTTTTTTGTCTCCTTTCTCCTTACTCGTTAGCGCTCAGATTAATCATTTCCGGTTTTTCGTGAGGAGCACCGGCCAATTACAGTCCCCTTACACTAGTAAGTGTTATTTGGGGACTACTTGTTTATTTAATTTAATGCTAGTGTGTGAAATGAGGAATTTAATGTTCATGAATTTCAGTCTTCCAACATCAGAGTAACTCAGTGGCGGCTGGTGGATTTTGAAAGTGGTGAGGCGAAAAATGTTGTACTCTAATGTAATAGTCGAGCGAGCCCGAACTGCAAAAGGAGGGTGCGGGGGGGTTCTCCCCCCGCAAGAAAAATTTGAAAAAAATGGATTCAAATGGTGGGTTTTACACCACATATTTACTGCAAATTGTTGAAAAAAGGGGGATCCAAATATAGCATTTTGAAGCACAAGTGTGAAGAAAACATTAGAATCAAATCAAAAATGTGCCCAATCCTCAAACTGGTCTGCTTGCAAAATGACCCCCAAGCCAAGCACATACAACCAAAGGAAACCGGCCCTCTAAGTGTTTCCCACTGTAACACATCTCTGAACCACCTATGTTTTCATTGTATATAGTAATGAAAATGCTGCAGTTTGTTCTTATTTATCTTATGCAACTTACAACCATTGACAAAGCCTATAGTCCTGGCTGGCTGCAGGTTTAATGTCACTCGTATTATATATCTTGAGGCAATGACAGAAGAAGCACAATACCAGTGGGGCAGCACACTATGCTAAGTACAGATGTTTAGCTTAACAGTTTAAGCCAAGCTCATAATTACACCGGCTGCCCCTATGAGAGACCCCCCCAGTTTTTTCATCCCACTTAAAGCCCTGCACACACAGAAGTGAATCATGAAAATATCTAATTATTAAAAAGCATCAACGGGCTTCAATTCATCAAGTCCTCACACATCAACCAGTCAAATCTTTACCAACGAGGGCCCACCTAGGGAGCAGAATCCACACTAGTAAACTGGTGCACCGAGTAGATGGCAGCAGCTGTTCTCGTGTAGAATCAGACACTCAGACACTTCTAACACTGCACGTGCATATGCTGACTTGCTTTATTGCAGGACTTTTGTGCATATGGCCATTTCTATGCTGAGCAGGTGCTGCTCGGTGCTGGCACCACACTGGGGTGTCGCTAGCCTGGGCGTGCACAGTGCTACACATTAATGGGGCTCCCAGGATTCCGTGTAGCACACATGGCATAAGGCTAACAGTAAAATAGCAATACCCATGATCGGCAGACCTACAACTACAGACACAAAACACGGTGACACAGGCCTTTCTATGAAGGGCATTTTGGGTCCTATTTATATTTTTTAAAGGAACTGGAAACCTCCAATTTCTCAAGAAAACTCTAAATACAAAATACAATCCACCGGATTAACGTACTCCACCATATTAGTATTCAGAAAATTCATATTCAATTCACTTTTAATATACAAAAAACACTAGCCCCTTGTAATGATTTATTACAATTGACTAGTGGCATCACAAACCCCTGGTAGGCAAATTATATCACTGCAACATAACCTCTTACCGACTGTCAAAAGCTTGTCTCACTCCCCTCTTACTCTCGTTTGCTTAAAAGCACTGTTTGGGTTGAAAGGCTTGACTTTGACTGTATGCCTTCTGGATACTGTTGTGCACATGAAACGCTTCTCTCATACCTTTCTAACACTCATCTGCTTTAACATCACTATGGGGGTTGAAATGCTGGACTCGCATCTTATCTTCCACTCATCTGCCCTAACAGGACCATTGGAAAAATCATAGCTCTTGCAATCAGGAAGTACAAACATAAGGGTTGAAGCAATGAGTCATATCGTACATGTATTTAAAGTGGTAAATTATTCCTGGTGAAATTAATTTCATATATTTACAAGAATTACATATTCAGTATCACACCAGTTTAGAGACATAAGATTGGAAAGAGTGAGGCACAGTTTTTGAGTCTGTATGTCTATCATATACTGGCGACCACAGTAACAGTAAATAGACAGGTCCATTCATGTTATTAAACTACAATTTATCTGTTAGCATGTGAACTCGAATACTTGATGTCCTCGTGCTGCTGCAGTAAAAGGGGTTACGACTTCACATCCTCAATGGCTGTAACATTTTCACACAACAAGATCTGAGCTGTCTATAAATATAATGCAGCTTTTGTATTTTGAGGGCCTGAAAATAGTCAGAAATCTGTTGTGAAGAATAACCTGCTTTGTTTTGTATTTTCCATGGTTTTTAAAAGTGGATAGGAGGTAGCCCTTGGAGGCCAGGCATTTGAACTCATCAGCTTTGTCTTTTTATAAAAACAAAAAGATATATATGTGTTCTTCTCAAAAATCTAAGTATTTATATTCTTCGCTTTCCCTAACAACCTGTCACCTAGAGGTTTCAAACCTAACTATGCCATTCTGTAAACATACCACAACTTCAGCAGAAGTAGCATATCGAAGTATCAATAAATAAAAGCCAAGTGTAGATAAATGAACAGTTATATACACACTATCAACAAGGCCTCAAACCCGTTTTTTTTCACCACAATCTCACCGTAAATGTAACGCAAAAACCCCAGAGAACCTGACAAGAGAATCTACAGAAACACAAATTGAAAGGGGTGAATAAGAAGGATGTAACACGAGGGCAGGTGTGACAAACAAGAAAAAGGCATATACATTATTATTTAGCGAAGCTAAAAGTACTAATATCATAACTTAATTTACACCACAGCTATTATTACACATTTATCTGGGGGGAAAGAGCGGAGAACCTCTTAGTCTGAAGACGCTCTTTGTAGTGTCAAAGGCAATCAAGACACTTTTTGTATCGGATGACTGGAACTGTCATCATATAAAGACAATAAGAGCAGCTGATTTATTAGGAAATAAAAAAATCTTTCGAATGTGCTTGGCCCCAGATGGTTTGAACGCATTGGAGACGGTGGGAGGAACATCAAAATATATTATAATCCGGGGGCGTTGGGGCAGATATATTCGTGCATGATGTGTGTGTTAAGCTATGATACACCACATACCATTTGGGCCTGCGGGGATATGATGGATTGCTCCCTGTGTAGTCCCCAGTTGTTTATACATACCACCAGCCCCGGAGAACTATTAACGGCCTAACTTCATCTCAGCACCAGTCAAAGTCTTGTCAGGCGAAAATGCGGAATATACAGCCTCGGCTATACCGATTAAACCCGCTGGACAAAAATCAATCACTGGTTGCTCCACGTCCAGCTTCTGAATGAAAAAGCTAATGGCCGCGGAGCGTCTGCCATCATAAATTGACAATAAATTATGAGGGGAGGCCTCATTGTCTGAATGGAACGCATTTGACCTCTTAGTTGTAAAATAGGGAGATAAGTACGTCTTGGCTGAATGTGGTGATATATTAAGAGCCCTTGAAATTTCTAGTCTGGGCCGTTGCAGCAGCGCAGACAAAGAGCTGGCTGGGGGAGATGTATTTTTAAAAGGGTAGATTTGGAGATTTCTGCATTTATTGTGCAGCTCGCCAAAACATACATGAAAGCTTACAGAGTCCCGTTGTCT
Source organism: Calotriton arnoldi (assembly GCA_963921515.1). Lineage (NCBI taxonomy): Eukaryota > Metazoa > Chordata > Amphibia > Caudata > Salamandridae > Calotriton > Calotriton arnoldi. The sequence goes on from CAWUFW010007427.1 coordinate 631,169, forward strand.
TACACTGAGCGTTTCAACTGGTCTATTACGTCATTCATCATCTTATTCTGTTTTGCTTTTTTTTTTTAACTTAGAAGGCAGAAGCAATACCATAATGCCACCACATGCATAATGTATGTAGGTGTGCTGCACGTTAAATCAGTGGCGTGGCTAGAAGTGCTGCAGTAAGTGAGCTGGCACTGCGGCCCTAGGGTGAAATGGCACCGCCTGCTGCTCATGCTTTAGAAAGGCCTGCTGAGCTAGTAGCAGTAGCGGCAGGGCCTAGGGCTGTGCCACCATTTTCGTATTCAGTGGCTTGCCTTCTAGCGTGCATTTTGCAAAAAGTGTTACTTTCGAGTGCTCCAGCATCTTGCATGGGTGGTGTATCAAGATCTCTCGGGTGACCTGCTGCCTGATAACTGGCTCACCACCATACCTACAGCCTTGGCGTTAGCCAATTAAGAAGCGATTCACTTAGTCAGCGCACTATTTAAGCCTATGAGACGAGCTCTTTGACACCTACTCTGCTCTACCTTTTCTTGCCCCTGCCTGTCCGCTGAGGAATCCCCTGACAGCGCTTCATTTTGGAACTCACACAGCAGCATGTAGGAGCCGTGATGACCTCGCTCTCAGTCAGTAATTTTGAAAAAAGGTGACGGAAAGTCCCCCTAATTTACAGCGATGTCTCTGTGCGCTGCACAACCAGTGGGAGCAGAGTTTAGCTGTGCGTGGGTGCCCCAAATGGCCAATGGTAGTCACCTGAAAGTCACACAAGCACGTCTCTGCACTGTCTTCTCTCATCGGTACATACCTGCCTTACAGTCGCGGCCGGCATTGCGGGGGGGAGGGGGTGAAATGGGGTCGTCGCAGGGGTATGGGGGGAGGCGGGAAGGGTTTAATAAAATAAAACTTACTGAACTTCTGGATGGGTCCGACGACTCATGACTCCCGCCGTCCGGTCCTGTGCCAATTCCTGCAGCTCCTCGTCATCAGGAAAGGCAGGCAGGCAGCCTCCCTCCCGCCGCCAATCACAACGCTGCAATGGCAGCGTTGTGATTTGTGAGGCGCAGGGGAGAGCGCCCCAGCCGCTCCATTTTCTCCTGCATAGAGAAAAAGGGAGAGTGGGCGGTCGTGCTCTAAGGTAGGGGGGAGTGGCTTACCCACTGTTGTGGGTACTGACTGTTTGGTCGGCTCCAGGGGCCGACCAAACAGTCAGTATCCACAACAGTGGGTAAGCCACTCCCCCTGCCTTCGAGCACGACCGCCCACGATCCCGCCCCCAACCAGGCACTTCTGCTTTCTCGCAGTGCGAGAAGCAGAGACATAAAATGGTACTTTTTACCATTTTATGTTTCTGCTTCTCGCACTGCGAGAAAGTAGTGGGGCGTGACGCCCAAACGCCCCTATGGAGGAGCCGCCACTGGAGTTACTTAAAGTCTTACACACTGCTGTTCGTTCTTTCAAACACCTTTAAATGTACGGGAATGCAGTAACATAACATTTCTTTAAACAAAATGTGTAAATCTTAAAGTGCTGACTGCAAGCAGATGCAGTGAATAAAGGCCCAAAGGTCATAGTGTCTAACAGTGGTTATAAGTGGATGTGAAGCTTTGCTCTTTCAAAACACGTTGCTCTTTTGACAGCTGCTGTGAAGAGTTCAAGATAATTAGAGCAATGTTCAATTGCTCATTCATTTTATTATCTTTTCATGTGATGCTCGTTTACATTTTAATGATGTTTGGCAAACCAGCTTATTTTGCACAGACAGACACACGTGCAAACATACAGTTGTCTTCGTGCATGTCATTCACTAGTATTAAGATCTGTTGTTTAGGGCATTTAGAAACTGCAAAAGAGAGGTATGAAGGGCTATACAAAATAATTTGTATTTGTTGTTTACTCACAGTTCCTTTGCTGAGATTGACTTAGCCTATCTCATAAACTGTTCTCTTAACAGTAAACATCTTTTGGAAACGGCTTGAAATGAGAGCACAAATAATAAATGGAACCACGTGAGTTAGGGCTTTGCTCTTGGCCAATGCATGTGAAAGCAAGCACACTTACAGAATTAGCCAGCTATTGCGTTACAAGGAGCAGTAACCTCACTCTCCGTAGGCCTCAACTCTCTAGGCCTGGCAAGACAGATTAGTCGGCATTCGTGCCATGTCTCTGGCTACAGTGTTTTGCTGTGCATGGTTTACAGTGCAATGACCTGAAGGTGTTTAGAATGTTGTACACATCCTTAATACCTATGTGAATCTAGAAGATAAGGCAAACTGCCACGGAACATGTTTATAGTCCTAGCCCAAATCAAAATCTCACTCGAGGTCAGTGTTTTCAAGTTGTGTTACATTTTTGTACGCTGTTTTGTCATCAGTTCTCAAGCACATAACACAGACGTTTAGCCTCTGATAACTAAACATTTTTTGGAACAAAACAGGCGTGGAAATGATGATGCATTTTTCAGTACTTCCTGCGTCTTTCATGTTCCCTCTTTTTGGACTTTCTCCTTCTTTGTCCTCTGCCATCTCCGGCTACTCTTTTCCTCTTTCTGTTTTCATCTGTTTCTCGGCGACCAAATGTGAAAATTGAAAATCCAAGTGATTAAACACACTCTCATATTTATTCAGACCAATATTGGTGTTTTGGAAGTTCTTTATCACATAGCTATGTACAAATAGAGCATTCTACATGTGTAGAGCTGCCGACTTTGGAGCTGGTGAACCAGGTTCGAGCCTCGGCTTCGTCTCTACATCACGTGATTCTGTGCAAATCACTAAATTTCCCATGCCTACCAAAAATGAATGTGCCCATGTGTAAACTAACTGTGCCCATGTAATGGCTCTAATACCGTCGGGTCGAGTTTGCACTATGTAAAACTGCAAAAATATAAATCTGCCAGGCATCCTGGGCAAGGAAACCTAGTGAGACCTATGCAGATTTCACTGCATCGTTAACCTTAAAAAATGCCTGGGTCTGGTAGAGTTCCATCGGTGCCCGCCTACCGTGGGTCCAAATACTGCAGCGATCTATATGGAAATTGTAAGAAGCTTAAATGTTTAGGTCGAGCATCAGCGCGCATGCTCTACCTGCAAGACCTGCAGTAATCACTTCACGGAGTGTAATCTGGAATGCTTCTTGCAATTGGTTAATGTGTGCGTCGTTTTTTGTTTCCTTGCTCCTTATTCGTTCAGGTTTTTTGCGAGGAGCACCGGCCAATTACAGTTCCCTTAGACTAGTAAGTGTTATTTGCTATTTGAGGACTACTTGTTTATTAATTTAATGCTAGTGTGTGGCACGGCGCATTTTCACTTTACTAAAAGTAGCTGCTGCCCGCTTTTGTTTGTTTATGCACAGCTGTGCATGGCGCACTTTCGGTTTACGTATGGCTACAGACTGCTTCTAGTCAACAGTGTGTTTTGGCTGAGAGTTGTATCTAGACATTTATAGTATGCAGCGTTTTTTTTCTTTTTCAATCAGTGCCCTGCGCACGTTGTGTTACTTAGGCTCCGATTAGATGAGGGGAAGGGAAATGGTGGCAGACCGGGCCTCAGAGTAGAAATGTTTTGGTGTGCAGCGGCCAGAAGGATGTGTGTCATGTGGAAGTGGGTGGAGCAGGGGTACACTTCTAAAGTAACAGCTGTGAAGTTTACCGGTGCACCGGAGAAGCCCTTCAATCCAGTTTTATCCTTAACGTTTTTGTACTTGTAGTTTGCTTCTTGTATAATGACTTTCACACTGCAATTAGGAAAATAATGGTTTTCACAAAGCTGACACTGCTGAACCGCTCCATTTAAGAGATTTGGTAATTTATGGCATCAACATTGCCTGAATCCTGTATCTCCTTGTTTGTATCATTTCATTACCATCTGCTCTCCCTGTTTCCAATAAAGGTACTCAACCATAACTAGTTTTGCAGATGGGATGATCTCTGCACTTGAACGCAGTCAATCTGAAATATTGTTATTGGGTGTCCATTCTTTTGAAGTGCAGAGGGAATAGTAAACCCTTCCTTGGTCTAAACAAGATCGATCTGTTGCAACAATTTAACAAAGTGTGGTTATTGATTAGGCATGTTGAATGAATCCATGTGCCACAATGAGTTCAAGAATTCTGTTTCTGCAGTAGATGTTATCAGTTACTTTATGCATTGCAGTTTTTACGTTCTTTCTATAGGTGCTTGTTCCTGAATTGCTGTCATTGTCATTGCTATTCTCTCACATGGCCCTCTCTCTGAAGTTGGTGTTTCTCATAAATTTGAATATTTTCATTGTTGTTTACCTATGGTACTCGCCTCTTTTCCTATGCCACTTCTAGTTTAGTACCTTTGCTTTGTGGTAGTTAAAAACTTACCAGTACTTAGTATTACCTTTGAGGATCAAGTCACAGCCACAGGTGTTCATAAGTGCTTGAGGTAGTGGTAGCGCAACCACAGCAAAAAGCCATTCATCTATCCCTATAAACAGATAATTTGTTGCTGTCACAGAACTACTGTCATTTCAGCAATAAGAGAACACCGCATATAGGGCCATTCAACTAATATCATTGTTTGGATTCATTTGCAATGCAATAGGTCTCGCATCTTAAAAACTTTCACTTATTGGTATTGTAAATGACAATGCCTTTTATTATTGCAGGTTTATTCAACACAGAAATAAAAAGCATTGTCATTTACAATGCCAATTGCGATACCTATTGCATTGCAAATGCTTGTTAAAAATTGTAGTTGCAGTACACCATAAGAGTGCACGTTTGCAGGCCATCTCTCCTCAAGCTTCGCCCCGTGTTTTTGCTTGCACCTTCCCCATCCCTACCACCCCTTTCTATATTCCGTTGTTTCTTGCTCCCGTCTCTCCCACCCACTTTCATATTCTGTTCTTACTTGCCCGTTCCCCTGCCCACCTTGTTGTTTGTCCCATATCCTTGCCCCCTACCCCTTGTAATTACTTGCCCCCCTCTCCCAGACCCTTTCCCACATTGTTTGTCCCTTCCTCGCCCCCCTCACTTCAGAAAACAAGTGGTATTGTATTGTAATTGCATTTATATAGCGCTTACTACCCCTGACGAGGCGTCAAAGCGCTTTTTCGGCGAGTAGCACGCTACTCCGGGACCCATAGAGGATTAGTGTTGAGTTAGTATAGTGAAACATGCAAGTACATTTTAAGTGATGGATAGGTTAGGCAGTTATTTGGATTTGGAATGATAGCAGAAGGATAGAGGAGGAAAAAAAGGTTTGTATTTATATAGCGCTGGTTACCCTTTATGGGGTGTTGAAGCATGCTACTCTGGAAGCCCATCAAGGATTAGTGGTGAATTAATATGGTGAAAATATGAAAGTAGTTTCAGTGGTGGATATTAGTCAGTTATTTGGAGTGAGAAGGATAGCGGAGGGATAAAAGGGAAGAAAGGTTTGCATTCATATAGCACTTGTTACCCCTGGTGAGTGTTGAAGCGCTTTTCTGGCGAGTAGCACGCCACTCCGGAACCCATTAAGGATTAGTGTTGAACATTAGTCTAGTAAAAAATGAAGTAACTTGACACGGCTAGCGCTGGCCGCATCATATAGCTTTTTTCCATCTCCCAGCTTTCCATCTCAGTTATTTGCCTGTACACCCACCTGCCCCCGTTATTTATCCCTCGACCACCTCTCCTGTTTTTTTTACCCATTATCCCCACCCCCTCCTACCAGAAAAATAAGCGCTATTACACGGCCATGTCATAGCGATTTATTTCCTAACTTTTAGCCATGCTGCACAGCAGCAAGACCTTTTAGCTTGCAAAGGCTTGTTGCACTTGCAGGGGAATGAAGGCAGAGTTCTGTTGCGTTAGCAGTGCAGCAAAGTACAGAGGTAGCGCAGAAGAGAGAGAATGAGATAGAAGATAAGAAGGATAGAGAATGGAAGGAAATAGGAAGAGTATTGATAAAAGGTCGGAAGAACAAAAAAATGAAAGAAAGTGATAGAAGGGGAGAAGGAGGAAACCAGAGAGGAGAAAAAGAAAGTGAGAGTGGAGAGAGTGGAGAGAGAAACAAAGGGCAAAAATAGATAGAGTGGAGACAGAAAGACGTAGAAAAGAAGATGAAGTATGGTGTTATGTTTGTTAAGCGCACTAACACCCGCGAGGGTATCCTGGCACTGAGCAGGTGTGTGTGTCTAGCTTTGCCTAGGACAGGGTACTAACAGGCATGTCTTCAGCTTATTCTGGAATTCAAAAAAGGAGGAGGAGGCTCGGATGTGGGGTGATGTAGGAGAAGGCCCGTCTTCTATATTTGACTATGTATGCGAGAGATGTGTGCGACTAGGAGTCCTGCGGAGCGGAGGTATCTGGTAGGTTGGTGAAAGGAAATGTGACTATTCAGGTACGTGAGGTCTAAGTTGTGTAAAGCCTTGAACGTGTGAGTGAGGAGTTTGAACTGAGCATGTTTGTGTATTGGGAGGTAGTGGAGCTCATTGATATGTGGTGGGATGGAGGTTCTACGTCGGAGATTGGGATGGCATCTGAACTCTGGATGGTTTATAGTCTTCTGGTGAGTTCTTTGGTGATACCGGTGTATAAGGTGCTCTTGTAGTCCAGCTTGCTGGTGACAAGGGTGTGAATGACATTTTTTCTGGTGTTGCTTAGGAGCCATGTGAAGATCTTCTTCAGCATCTTCAGGGTGTGTAAGCATGATGCAGTGATGGGGTTGACTTGTGCAGACAGCTCCAATTTGCTGTCAATGATGATCCCGCAGCTCCTGGCGTGGGTCAGTTTGGCTGGCCACAAGTTAGCATCCCATGTTTAGGTCCCTTGCCAAAGATCACTAATACTGTCTTGTTGGTGTTGAGCTTGAGGCGGTTGGCTTTCATCCAGTTCTCTGAGAGGGAGAGTATATGCTGCGTGTCGTGGACGTAGGAGAGGATGTTGATGACATTGGCCACAGGGATGATGTATGAGTTGAAGAGGATGGGGTGGAGGGACGAACCTTGAGGCACTCCACGGATGAGTTTGCGGGCTTTCGAGGAGTAAGGTTCCAGACTGAAGGCTTGTACTCTATCCATTAGAAAAGAGCAGTTCCAGGAGAGAGCGGTTCCTTGGATGCCAATTGTTATTAATACAAGCAACAACAACAAAAAATGGGCCCGCTCACAGTCCAGGCCGGTATTAAAAGACAGTTTTGGTTCATTTGGCTGCGTGAACCCCTGGGCAATAGTGCATTTGGAACTTCTGCACTAATGCACTATTTATTGGCTCTTCTGTCCTCTCAGTCTCCATCCCTTGTCCCTCTCTCCTCCTTGTTCTCTTTGAGACTCGGTTCTCCCTACCTGCGTCCACTCTCCCTCTCTCAACACCCCCCTCCTGTCACTCGTTCTTATCTCATTCCTCCTTTTCTTATTCGCTCTCTTTGCTCCCCTTTCTCCCTCTTTCCCTATTTCAATGTCATCTCACTTCTCCCTCATCCTCTCCTCTTTCTTCTACCACATACCTTTCTCTCCTCAACCTTCGTTTAGTCTTCCTTTTCTCTCTATCCTCTTACTCCCTTTCACGTCCATATTTTGTCTTTACTTAGCACTCTCTTTTGATCATCTCCTTCCTTCAGACTCCCTAACACTCTTATTTCAGCCCCTTTCTTTTGCTTGTTCTTAACTGTTTTCTCTCTTTCTCTTCCTAACCTTTTCCCATTTTCTCTCATTTTACTGTCCTTTCTGGTTTTCACCCTCTCTTATTACCGCCCTTTTGTCTCTGTCTTCAGTTTCTCCCATATCCTATTTTCACATTTTCTTTCTCCTCTTTCTGTCGCTAAGAGGAGATACGCTCTGCAGCATTTGACATGGTCTCGCACCCAATCTTCTTCAGGTGCCTACCCAAATGACACCCTTGCTATGCCACTCACTCGGGAAATGTTAAATAAAAGTTGAGACAGGGCCCAGTGCTGTGGAACGTTCCAACATACCGACCTGGGGGGTGGCGGTTGAGGATGTGAAGGAGCCCGAGCTAACTGCTTGTGCTGGGTCAAGTAAGAAAGATTGTTGTACCATAAGACAATGCAGTAATGTATGGAGTGCTCGGTACCTTCAAGAACTTGTTATGCGCAAGCGAACTCCTGTTTTGCGGAGCGAGCTCACTTGTCAAAAGTAAATGTGTTCCGGTTGCTATGTTTCCTTTGTGGTTACTGCTTTATGGCCCGCACTGCTGTCCCGCATCGGTTGCTCAGTCTTCCTTGGGCGTCTGATGCATGAAGATAGGCTGTGTGTGGGCTCCTTATTTATTACCTTGTATTCAACGAAATAAACGCTGTACTTATCTCCACTTGGCTCCTGAAGTCTCTATGTAACAAGGATTAAATCCAATTTAGCACAGCTGGGTGAGTGCCATTCAGAGAGGGGCACTGAAGTAACAGATGGCGGTCTACAGAATAATAGGGATAAGTCTAATAATATCAGAGCTCTGGATAGCCCTCCTCTGCCATCACCCGGGGGGGGGCACTCAATCAATCAATCACAGAATTTGTAAAGCGCACTACTTACCCGCGAGGGTCTCAAGGCGCTGGGGAAAAAGAAGGGGGGGTGCTGCTACTGGTCGAACAACCAGGTCTTGAGTAGCCTCCTGAAGGTCAGCAGGTCTTGGGTCTGTCGTAGGCTTAGTGGAAGGGTGTTCCAGGTCTTGGCGGCGAGGTGGGAGAAGGATCTGCCGCCGGTGGTGGTTCTTCGAATGCGAGGGACGGTGGCGAGGGAGAGGTCGGCGGAGCGGAGTTGGCGGTTGGGGACGTAGAAGAGGAGTCGTCTGTTGAGGTAGGCTGGGCCAGTCTTGTGGAGTGCCTTGTGTGCGTGGATGAGGAGTTTGAAGGAGATTCTCCTGTCGACGGGGAGCCAGTGCAGGTTCCTCAGGTGGGGGTGATGTGGCTGTGGCGTGGTACATCGAGGATCAGGCGTGCGGAGGCGTTTTGTATGCGTTGCAGTCGCTTGATGAGCTTGGCCGGGGCTCCCGCGTAGAGGGCGTTCCCATAGTCAAGTCTGCTGCTGACGAGGGCCTGGGTGACTGTTCTTCTTGTGTCTGTCGGGATCCACCGGTAGATCTTGCGAAGCATGCGGAGGGTGTTGAAGCAGGAGGATGAGACTGCGTTGACTTGCTTGGCCATGGAGAGCGTTGAGTCGAGGATGACTCCCAGGTTGCGTGCGTGGTCGGTGGGTGTCTGGGCTGCTCCCAGCGTCGTTGGCCACCAGGAGTCGTCCCAGGCTGAGGGGTTGGAGCCGAGGATGAGGACCTCTGTCTTCTCCGTGTTCAGTTTTAGTCGGCTGATCTTCATCCAATCGGCGACGGCCTTCATTCCTTCATGGAGGTTGGATTTGGCGGCGAGGGGTCCTTGGTGAGGGAGAGGATCAGTTGAGTGTCGTCGGCGTAGGAGATTATGTTGAGGTCGTGCTGTCTGGCGATGCGTGCGAGCGGGGCCATGTAGATGTTGAACAGTGTTGGGCTGAGGGACGATCCCTGGGGTACGCCGCAGATGATCTCGGAGGCTTCGGATCGGAATGGTGGGAGGCGGATTCTCTGGGTTCTGCCGGCGAGGAAGGAGGTGGCCCATTCCAGGGCCTTGTCTCGGATCCCTGCGTCGTGGAGGCGTGCGCGTAGAGTGCGGTGGCAGACAGTGTCGAAGGCGGCGGAGAGGTCCAGCAGGATGAGGGCTGCGGTCTCACTCACTCAGTGCCTTCCTCGAGTGGAAGCCTATCTAAAGGTCTGGCTAGATTATGTGCTTGATTGGAGTTGGACTGAAGCTGCTTGCTACTCGCTGACACTTCACTCAAAGGCAGTGGCGGTTTCTCTTCATGGGCGTCGGGGCTCTGCCCCCGTTACAAAGTGCTCAGCTCTTCATGTAATAAAAAACTTTATTGCAGTACTGCTTTATTGTAGTCTACAGTACTACTACTCTCATTATGTAAAATATATATACTGCTTGCTTGAAGAACACTCACCGATACCTCCGCTACGTGACTACGTCACGTGACTGATTCAGTCTCTCTCTTCATTTGTTTACTCCTCGGGCGGGCCCAAAGAAGCCTACGTGTTTGCCGGCTGAGAACCTCACAGCCCTGAAGGCTGTGATGTCATCAGCTCGGCAAAGACCTAGCTGCAAGGCGCAGTCTCCACCCCCTGATGGCGTGGAGGTAAAGTTAGTCCCGGGCGTTTTAATTACAAGCCCGGGATCGCTAACCCTCCACGTCAATCAGAAAGTGGAGAGCTTGTCACCCCACCCTTTCCGAACTCCTTACAGGGTGTGGGTGGGACCCTTCCCTGTGACGAGATGGGAAAGGGTGTGGCAGGCGGGAAGCCGAGGAATCCGAGTCTGCGCAGACTCGATCTCTGACAGACTGCTTCCCGCACGTGTGAGTCTGCAGTGAGAGTTGGAGTGGTGGAAGCAGCTGCCATTTCATGGCGTCACCAGTACTCGAGCCAGACTGCATTCAGAGCCGAGGCATCGCAGGCAGTCTGTCCTCAGGCTCTGAATCATCTTTTTCCTGCAGGTTGCTGTCCGGAGTAGGGCAGTAGGACTGGACTGGACCGACTGACTGACTTGTTGTGAACTCGGGCAGTTCACAAGGTAAGGCCCAGGTGGGCATTTTTTAACTTATATAGGCACTTTTAGGGCCTTGTCATCGCATGGAAGGATGTAGGTGCCCGCGTTTGAACCAACGCCAGGATACATCTTGATTAATCTTGGCAAGGCCTGTACGGGGGAGGGGGCACATTCCCAAGGCCTGGGGAAGCATCAGCATATTGCTTCAGGAGGACTGAATGTATGTGAGTTAGTAGGTATAGTGTGAGGCGTGGCACCACGCTGTTCAGGGCAGGGCCGCAATTAACAAACAGTTAACACATTTAAAATGCGTCCGTGCATAACCCTTGCCATGGTTACTTAGCCTTACGTAGAGCCAGAGACTGCACTGCCTTCTGTTTGTTTCTGTACTTGAAAATTCAATGAAAAGAATTTTATAAAAAATGGGCCCTAAGCTTCATCAGCTGTTTCTCATTGGCCTTGCTTGGTTGAGGTAGTAATAACCGAGTGGGTCTCGGGTGCAACTTCCATGTATGTTTATACCGTTACGGGTATTTGTGTTATATGTAATACACTTGGTGACAGCGACAACACTGCGCTTACAATTGTGGCAACAAATAAAACAAATAAAATGTGTTATTCCTTCTCATATCCCTAGTTTTGGCTTTAGGGAAGTGCAGAAGTGCACAAAGTATGTTAGAAAAAGACATTTTAGGGTAGCATTCAAAATTACGTAGAGAACGTTCATGCTCACATTAATATATATTCCGTTTCTGGCCTGTCCGTGCGTGACACGCGCCAGCTGCAACACCTGAAGCCATGGCATGTTGTATGACAGTCAGCCAGACATGATGGTCCACAGATTGATTTGTTTGCCTATAAAATGGAATAAAGGGGCTCACTGTCAACAGGTCTTTCAGTGCGGTCTTCCATCTGCATAGGAATAATTATTTGTAAAGCCGTGTTGTCAGCATTGTGTTGTAACACAGTCTTTGTCAGTATTGTAATCGTGTGCTACTGTTGTAAAGGAGGCCAATCATGCTGACATTGTAGCATTCACCTACTGCGTTATTTCTATGTGTATCTCTAGTCAGTGCTGCCGGTAAATTAGCTGCAAGGCCCCTCCACACTTGCCGCTGCCCTCCGGTGCCTCTTCTGAATGTAATTGCTTCACCTTCCTGTTCCTGGCTGTACCAGTGAGTAACATTTCAGTCCGTGCAGCAAAGTGAATAACAGGCTGCACTGCGCACTTGCTCAAGGTGCACTTTCACTGAGACAATAAAAGTGCATCTTCAAGAGTGCTAACAAGATAACTTCCGGTCTCTTCAGACATTATTTAATTTCAATAGTTTTTAGACTCGTTTATAATCTTGTTTGTCATTTACAATAGAAGAACATGGCATATTTCTTTGCGGAGGAGTGTTTAATGTATTCCTCGCTTTTACATAGTATTCAGGTTCTTAGGAGGTAGCATCAAGCCTTTTATATGCCATGTTTGTCTGTAATGTATCCCTGCCATCGATTTGGTGAGTTTGAATTTCAAATGACAACAATAAAGTCTAATTTCTTAAAGGAACCGCTTCATTTCTGAAGCTGTGGGGTGGGTGATTAGGGGCACAGGGTGGTGGTTCTGTCTTCTGAGGTAGGTTTGCAAGTATGGGGTTGGATGCACCTTGAAATGCATCAGGTCACCACATATAAGTAAAATAACTTGTTCCTTCGTGTGCGCACACTAGAGAGGTGGCTGCTAGATGTGGCTCTCTAGAGCACTTTTGTCAAGGGCAGCAAAAACCTTAGGACTGCTGACTGTCGGGTCTCATAGATCAGCTGTGGTGTCTGCGCCTCACTTCAGTTTCTTGTCTGGGCTGGCTTGTTGCTGATGGATGATGTTGTAAGGCCAACCTTGCCCTGTCTCCTTGTATTCAACTCTGAGCTGTCTTCTCACCCTGGTGTGTCTTCTTCTCGAGGCAAGGCCCTTGAAACACTGTCTCGTGCTCCAGAGACAGTTGCATACGTTTTTGCGTCTTCCTTTTTTCATCTCCCTACCTTTCTCCCACATTGATTCCTTCTCTTGTGCTCCCTCTCTCTGACTCTGTCTCTCTATCACTTTATTTGCACTCTCTCCTATTCCTTTCTGGTCTTCCCTTCCTCTGCCGCACTACTCCTTCTCCTTTATCTCTATTTTCTTCAGTCTCCCCATCTCCCTCTCTCTCTCTCTCGCTCTATTGTCCTCTCTCGTCTGTCTGTCCCCACTGACTCACTTTCTCCTTTTCTCTTCCCTCCTTTTTCCACGTTTCTTCCCTTGCGCTTCCTTTCTCCCCCTCTCTTTCACTTGCCTCTTGCCTTCTCTCCCTCCTAGTGCCTGTGATAGGAAAGGCAGTCTCCGCTAATGTCCCCAACGCCCGCACTCTGGTGGTGGGGGTGGCCCCACTCCTGATGCCCATTATTGGCAGCCCGTGGCACTGCCAGGTGCATGAGGATCCCATTTAATAAGAGTGATTTCAAATCCCATAAAAGTTCCCAGCTAATGTGCTTGGATCTGGGAAACGGGGCTTTTGCCGCAAAAAGTCTGACTTATTAGACATTATCCTCCCGGCAACCACTGCCAGCCCCTGCCAGGGTCCTCTCCTGTCAGAAAGGGGACGAGAAATTACTGCTAGTGCCTAGAGGGCCCTCTCCTGCCAGAGAGAGAGCAGAGATAGGATAGTGGAACTGGGGGTAGTGCCAGTAGATTTGCTGACAGTCCTGGGAGTCTGGTAGGACAGTGAAGCTGGGGCAGTGTCTGTAGACTTACAGGCAGGCCTGGAAGTGTGAAAGGACAGTGGAGCTGGGGCAGTGACGGTAGACTTACTGGCAGGCCTGGGAGTGCTAAAGGGTGTACAGGAGTCTGAAAGGACAGCTGAGCTGGAGCAGTGCCAGCAGATTTATTGACAGGCTTGTGAGTCTGAAAAGACACTATGACAATTGCTTTATTAACCTTCTTGCTTTTGCAAATATGCTTTAAAATGCACCATTTGCCCACTCTTTTTTCAAAATTTTCTCGGGGGGAGAACCCCCCCCGAACCCTCCCTATGACATTCGAGCTCGCTCGCTACGCTCGCTCGCCACCGCGCACTCACCACAAACTTTGCGCCCCGCCACCTTCAAATGTCACCAGCCGCCACTGCTCAAAGGACTCCTGTACTCACTCAAAGGTCTGCAGTTGTTCACTGAATGGCCGCAGCTACTAACCATATGGCTTCTGCTACTCACTGAAAGGCTGCAGCTACTCCCAACCGGGCTACAGCTATTCACTGAGCGACTACTTCTAAACAGTGAAAGAGAGGCTATTACTCATGTCGGATCCTCTCCTACGCACTGACGTGGGGGCCGCCTCTTAACGATGAAGGACGGTGTAAGTGGAGAGGAGGGGAGGCTCCTGCTGACGGGATATGAAGCAGTCTTTCAATAGCCTACTGGCTTTAGAAATGCGTGTAGTCTTGTAACCACCGCCCCGATGCACGGCGCGAGGCATTTGCGGATAAACAGACTGCAAAAAAATGTATGTGCAATAGTCCGATGAAACGCTTGAATCCTGGCGTGGACCGGCTCAGCCTTTCGTTCTTCTGAGGTGGATGAATCGAGTACGCGTAAAAGTCCCACCTAGCATTTAGAGGCAATTTAGTATGCGAAGTCTGCTATTCAAACGTAATGATTATTAAAATATTTCATTTTCCAGCCGCGTCTGTTGCTCCTCCTCGTGCCAATCCAGCAGACGTCACAAAAAGGACATCTACATCTCATTAATGGCGACTCCGACCAGACACTTACTTGCCCAGGTGAGTTCCACTGCTGCACGAGCACCAGGAAGTGTGTGCCGAGCGCGGGGAGGGGCCGAGAGGGCAGGCTTCCGGGGAGGAGGAACCAGGTACCGTCCATCCCGGAAGAGTCTTTAAGACGAGTCCCCAGAAGAGTAGCCTGAGCCACCTGTCCACGCCGTGCCGGGAACACCTGCCGGAGGCTCGAGGTGGGACAGGTGGTTATTACCGAGGAGGCTCCTCTGTTTGCGCCCACTGAACAACAAGGTGAGGGGGGCAGATGCTCCGATCTTACGCTGTAGAAGACCCCTCGCCGCACACACCACACTTCTCAGAAGTTGAGGCCTCGGCGAACCCCTTCCCACACACACTCACAGATTGTAAATGCTCATGCGTGAGACAACAGAGTCTGGGTAAAACACTTCTTACAATAAATAACACGTATCGGATACAGGCTAGCGGCGGCCAGCCACCAAGTTAATCGGCAGAGCCGAACTGGAGCCCAGCCAAAGGTCTGGCTCGGCTAAACAAGCCATAACACGAAGCGAGCCATGCATTTATTTGGTATGTAAATCATGCAACACGTAAAATACGATAAAGTCTCTTCAAAATTCAAAAAATGTATTTTTATAGCGAAAGCTTTTCAAATTAGTACTACATCCAGCGCTGCTCTAAAAAGCATTTGTTAAAAGTGATAGTCTGTAAACAAGAAATTAGAAACATTCCTGACCCCGCCTGGACAGCAATGCCATGAGTGAACTAAGAGGCATGCCACGTGTCCTGTTTTACCTCTATTTGGGGCCGAGACTCCTATTACAGATGGAGCAACAGTATAGTCTATTAAATCAAACACAACAGGGCTCTTATATGTGATAATGGTCAAATAAGATAATTGCCTAGGGCCGCACAGTTTAGAATAGCAGAGAAGCAAGGCTTGATCCAGGTTTTCTGGTCTCAGGTTGTGCAATTCAGCCACTAGATTCCTATTATAGATAGAGCAACAGTATAGTCTGTTAAATCAAACACAACAGTGCTCTTATATGTGATTATTGTCACATAAGATATTTGCAGAGGTCCACACAGTTTGGAATAGCAGAGAAGCCTTTCATTCTTATTGGGTCGGCGGCAGCATTGTCACAGTTAACACTTCGGCCATCTTGAAATGGTAATTTCCCACTGTATACGTAGGCACTACCTCCCAGCTTGCTGTGGCGTGCGCCCAAGCGCACTGCACATTAAGACCGAGCACTTCCCACTTAGTGCGGCACCCGATTTACGGCCATCGGACTTCAATGTAAGGGTGCATTTAAAGGGGGGGGGCTCCCTTGGGAGCTATGTAATACCTCTGAGCACCCCTAATGTCTTGTGAGCAAAAAGCCTTTAAACATCCAGTGTATTGGAGCCCTTGCATTTACGTCATCTGTAGGACACAGGCTTGAAAACCAGCAGGGCTTACTTAGCCTTTTATTCTTATTAGGTTGGCAGCAATCCTGTACCACTGTCACAGTTAACACTTTGGCCATCTTGAAATGGTAACTTCCCACTGCATATGTAGACTCTACCTCCCAGCTGGCCGTGGCTCATGCCCACGTGCGCTGTGTGCTGCATGGAGCTGTGCCTCTCCTCAGAGATGTCTTCCTTTTTAGGTCGATCCTGGGCAGCGCATGCGCTGCTCTGCGATGCATGCTGTACTCAGGTTGGAACTTGAAGCTCTGCCCATAGGCCGCCCATCTTTTCAATTGGCTCCCGTTAATGTCCTTTCTAAATCGTTGCTTTTCATTCATGAATTGTCTTAGTAGTCCCTCCTTGGTACCGCCTTGTCTGCATTTGTATCCTCCCATGAGGACTGGACTTTTTACTTGTGTTGTTACACTGTCTGCTTTATCTAGGTTGTGAGCACTATTTTCTTCAATGATTTGCCCCTATTCCATCCACTATGTGCTTTCCTACAAGCAGTACGCCGCCCACTTTTATTTTAATTACTAATGGCGGTCCGCTTTAACTATAGCGGCTGCGTTTATTTATTTATTTACTTTAGTCGCGCAGTCCGCTTTAAGTATAGAGGTCGCGCTTATTTATTTAATTCGGCAGCGTGGTCCGTTTTAACTTCAGCGGCCGCGCTACAAATCTTTTTTTCTTTTTCTTTTAGTGAAAGCCCCTATACCATGCTTTCACTTAGTGGCCACGCCCCTTTCTTTAGACGCTGCTGCCGTATTCAGGTTACAGCGAGCCACGTCAAAAAAAGGGGGCGTGCACACCATTAAAGTGAAAGCACGGCATAGGGCGCTATAACCCACAAAAAAAATTGTTTGTGAACACATTTTTTTTGGGGTAAAAGCGCCCCATGACGTGCTTTTACTTTAATGGTGGCCGCGCCCCTTTCTTTAGATGCAGTTCGCTGTAACCTGAATACGGTGAGCAGCGTCTAAAGAAAGGGGCGCGGCCACTATGAAAGTGGTCTTGCAGTGTGAGAGCTTGATCTATTGGCATTAGAAATGACAGTCTTTTTAAAATGTGTTGGTTTTTAAAACTCATAAATAAAAGGCATTGTCATTTACAATGCCAATAGCTTAAAC
Organism: Calotriton arnoldi; assembly: GCA_963921515.1. Classification (NCBI taxonomy): domain Eukaryota; kingdom Metazoa; phylum Chordata; class Amphibia; order Caudata; family Salamandridae; genus Calotriton; species Calotriton arnoldi. The sequence goes on from CAWUFW010007427.1 coordinate 648,049, forward strand.
TCACAAATGCAAGATCTATTGCATTGCAAATGCTTGTTAGTACTTCCTGTAGCGCATTAGGCAGCATTTCACTCCTTCACAGCGCTGTACATTCTGTGCAGGGCAGCGAGTGACCCTGACCAGAACACATTGAGCAATGTCTGGTGTGGGCAGTGTGTATTCTTAACAATGCTCTCTACCTTATGCCTGCCTGTTCCGAAGCAAGTAGTGTCCCTTCGCGAAACCGGTTTGGGCATCCGCTCAGTTTCCCAGGGTTGATTACAGGGTTTGAAAGAGTCGAGTGCCTGAACACCGCTGTCTTAGTTCCAAGTATGAGCTGGGCAGTTATCCCCTAGGTTAAACCAACCTTTCAAGTTAACGCTCTGCACAGCTTAACTGTCCTTAAAATGTAGCTATGTGCTCAGGCCAAGCAAAGCTTACAGGATTGAGCCTCGGGCTGCAGAGGGGTTCCTCCAGTGACAGACCGGTTTTACAGAGTGAGACATCACAGCTAGTCCTCATGCTTGGGCAATCAAAGCCTTAATCAGCAGGGCTGTAACTCCAGTTACGTGGATTATGCAGGTCACCCAGCTCAAGCAGGCTCGTGCCTCAGCAGAGCTAGCTTTCAGTGTGGGGGTCTTACTGGCTTGAGTCTCACTGCAGAGTTATTCCCTAGATTTCACAGAGTTTGCAGCCCCAGACAGTAGAGTTTTGTGCCATTTTTCTGTGACCTCGAGATCTTCTCACTCCCAGTGGTATCTCTTTTTCAGGAAGATGTTTCCTCCACTGAGGGTCCAGGAGCTCATTCGGTTGATACGCAGCAGCAAGACGCAGGCACAGGAGCGCGAAATCATCCAGAAGGAGTGTGCGGATATCCGGGCCGCCTTCCGTGAAGAAGACCCCATGTACCGCTACCGCAATGTGGCCAAGCTCCTCTACATGCACATGCTGGGATACCCGGCCCACTTTGGACAGGTATGGCACCATTTTAGCATAGCTACTCTGAGCCCAAGGTACAGGATTATGCATCCGGTTATGGAGATAGGCCGCAGGCTGCAGAATCACCACTAGGGTCACACAGGTCTCACAGACTTGTGACTCAGCCAGCAGAGCTGTCTCACAGGTCTCATACACTCAGGCCTCAGAGAGCGGAGCTATGCTTTGTCATACAGATTACCCATACCAGGCCTCGGATGGCGGAGCTCTCATACAAGTTTCACAGATAACACAACAAAGCCACCCCTCAGAACACTCCGATTTGAAGGCTCGGTCCTCTAATACTATTGCTTAGGGTTCATTAATTTTTATGCGTAAGCCTTAGACTGCAGTCCTATCCTGTGGGAGGCAGAAGCATTATAGTAATAATACAATTTGATATAGAGCGCGAATCACCCCTGCCGGGGTATCTCGGCGCTCAGTCAACTCAAGCTGAGAATGAGGTCTAGAACAGTTTTATATTTAGTGCTTTCTAAAGTTGCTGTAGTCAGGACAAGTTCGAAGAGAGAAAGGCAAACTGTTCCAGATGGTGGGAGCCATTAAAGGCTACAGATTTGTGAAGCAGGTGCATGCTTTAGGTAACACAGATCTTACAGTCTCAGCCACAGACAACAAATTACCCATCAGTTTACACAGGTCGTATAGGATTAAGCTAGAATTGCCGTATCAACTTCTGAAGTATCTCATAAGTTACAAGTTAAACATTGCACACAAGTGCAAACCATCAGTTTTCACACATCTTAATGTTTCAGGTGGCAGACAGCAGAGCTGATACTCGGGTCTAACATGCTGATACCTCAGACAGTAGATCTAATCTTTAGGCTAAACCGATCTTTTACAGGTCTTACAGGCTCAAGTCTTAGACAGCAAACCCTATCCCTCAGTTTGCCCAAATCTTACATGCTTCCCAAAGGACAGCTATTCTTGAGTTTACACAGATTACTCAGGCTCTGGACTCCGAAAGCAAAGCAACCTTTCAGGGTACACTGATGTTCCGGTCTCTGACAACAAACTTCATAGTTCTTGAAAGTTACACAGACCTTACAAGCTCATACACCATAGACCAAACAGCTTTACTTTCACTTTCAGATAAATAAACCTTACTGATTCAACTCTCAGTAGCAGTGCTATCTCTTAAATTACATATCTTTTGTAGGCTTGTTAAAGACTGAAGCCATAGACAAAAGAGCTGCTCCTTTAATTGTAAAGTCAAGCTCATAACTCATATAGCAGAACTAGTGCAGCAGAGCCAGAGTAGCTAGTTAGGTTACAGAAAACCTATAGGTCTTATACAGCAGAACTCGTTTTCAGAGTGCATGGATCTTAGATGCTTTAGGCAGCAGGTCAGCCCTTCAGATTATATCACACCAAAAGTGCTTGGACCCAATTATGGGGCTAGATGATTTTTAAGTCCTACGGAAAACGAAAATGCAGGTGTTCACCACAGATTTTGGAAAGCTCACCTCACCCACAGGTTATTGTGCCATGTTTCATCATTGGTGACCTAAACACCGCAAGGTGAGAAGATACTACCTTGGTGGACACAACTTCCAGTTGAGAGTTCCTAATTTGTATCCTCTGGATACAAATAGGAATCCAGACTATCTTAGGGTATACCCACTGAGAATTCTCTTTTTAATAATGGGGTACCTTGGGTATTATTAAAAGATGTTTCCTGCGTGGATGTCTGATGAAACTGGACTCCTCTATCCAGTCAAATTTCCAACATGTTTTGGCCTTTCAAATGCCCAGTATGGATCAGCGGCCTTCATTGGGGCTATTCTGATCCCTGCCTGCTCTACATCCCAATCATGCAAAGTGATGAGGCATAAGTCTCTCATGCCTGTACTAATTCTTTAATGGTTTTTTTTACCTGCAAATAAAATAAAGAAAAATATTTTATAATTAGAACAGTTGAAAAGAATGGCAACCCATACTGGGTGGACACTGCAAACCACTCACATTTAACAAAGTGTGCCAAGTGAAATGTGATTTCTATATCACTGCAGCACAATCAACATGGCCATACAGGTGTTCTATTCACATACTCACTGATTTGCCTTAAACTTAATTCAGGTTAATTTTGTGATCAGGTCATGGCGAGAAGGCATCTTCTTGTATTCACACAGTATTGTGTATGAAGAAAGGTGTAATGTCATTGCGTTATGCGTTATTCATTTACTGGGTTATGTACTAATATCATTACTATCCCCTCTTCTTATGGCGTGAGTCCTTTTCTTGCCTATACCAAGCCCATGAGCATAAAACCCTGAGAGTCAAAATAAGTAATGGGTAATTTTTGGGAATTTGTCCAAATGCTATTGTTTGTGGTATTTTAGCTCTTGATAAAACTTTGATATGTACTGATCCCTATTTTCTTATACATTACTGTACCTATCCTGCTATCTTAGGCAGCGATGTACAGACCAGTCAGTCCTTCACTTCAAAGCCACGTATCTAGTGCCCAAGGCCTGCTGTTTTTGTTGTTTGAAATGGGGGCATAGTTGATGATAACTCGGTAATTCACTGCCATTAAATTTTTAACTTCTGACTGGGTAAAACCAAATTAATTCATATTATCAAAGCGTATACCTTAGAATGAAGTGGGGGATGGTAAAATCTGCTCAAAATAACTATCAGTCCCTCCATATTCTGTGGTATCCTTTAAACAACTTTATGGGGGAAAAAACACATTTAGCTGATGTGAGCGGTCCCCTTTATGCGCTATATGTGGCTAATGGTCTCCTATATGGCTGCTAATGGTCCCAGTGACTAGACTGAGTCCACCCTCAAACTGCTACGCTCACTATACTTGCATCATTAGCAATATTTTCAAGTCTAACATGGATTCCTGGCCCCCACTGGAGATCTTACCTCGTCATGGGTATAGGCACTGCCCGTAGCCTACTGGTTCCTTGTTTGACCGCCAATAGAGCATCCAAGCGGAGGGCACCATTTTTTAAGTCAGCCCAACCTACTCGCACAAAGTATCTGAGCACCATTGAGGTGATGTCTTCCGTGTGCCTGGGCATTATGGGGCTTCTACTTCCAATCTCGCCATTTCCTCTAATGGGGTATCCAATGCAATCAAAAACATTCTACTTATTCTCAAGGTGAAAAAAGTGTTTGTGTGGTGTGAGATGTGTACTTTTTTGATATTTTAAAATAAATTATATAAAAGAGACCATAGCAGTTTTTTTAGGTTGAGCCTAGAGTAGCGCGCAAGCGCTGCTTCTGGCGAAGCATTATGTAGGGGATTCGAAAAGCTGACCAGACGCTTGTGCGTCATGGCCTTTTTCGGGCGGTTACCCGCGCGGCTGACATCTGTTTTGCATTATCGTGCCCGATAATGCAAAACAGATGTCTCGCTGTGGCGCGCGCAGCAGCCAGAGGCGGAAGTCGCTCCCCGAGCCCTGAACTTTCTGCGGAGTTCATGTCTTAACACACAGCGCCGGCTGCGACCAGGAGGCGTTATATAAACAGCGCTCCTCGGGCAGGAAGCGCTCATACACGCATGGCAGTCACCGGTTGCACTCCTCAAAGTCTTCTGTTTGGGCTCTCCCACCTCCTTCATCACCAACTCTCTCATTTACCCAATCCGCTCGTACGTCCTCCTCCTTGGGTTCCTCCTCCTCCTCCTCCTCCACTCCTTTCCTTAATATCTATTCGCTGCCAGTTAGACACTTTTTTTGGAGAGCTGGTGGCGCCGGGCAGCGCAGGCGCAAACTTGCCCCTCATTCGGAAGAACACCTGAGGAGAGGTGAGCCTGTGAGTTAGACAGCGGCTCTCCCCTGCCCCAATTCCACTCCCACGGAAAACTTCGAACGGGAGACTGTTGATGCAAGCGCTGCAGGCCTGCAGCAGGAAAGCGGCAGCCAAGTTGGTTTCGGAAGTGGCTGCTGGCTGTAGCAGACAGCAAAGACAAGCCACAGAGGAATCGAGCCAGGCAGGGCTAACTGGGGTTTCCCTTGAAAATGTTTTGGGTCTACAGATGACAAAACTTAACAATTAACAAAACTCTACGCACCTCAGCAACTTAAAATGTACGGAGTTAAAATAGCTGCTCTGTTCTTGTGCTGTGCGGCAAGATGCAGTGCGGCTATCCATACTACGCTTACCCCATTACTGATGCTGTGTTTTGGAAGAATCTGGTGCAACGGCTGCCACTGTCATGTGTGCGTGGGAAGTTTCACTGCTTCTGGGTGCAATACATTTGTTCTGCGTGTGAGGCGAGTTTGTACTGTTGTTGCGTGTGCTGTACATATTCTGTCTGTCCAAGTGAACCTTGGGCAGGGCTTTAAGTGGGGTGAAAAAACTGGGGGGGGGGGGAGGGGGTCTCAAAGGGGCGTGGCCAATGTAATTAAGAGCGTAACTTAAAAACAGGTCAACTAAAAATCTGTGCTTAGCATAGTGTGCCGCCAGACTTGTATTTTGCTGTTTCTGTCATTGCATCCAGATATATGATACAGCAAGTAACATCATACATGCAACAAATCAGAACTATTGGCTTTGTCAATGGTTGTTAGTTGCATAAGATAAATAAGCAGCAACTAAGGCTTGTATATAATATTGAAAAAGCTTCCACTTAAAGCCCTGGTGACACAACGACAATGTTGCTGCTCCTGACTTTAACAAAGAGAAGAAAAATCCAGAGAGAAAATGACTCTCTTTAAAGGATTTCCCTTCACCTACAACGCTCACCTGGCATGACGTCATGCCGTAACTTCTCCACTAGTGAGAAGTGAGCAGTGTGAGCACCGCACATCGATGTGCCTGTTGTCACTGCAGTCTGGAAAAAACATACCGCCTGTGCCAGGGCACAAAACAGAGCTCCATAGAGAACCGTTTCGAGGCCCCCTTTAAAAAACTGCTGTTGCTCAGCACCGGTGAGACCCGGCCCACTTAAAGCCCGACTTGGGCTAATGCTGACTGAAATGATGTACACCTGTATTAGCAAGTGAAGCTTGCACCACAGCTTCACATGCTCTGCCCTGTCTGTGTGTGAGAGGAAGCCGGGACTGCTGCAGCTTATGCACTGTTAGTTGAATTTGTTTGAGGGCAGATTGCATTTCTCTTGCCCTTGCTGTTCCCGTTTTGTGGTGCAAGCTTGCTCTGGAGCTCTGTAGGTTGCACTTGTGTCTGTGTGTGAGTGAAGCTTGTACTCCCGGTGCCTTTGTTGTGTTTGACAGGAAAATGGATGCAGCTGCTTCCCAGGCTATGTCGGTTTTGTATAAGTGTGACTATTGCTGTACCTGATTTGTATGTGTGAATAAAGAGTGCACTGTTGTATCCCCTCTTTGTGTGTGAGGGAAGCTTTCACTGTTGGGCTTGTGATGTAAGTGCATATATGTCTGTGTGTGGTGGAAGCTTGGACTGATGCCTGTGTTGTTTCTCTTCTTTGCGCAAAGGAACTTGCACTGCTTCTAGCCTGTTTTTTTTTTGTCTTTTGTTTGAGAACATCTTGCACTTTTGGTTTCTATGCAGCTGTCATCCTCTGTGACAGTAGTGCTTCGATGCCTGCCTTTGTTTTGTGTGTGAGAGACTCTAATGCTGCTATTGCCAATTCTGCATATGTTAAGTGTGTGCAAGGAAAGTCTGCATTGTTGCTTCATGTGTGTGTGTTTAAGAGAAGCTTTCACTTCTAATCCCCATGCCGTACACATTCTACTTGTCAGATACTACACCACTGTTGCCTATGCTGTATCATTTCTGTGGGCAAAGAATCATTTCTGCTGTTGTATGTTTGTGTTGTACTGCTGCTGTCTATGCTGTACATGTTCTTTGTATACAAGGAGTTTGCACAAGATGGATGAAAGTGCTACCTGCTTTCCATAAAATTCTTTCTTGCCACCTTTAATGAGTAATAATGTCACACCTAAAGTCTTTCTTTCTTAAATGTAAATATTTGTGCATTGCATAAATGCCACTGTCCCAGCACAACTACCTTTCACCCATAAAAACAGCTGTGGAGCCCATGTGACAGCAGGGTGAGGTATGTCACACTGCCATGAAGAACTTTGGCTTCCAGCACTCTCGTGTGAACATCTCTCATGGGTGGGAACCACAGTGTATAGACACAACAGCCCGACAGCCAGTTTATACAGGATAACTACTGTGTGTACAGTAATGAAATTGTCAAAGGTAATTAAAATTGTGTATGTGAGTAGATGGTAGAAAAGAGCACAGGTTTCTGTACAGTAACAGCTCTGTGCACAGTAGCAATTCTCTGCACAGTAACGAGGGCTTATAGAGTGTCAAACATGCACAATAACAGTTAAGAAAAAAACCCAACACAAGCCTGAATGCATATATATGAAGATATTATGCCAGTCTCCATGGTTTAACATTATCTTGAACTATTTTGTTTTTTGTGGTGCCAACTAATAAATGTCTCTCTAAAAAGAAGGTATATTTCTGGATTCACTAAAGACAGGTCAAGTGAGCCCCTGATAAAGTACCTGTTGGCAGCTAACCATCGGCCGCTGTGGAATCTACCATAGCTGGGCAAAGTATTTGGAATGTGTGGCTAATACACTTGCTACTCTCTCGAAATATAACTTGTTATTAGCACCTCCAAATCAGGCATATTCAGAGGCTGCAGCACGGACACTGCATCACTAAACTCCTATATGACCCCGTATGGACCTTTTGATTTAAATAATTGATTTTAAAATATTGTGGGAGTTTTTTACAGAATTTAGTAATGTATTAGTCATGTGTATTGAAACATTTTTATTGCTGAGATTTCTTATCATGAAGTGCAATTTTCGTAATGATTTTAATCGTGCAATAAACAAATTAATCTAAAAAAAAAAAAATCTATATGACATACATTAGCATTTTAGACAATGGTGATGCCAGTCTCTTCATCCTTCTTGATTTGTCAATAGCGTTCGATAACGTTGATCACCATAGGCTCTTCCAGTCCTTCAGACCCTCTTATACATTATGAGGGAAGTCCTGAGCTAGTTCTCCTTCCTGGCAAACCAAATGCATCTGGTCAATTTTGGTAGCGTCCCCCTCAAGCCTACCCCCGTCATGAGTGGTGTTCCTAAGGAGTCTGTTCTAGTGCCTATGTTGTTCAATTTCTGTATGGAGGCACTCAGAATGAGGAGGCAGGTGTTACAATACACCGATATGTATGATGCACAGATCAATTTTGAGATCTATTCAATTTGTGTTATCAATGCTCTAAAACATAGACCTGGCATAAATCAATGTTCTCACACCTTTTCAAGCTTTTAAGTTTAACTCAAGAGTTTAATCTTATCTGCAGACCACAGAAATGCTTAACAAGAAGGGCTGTCAGATCTATAGATTGACAGCGTCTTCCTCTTATTGCCCAATGAAGTCAAATTGCCTGGCATGTTGCTTTAACCACATTTTTCCATGTATTCACAAATTGAACATACTGCAAAAATTAAAAAACACACACAAAAACCAACCATTTATCCAACAAACTGACTTCTACGTTGTAGTACAGGCCCTGGTTTTAGCCAGAATTGATTGTGGGGCTGCCAACTTGGCATGCAATCAAATGTGCTCTTTAATCTCAATTACATCAGAATTTACTTGGCGGCCTAGTTCATCTCAGGCACAAGAAGGTCTAACCACATATCTCTAGTTGTAAGGGTTCTCAATCCGATGTTAAGTTCGAGCTGGCTTGCATTACTTTTAAGGCACTAAACGTGCAACAGCTGGAGTCGTTTTCACATCTCTCAAAATCTCTTGTGCCAGTAAAAGGATGAGAAGCTTATACAACAACAAAAAATCTCATGAAGCAGCAGCACTACCTTTTTCTGGGGCAGCCCCCTCCTGCTGGAATTTCCTTCCAGTTGCCCTGAGGCGCTTGAGACTTTAGTGCCATGCCACAAAATGTTCGAAGCTCATTACTCTAGCTGAATTACCCCCTGCGCCCCTTTGCGTCAGCCTCCTTTACTTTTCCCCTTCTCTGTTCTCTTTCATCAGGCTGCCTCATTTCTATTACTGCCATTGTCCTCCCACACCTCCTCTTTCTCCTTGTCCAGTTTGTAAATTGCTGCTCCCAATCTGCTCTTCTCTCTTCCCCATTGACCATCCTTCTCCTGCTGCCCTCTCAAGTGCTGCATTTTGGCAAGCTACCACCCCTTCTCCTTCCCTCTCGGGCAGCGGTACCATCTAGCCTCCTAGCCCCTCTCTTCCCTATTCTTCACTCTCTCCCATTTTCCTGTGCTGTGCAGTATGTTGAGGAAGACCTCGATTTCCCTGCTGTTTAAAAGTTTATGCTTTGATGCTACAGCTGTTGTTTCCTTGTAAGGGATGGCCTGCATGGAAATTTGTTGTTGATGTATACAGCACCCCTTCTTGATAGAAATGCTCTTTATAAAAAGGTAAACATAAAATAAATAAATAGTGACACTATTGCGCTTACACTTAATGTATTTGTACTGGATCGTCCGTTTTACATTACGCATTTAGATGTGGTAGTTTGATTTGCGGGTAATTACAGTTAAGTGTGTGCACAAATGGAGATGTGTGATGTTTTTTGTTCTTCATGATATATGCAGACTGACTGGAGGTCTGTTGGTGGGAATTAGCTGGATGGTCACAAAGCAAACCAGCATTGGCATAGCCAATAGGTCTCGCCTTTGGGACCTTATAAGTGTTTAGCCATGCAACAGTTAATGTTGTTGCAGTAAGGATATTGTGCTGCATAACTAAATACTTATAAGGTCCCAAAGGCGAGACCTATTGGCTATGCCAATGCTTGTTACTTATTGTTGATGTGAAAGAATGTCTATGAATGATATGATTTATGTACGTCTTTTTTGATATTGTAAAGGAAATTGTATAAAGGAGCTTTTAGTACTTCAGGATTAATTGTAAACCCGGCAATTAGGCAGAATTATGATATGCATTTGATTTTTTGGATATAGCATTTCAGTCCATCCAATCCTCTGTGTTCATTTAGAACATAGGCTGTTCCTAGTAACTGGCGTGTGGATTGTCTAGCTCAAGATATTGCATGTTTTGCCCCATTCTCGTCTTTCTTTTAGTAGGTACCAGGCTACTTCATTGTTAAATTCATATATGGATGTTATCAAACGATGAATCCAACATTGTTTGAACAGGACAGTTTTCACTCCAAGTTGTAGCTTCCCAGAGACATTTTTTCAATGATTGACCACTCAATGTCATTATCAGTGTCCCTTTTTAAGAAAGGGTTGCATCAATTTTGTTGGTTTTTACACCTAAAGGTGCTTCAATGTTCAGTTATCCATGTTTTTGCTTTCCTCATAATCATACTGATATATTTTAAATTGCATGTGCAAATATTGATGTAGATCACATTCTGTGTTTCACAGATTGTGAAGATCTTTAAAACTCAGGGTGACTTAATACCCAAGTCTAATTCTTTTTTTATTTCTCGTCAATGGCCGATACTGCAATGCCCACAAGGGAAGCGTCCTATTGCAGGTGGTATAGTACTCAACGGCCTTGTTTGCTGAGTCTGAGTGCTGATCTTTGGTCTTTTGTATACCATGGAGTCTTTCAATGATTTGCCCCGTTTTAAAGCAAACCTGGGTTTCTCATGTTCATGTTGTCCTGAGACGAGGATTTTTCATTAATTGTTTTAATTTGATTCGAGTGGATGCAGAATGAACACATATAAGGCATTCTGTCTCTCATATTGTGTAGGTCTGTGACAGTTGTTCCTGGGGATTGGCTGTGCCCTTTTCACCCACTTTTTATGATTTTCTTCTGGTATGTTTTTTTTCTTGTGGCTTCTTAGTTAGAAGCTCTGCATATTTTTTTTAATCGATTTGTGGTGCAGTTCCTACGGAGTCTCAAACATTGGCCCACTGACGGGTTTTTCCTGAGTGCCTTCAGATGGAAACTGTTGTATCTTAAAAGGTTGTTCCTGTTAGTGGGTTTATAACAGACTTCACATTGTAGAGTGTTCTCATGTGCATTGATTCGCAAGTCCAAAAAGGATATTTATGTACTGTTTATTGTGGTGGTGAATGCCTAAAAGGGATTGATATTAATAATCCAAGTGGTGAATTTTACTATTTGTCCCCCAGTGCCTTTCCAGATGATGAATATATCTTCTGTATACCACTTCCAAATGGTTATATGGGTATGGAAGGAATTGGTGTGATTTAGAATATGCTCTGACTTGAAGTGATGCACATAAAGGAAGGCTAAGCTTGGGGCAAAGGTGCTGTCCATGCATTTGTAAAACGTAGTCCATCTCAAATTGAAAGTAGTTGCGTGTTAGTGCAATATGTGCGCAATCAAGTGCAAAATCCACAGGTGTGTTGGACACCCAGGTGGTCTTATTGAGCAAAGATTCAATTACTCATAGAGATTCTTTCCGGGGTATACTAGTGATCCAGCGCAATATTAGCCAACAACATTCATACACCATATACTCACTTGGGCCCATACATTCATACTACACTAATACTTACGCTGGGTGTCAGATGTACTCTTTTATCAAAGTCCCTGCTACCGATTACCTTCTGATTGAAGAGTAATAACTTATCAATGGATCCTTTGCCAATTGGGAAATTTAAAATGAGTGACATTCAATATAGTTCATAATCCTGAAATAACCACTGAGTCAGGAAGTTTTAAAATGTTTATCTAAAGTTTTAGCAGAGTAAAATACAGAAAACACGGTACTTGATTGAAATACCCAAGAAAAAGCATAGAAATGATTTTGCTAATCAATGACGGTGTTTAAGGAAGAGGAGAAGATAGAGACAGCAGCGCAACTAAAGGTTGCAGTATAGTTACCTAAATGCGAGAACCAAGCCCCTAGGCCAAGGAGTTGGAAAAGATAGGACCCAGGAAGGATGAAGAGCAAAGACTTCTTCCAGGATCAGGACAGGACCGGTGACCTCTCTACCACTACGCCTGCGTCGTTCCCCTCTCTGATACTCGACTTCTCCTCGATTCTCCCGTTCTAATGGACTCTGCCGCCCCCTCCTCAGGACCTCTTCTGGACAGGGATTCAGTCAGCAACCGATCAGCATGGCAGTCTGGAGCTAAGAGCGCTCTCGCAGCATGGACGCCTGTTCTTCGTGAAAGCATGCTCTGACTAATTAAACTAATGCTATATTCTATTATACCCTACTACGCCCATGTACCTCCCCTTAATGTTGCTAAAATATGGGGCCACTACTTCTGATTGGACAGGGGGTGGATTCTCTCACCATATCGATTTGGCCTAAATTGTAAAGCCTATTGTCTTTACATTCCCACCCCTTCAAATTAATACATTCGCTTTATTTCCCACCCGTCTCACGACAAATGTTATACATTTTACAGGGGAAAAGTATCATTTTGTCCACCGGAAACATAAAGTACAGCATCTTCGGCCAATGGGTCATGGCCTTGGGAGACGTCCAAGTTGACTTCACTTGGCAGGCACACAGGACACATGCGCAGAACCATCTGTCTCTCGAGTTTCAAGTCACAAACCCAGGCCCAAGTTTACAAATTACTAAAAGTGCAAGAAGAAAATATTAAAATCACAAATAAAATGTTTCACTGTATGCCCACTTTCCCTACTCTATTCCCAATTAATTATAATACTATCCTGCATTAGTAGCATTAAGAAAACAACAATTTAATAATGACATGAGAGCAAGCTTAAGCATGTGAAAACATTTAGCGGCCATTTTAGCGCACACTGCGCAGAAGCAGAAGTTTCCCACCAAGCAAAGAAAGACGTCACACCATGTGATCAGGTTGCGACATGCGCAATGAAGTTCCCGCGCTTTAGCGGACATTTTGGATTACAGACCAGCGTTATTCATTAGTAAAACACATAGGCAAGCTTCTGTCCCTCTTGTGTTTATGAATGCAAAGGTTAGTATTGACCATACAAATTTAATAAGTTAATACTATGAGGAGTATTGCGTACAAGCAAGTTTCATTTTTGAAACTTTGCTCCATCAATCCCCTCTCTGATGGCGTTTCTGAGCCATCAAAAAATACTACCCTCAATCAGATGCCAACTTCTAGCAATTCGTTTCATTCTCATTTTTACATTTTCTGTTTTTCACATCCCCTTTCAATTTTTTGTATAAATCACTTCTCCATTCTTCAAGTTCTATTTCATCTAGTTTTCTCTTCTTTCCTTTTCCTGTCACTTTAAATGTTCCATTCTTTCTACAGCATTTGCACCATATCGTTATTGCCAATATTATTATTGCTATCCCTGCTAGGGGTACTAATATTTGACCTATAAGTCCTTTTCCTATATTAGCAAACCAGGTTCCAATTGACGAGATACTATTTGTCAATCTTTCCCATACACTATCAACTTCCAGTGGTTAAAGTTCTTTCTCAAGTTTAGTTATGTTCTGAATATACGTTCCAATTTCTGCACTCTTATCAGGAATATAAATGCAACAATGTTTCGTCTTCAATAATTTACAGACTCCTCCCTCTTTTGCCAATAGAATGTCAAGAGCAAGTCGATTTTGCATCACCATAGATCTAATCGCAACCATCTCCGTATTAATCATTAGAAAACCTCCAGCAGTATCCGTTGATAAACGATCAACCACTGTAGACAATTTACATATTTTCCTTGAGTTCAGAATTATTCCCACTGAAGGTAACAATGCACCAAATATATCGCCTACAATTTCTGAAAAACTAGCTCTTTTACTACGTATTAATTCATTATTGTTTTCATTGCTTCCAGTGTTTCTTTTTACGTGGTATATCTTTGGAAAAACTATTCCAAAATAACAACTTCCATACCATCGTGCAGGAAGCCTAAAGTAAGCCTTATCTCCCGCATACATAATAAATTCCAGGAAAAACTGAATCTGTTCCTCCTTTTAGTCCCCAACCTCCAAGAATTAAAAAATTGTGTTCACATTCACTGGTACCGATGAAAACATTATTATAATCAGTCTTTAACCTATGAAGACAAATTTTCCCTGTCTTTACGAAATCCAGAGCCATAGCAGCTTGAGCTTTGCCAGGTGTATAACTCCCTTCTTTCTCCGCCCAAGGTGGCAACTGAGCCTTATGCTCTGAAGCTTTCTTTTGAAAATCATGTCTTCTATCTTCTACTAAATTCAAAAATATCTTTTCTTCTTCTAGTAAAGAACATGTTAGATTGTGTCTATGTGCATGTGTTATGTCTATCGTTTTTCATTGTTAAGAAAAACTCTCCCATAAACTGTGCGTCTTGACTACTAAGCACTGGGTTCATACTCTTGCGAATCGGAACCTCAGAAAATATCACATCTAAGTTTGAATAATAATACTGTAGCCTACCTGTTCTATAAAATAAACTTAATACACTACATGAGATGCCATATGTCAGTGGTAAATGATGGTATGTTAATCCTTCCGCTACTGATTCAGGTAACTTCATACAGACATAACAATTACTAACTTCCATTGTGTCTACATACTGAAACAATAATTTTGTGAAAACATTTAAACTAGTGTCGTTATCAGCTATTTCATGATGAATTTCTGCCTCATCTTCTGTCATTAATTCTACTCTATTGTCCTTCATGTTTGCTGTCCTCCCTTTAGTTTCATTATTAATCTTCTTATCTATTATCATAAGGTAAGGAACTGCTACAATCAGGACTAACCATACTATAAGCACCAATACTAGACTACATATGCAGATTGCACAGCATCTCCTACAACAATTTCGTTTTGGTCTCCCAGTAACTCTATCGTCAGGCATTTTTCGACAAGGAAGATTGCTCTTCTTATCTCCTTTTCTTTAGAGGATTCTTTTGTTTAGTCAGGGTGGTCTTGTTTCTTCTTCGTATGTTCTGCACTTGTTCCTTCGCCACCACTGTCACTTGACTCTGAGCTTTCAAAATCTTCAAGAATAATATAAGTCCAGTCAGGACCCTTGAATTTGTTATTCACAGGTCTCAGTCTTTTACTTTTTCCTGACTTTTTCTCTTGTTCAGTTTGACTTGTCACTTCAGGTACTTGTTCTGGATCTTCACTTCTGGTTGTTATGTGGTACTTTACTCTTTTAAAGACACTTGGCCAATGATCTCCTTTTCTTGTTTTCTTTGTTGGCACTGTTTCTTTGCTTTCGTCTTCAGGGATCTCGTTAATTTCACTTCTTAGCACTGTTTCATTTTCTTCAATTACTGTGTTTCTTGTTTGCTCCTTTTCAGGTCTAATTTGTTTTTCTTTAGTAGCTCCACAATGTCTTTCAAGATGTTGACCTTGTTCTTTTATTTTTTATTTATGTTCATTTGTATCAACCCCTTTTTTCTTTAGTGAGTTCTTCTTGATCTAACTGCTTCTGATCAGGGCTTATTGCACTGTGAACTTCTGCAGCCTGACCGGATTCTTCTAAACCTGTCTGTTCCTGTGTAAAGTCTATTAAATCTTCACTGTTTTGTGTCCAATTTTCTTTCCCTATCTTATTTTTTTCAAGATCTTTTACTGTCTTTTCTTCTTGATCCTGAACTGCTTCTTCTTCACCTATCTGATCTTCTTCAATTTCTTCCAATTTAGTTTGATTTCTCGTTCTGTGGTATACTTCAGGAACTTCTACCACTGGTATCCAATCCTGACTTGTGCTCGGTTGTTCTCCGTCAGCTTCTCTCGAACCTTGAACCTGAGATTCCTCTGCTGGGCAACCTTCAGCTTCTTCAGTGATTGGTGTTGTCTGTGAATTCTCCTCTTCAGGGTCTGGTACTCTCTTTGTGTGGCTTACGTGAATCCAATTAGGAAATCTTGCACACTTCACTGCTGTTTTGGTGGTCAATATAACTTGACACAGTCTGCTCCACCTGGGTGATGGACACGTTTCTCTGGTGTGATTCTTCACTACCACCCAATCACCAGGATTCAGATCATGTTCTAGTTCAGGCTGCCTGGAAACTGCGTCTTCTCCAACCTGATGAGAGACAGAACGCACTAGGTCAGCCAATCCTTTGCAATTATCCAGAACCATATCATCAGATATATTTACTAATTTGTTTGTGGGAACATGTGTTTGTCTCATTGCTCTTCCCATCATTATTTCATGAGGGCTTAATCCTGTCGTTCTGTCAGGTATACTTCTGAGTCCCATCAAGACAAGTGGCAATGCGTCTGGCCACTCTAATGATTTGATGCACACATTTTTCCCAATCTTGACTTTATAGTGCCATTTAATTGTTCAACCACTCCAGAAGCCTCTGGGCGATATGCACAGTGCAATTTCTGTTTGATTTGAAATGCTTCACAGATTATCTGGATCACTTCGCTATTAAAGTGTTTTCCTCTATCTGATTCCAAAGATACTGGGAAACCAAACCTAGGTATGAGCTCACGTAACAACAGTTTTGCAACTGTAATACTGTCATTTCTCCTAGTAGGGTAAGCCTCCACCCACTTTGAAAACAGACACACTATGACTAGTACATATTTTAGTCCTCTGCATGGTGGTAACTGTATGAAGTCGAACTGGAGTCTTATAAATGGGCCCTCTGCCTTTCCAATCTTTCCAAAACCAATTATCGTTTTCCTGCCTGGATTATGCATTTGGCAAGTTAGACATCTCTGGCAAAGACTCTCTGCAACAGCCCTAAATTTAGGATTGTACCAATTTTGTCTGAACAGCCTAATCATTGCATCTCTCCCTATGTGTGAGTCTCCGTGGTGCATTCTAGCCATTTGTGAGAGTAAACAGTCTGGCATGACTGGTCTGCCATCAGCACTGATCCATACTTCATCCTCTCCTCTTTGGGAGCAACCCACTTTGATCCACAAATTCTTCTCACTTTCATCAACCTCATCTTGCAATTTCTTGACGTCATTCCAAGTTTCAGGTGGCATATACAGCATAAGTTGGCAGCTGATTCCCATTCTTGCCACCCTCTTATTGACTGACATTCTGGCTTTGGCACAATGTTGAGCCACCAGGTCTGCATATCTGTTGCCGACTACCACCCAGTCATCTCCTGACTGGTGTGCGGCACATTTCACCACAGCCAATTCTTTTGGTGATTGTATTGCTTCTAGCAATTCCCTTACAAATTGTCCATTTTTAATGGGGGATCCTGAAGAAGTCATGAAATCCCTCTGCATCCACAGTTGGCCAAAATCATGCACAACCCCGTAACCATATTGACCATCTGTAAATATGGTCACTCTCTGATTCCTCCCAATTTTGCAAGCTTTTATCAAAGCAATCAATTCAGCTACTTGTGCAGATTTTACTCCTGGTAAATAGGATGCTTCGACTATTCCAGTTAATTCACATACCGCATTAGGCAGCAGTTAGTTTACCATCTTCATGTCTTTGACATGAATCATCGACAAATAGCTCCCTGTCTGGCTTTTTAAGAGGCTGTTCCTCTGTCTGGGCGTGGTTTTGTACATAATTCTGTAATTTGTACACAATCATGTTCATCTTCTTCGTCATCTTTATTTGTTTCATGATATGGGTCCGGCAATAAAGTTGCTGGATTTATTATTGTACACCTTACCATGGTCACATTTTCAGCACCCATTATTATCCTCTCATATTTAGTCAGCCGACTAGGAGTAAGATGCTGAGTTCGGGTTCTTGTCAATAGAATCACAACTGCATGTGGAACATACACTTTTACAGGATGTCCCATCACAATTGACTCGCTTTGTTCAATGCTCAAACAAGTTGCTGCCACTGCTTTTAAGCATCCTGGCAACGCGGCTGCTACTGGGTCCAATGTAGCAGAAAAGTACGCTATAGGACGTCTGTCTAGTCCATGTCTCTGAGTTAGGACAGAAAGTGCACAATTTTCTCTCTCTTGACAGAATAATGCGAATTCTCTTTTATAATCAGGCATGCCTAAGGCAGGTGCTGAACAAAGTGCGTTTCTCAATTTTACAAAAGCTTCTACACTTTCATCCTCCCACTCAACAGGGTCCTTTGCTTTCTTTTTCGTCATGTTAATTAAGGGCTTAGCTAACATGGAAAATTTTGGTATCCATTGTCGACAGTAGCCTACTATTCCTAGGAACATCCGCACTTGTCTTTGGGTTACAGGCATTTGCATTCTCCTTGTTAATTCTACTCTTTCAGAGGTTATTCTTCTTCTTTTTCCCCTCTCAATTTGATGTCCCAGATATTTAACAGCTGTCCTGCAAAACTGTAACTTTTCAGGTGAGACTTTGTCCTTCCTCAGCCAAGAGATTTAATAATGCTATGGAATCAACAACACAGTCTTCTCTGGTGGTTGACGCCACCAATAAGTCGTCGATATATTGGACTAAGACTGAGCTTCCTGGCATCACTAGTTTTTCCAGGCACTTTTTCAGTATCTGGTTGAAGATGGAAGGACTTTCTGTGTACCCCTGAGGAACACGATTCCACACATAGACCTTGTTCTCAAATTTAAATGAGAAAAGATACTGGCTGTCTGGATGCAATGGTATTGAAAAGAATGCTTGACATAAATCAATTACTGTGAACCATCCTGCATTCCAAGGGATCTGGTATAGAATTACTGCAGGATTTGGTACTATGGGACAACATGGTTCCACAATCTTATTTATTTTACGCAGGTCCTGAACAATCCTATATTTTCCACTAGGTTTCTTTAATCCCATGATTGGTGAATTACATGGGCTACTCATTACTTCTTTTAGTATGTTTTGTTCTACCATTCGATTGATTTCTTCAATAACTCCTGTTTTTACTTCTGCACTCATTTTATACTGTCTAGTATTTGGGAAAATTGCACCTTCTTTTACCGTAATTTTAACTGGATCTATTTTTGCCATAAGTCCTACTTCTTTTCCGGTGAAATCCCATACCATGGGGTTTACTGTACCTTTTATTTCTTCTGGCAACTCATCTCTTGTTATTAACGAAAACATTTCGTCTATTTCTGTACCTTGTTTTGCAACCAAAATTTTATATACATGGTCCTCATCTGGTGTCTGAACTGCCACACCATCTGGCGTGCAGAAAATTGTACAGTTCATTTTGCACAATAAATCCCTACCTAATAAATTCACTGGGCTAGAATCGCACACTACAAATTGGTGCATTTCTCTGAAGTTTCCTATTTTGACTTCCATTGGTTCTGTAAGAGGCGTTCTAATTCTTTGATTAGCTACCCCTACTACTTGGATATCTTCACCAGAGAGAGGAAGGTCTGGGATATCTGCTGATCTCACCGTAGACCTGGTAGCACCAGTGTCCAAAAGGAAAGTAATATCATTACCTTTCACATTTCCTTCAACATATGGACCAGACTGATCTACCTGTAAGGATGCGCCAAGTACGCACTCCTTCTTCCCCTCTCCTAGGCACCGTCATGAGTTGAATTCACAGTAATTGTCCTGCAAAAGAAATTGTGATGTCATATAATCATTCTTACCACTCCCTCCTGGGTATCCAATGTCTGTACCGTGCTTTGCTCTGCTTACATTACCCTGAACAGGTGGAGGTGGTAATTGACTCTGGGGATTTACACCCTGCTGTGAGTCATTCTGCGTCTGTGGATTTAAGTTTTGATTTGGGCCATTATTATTCCGAATCTTTTTACATTCGTCCTTCCAATGCCCCAATTTTCCGCATCCAATTCAAGGAAATTTCTTTTTAGCTTCTTCTCTACTCATTCGTCCTCTAAATTTTCCACCATTTCCCGTATCACCACTCGTTCCAGAATCTTTTCCTTGATTTTCACTCGGATTTTCCAAATTAATTCCCTGCTTCTCTGCCATTTTCACCTGTGCCCACATCACCTTTTCTTGTAATTTCTTGTGTCTATCCTCAATATCGTCTCCACAATATTTCGCATATTTCAGAATTTCATCTATGGGCTTTCCCTGCCAACACAGCATGTGTTGTTTAATCATCTGGCAAATCTCTGGCTTCAGACCATAAACAAATCGATACACAAACTGACTCATATATTTTTGTCTCCAATGTCCTCAAATCCACTATACTGTTTAAACACCTGCAATAGACGCTCTTAATAGGAATGTACTGATTCACTGGCTTCTTGGGTGGTTCGATCTATTTTCACCCAATCTGTTTCTTTCGGGGTATTTTCCCTTTCAGGTATGTTATCACCTGCTGATACTTTTTCATTACATCATTTGACGGGGCACCTGTCTTCGGATCTCTAGGATATTCATCACTAGGCCAATCGACTGTAATTTTACAATCTGTCCACAAATCGGCAGGTACCACTATGTCAAACAAACCATCTAAATCCTTCAACAATACCTTTGACACCTTCACAAACCTTTCAACCTGCTTGTACCATTCAATTGGCTTTTCCCTCAACTTTGGAAAATCATTCGTAAATGATAAAATATCCTGTCTGCTCCATGGGACATGTACATATCCTCCTCCCGCAACTTCTCGCATTGGATACATTTGATCTGCTTTTCCTGCTTCCTTCATCACATATTCTGATGCTGTTCTACTTGTTCGTGCTTCTTTCTTTTTCTTGGCCCACCTAGTTTTCCATTTATCTAGGTCTCCCCATTTTTGCAAAATTAACATTAATTCTCTTATTTGTAATCTTCTTCCAGAGGCATTCATATTTTCTAAATCTTTGCCTGAAAATTCTGCTCTATAGGGTTTCTGTAGTACCTTTGATCTCCCTATTTCTATTCCCATCTGTAATGCTAAATTGGACAATTTTTCATGAAATAACCTTACATTTCTGGTGATACTCCTGCATAGGAACAATAATTCTTCTTCATCATAGGTATTTAAGCGTTCTAGTCCTACATTTCCTGCTATTATTTCTTCTAATTCGACTTTTAATTTATGAATGTCCATTATTTTCGGAGGTGTGCACTGTTTAACTGACCCTTGCACCCATCTTTCTAGATCTTCAGGTGTTACTATGGTAACACTTTTTGCTCCCGATGAAGTTACTAAACTTACATCTTTTGAACCTCCAGGTACATCTTTTCTTGGAGTACTATTTACAGAACCTTGAATAGGCAAGTCCATAAGTGATATTGTGGATTCACAGTCACTAAATTGATCCTCAATTATAACTGGAGCTTCAGGTCTGGGATTACTCACAGGAGTAGGTGCAAGTATCGGTAGAGTACGACTTCCCTGAGTACCATATAATGGAACTACTGGACCAATTGTTACAGGTATGGTCAACGAATCAGGATGTACTTTTATCTGAGTTATTTTCTGTATTAATTCTGCTCTGGTCTTTTCTAGGGCTTCTTTTTCTTTATCATGTGGCATTCTATTCGGGGTCAATTCATGCATTACCTGTGGCACTAATGGAGTTTTTGGTGGTGCACTTGGGGTGCATCCACTTGTCCCTTCCTGATATGGTGGGGGATTTCTTAACATTTCCTCCATAAATTCGTCTTCAGACTCCTCATTTCTCAATAAATGTTTTGTCTTTTCTGTACATTTGCCTCCTGATTTCTCTCCTTCTGTGAATAATGGATATAGTCCTTCTGTAACCATTGCCCTTCTCCATTGTTTCATCTGACCCTCTCTCGACTCACGTAAATATCTGGGGAAAAATCCTGGGTAACTCCTATTACTTCTAGATCTATCCCGCTCAAATGCCTCGGTTTCCCATTCTTCTAGAGCTTCGTACTGAGTTAATCTAGGTCTGGGTTCTAAGTCATTCATCCTCAATCTCAAGTTCTGAAGAATTCGCCCATTGAACGTGCCATTCTGGGGAAATGCTAATATTCCATCATTTTTGGTGTATTCTATCCAATTCTCCATCCATACACAAGTATGATAACCTCTCTCCATCATCATAACTGATGCTGGCGTTTTAGCTGGTGGAATAATAATTCCTTCTCTAGTTTTGATTGGTTTGTCCTTTTTAAAATAATTCTTAATCTTTTGTAAGAATGACATTTTTCTCCTTTCTCCGTACATTCTATCTAATCTTCTGTGTACAAAATTATATTCTGCAAAACCTAGGAATCTCCTATCCGGACGAGTTCCTGTTAAAGTCGGATCGCGTTTTAACATGCAATCCTCATCCACTAAGAATTTTGCTTCCATAATTTCGACCAATCAAATGTCTGCTATCTTTTATTTCCGAGCCAATCCTTGCGCGGCCTTTTGATGACGTTTCTCTGTCAACCCTTCCTTTACAATCTGCTCTTTTCTGTCCTCGCTGGTTTAACCAATCCCAGCGCGGCACCTGTGACGTCAGTACTACTCCTGACTACTGACCCCTCCTTTACAAGTGTCTCTCCACACCCGCTGTTTCAACCTACCACAGCGTGGTGTTTTGTGACGTCAGCTCCCTCTCCGGCAACTGACCCTCCCTTTCAAAAATTTACGCAAACTTATTTTCTCTATAAATCTTAATTAAATTTCAGTAACATAAAACATTCGCTATCGTGCCAGTTTCTCTAAAATAGAAAAGATAGTTTTCTCTCACACTTAGTAAAACCTTTCCGTTTACTAAACATATACTACGAGTAAAACACTTCCGTCTACTCTTCACACAAGCTCCAGAAGTACCTGTTACTTCTCCAATGTTACCCTTACTAGGTGATATAACATCAAATTTTTATCAGCATACCCTTTTGCTATTACTCACACGCATAGAGTCCCTAACGAGTACTGAAAGTCCTGCTTAACTTCTCAGTACTAATTCTGCCTGACAGATAACCTCACTGCAGTATGGCTTCCACTTGCCACCCACTATTCTTTTTACCCCGGGGTATTCTGGACAACATATAACAAACTCAAAATTTTAAGCGAATGTTAGTTCATAAAAATACAAATAAAAATTCTCATTACCCAATTAACAAAGAGTAACCATAACCGTCCTCTGCTTACCAGAAAACTGATCCAGCGCAATATTAGCCAACAGCATTCATACACCATATACTCACTTGGGCCCATACATTCATACTACACTAATACTTACGCTGGGTGTCAGCTGTACTCTTTTATCAAAGTCCCTGCTACCGATTACCTTCTGATTGAAGAGTAATAACTTATCAATGGATCCTTTGCCAATTGGGAAATTTAAAATGAGTGACATTCAATATAGTTCATAATCCTGAAATAACCACTGAGTCAGGAAGTTTTAAAATGTTTATCTAAAGTTTTAGCAGAGTAAAATACAGAAAACACGGTACTTGATTGAAATACCCAAGAAAAAGCATAGAAATGATTTTGCTAATCAATGACGGTGTTTAAGGAAGAGGAGAAGATAGAGACAGCAGCGCAACTAAAGGTTGCAGTATAGTTACCTAAATGCGAGAACCAAGCCCCTTGGCCAAGGAGTTGGAAAAGATAGGACCCAGGAAGGATGAAGAGCAAAGACTTCTTCCAGGATCAGGACAGGACCGGTCACCTCTCTACCACGACGCCTGCGTCGTTCCCCTCTCTGATACTCGACTTCTCCTCGATTCTCCCGTTCTAATGGACTCTGCCGCCCCCTCCTCAGGACCTCTTCTGGACAGGGATTCAGTCAGCAACCGATCAGCATGGCAGTCTGGAGCTAAGAGCGCTCTCGCAGCATGGACGCCTGTTCTTCGTGAAAGCATGCTCTGACTAATTAACTAATGCTATATTCTATTATACCCTTCTACGCCCATGTACCTCCCCTTAATGTTGCTAAAATATGGGGCCACTACTTCTGATTGGACAGGGGGTGGATTCTCGCACCATATCGATTTGGCCTAAATTGTAAAGCCTATTGTCTTTACATTCCCACCCCTTCAAATTAATACATTCGCTTTATTTCCCACCCGTCTCACGACAAATGTTATACATTTTACAGGGGAAAAGTATCATTTTGTCCACCGGAAACATAAAGTACAGCATCTTCGGCCAATGGGTCATGGCCTTGGGAGACGTACAAGTTGACTTCACTTGGCAGGCACACAGGACACATGCGCAGAACCATCTGTCTTTCGAGTTTCAAGTCACCAACCCAGGCCCAAGTTTACGAATTACTAAAAGTGCAAGAAGAAAATATTAAAATCACAAATAAAATGTTTCACTGTATGCCCACTTTCCCTACTCTATTCCCAATTAATTATAATACTATCCTGCATTAGTAGCATTAAGAAAACGACAATTTAATAGTGACATGAGAGCAAGCTTAAGCATGTGAAAACATTTAGCGGCCATTTTAGCGCACACTGCGCAGAAGCAGAAGTTTCCCACCAAGCAAAGAAAGACGTCACACCATGTGATCACGTTGCGACATGCGCAATGAAGTTCCCGCGCTTTAGCGGACATTTTGGATTACAGACAAGCGTTATTCATTAGTAAAACACATAGGCAAGCTTCTGTCCCTCTTGTGTTTATGAATGCAAAGGTTAGTATTGACAATACAAATTTAATAAGTTAATACTATGAGGAGGATTGCGTACAAGCAAGTTTCATTTTTGAAACCTTGCTCCATCACTAGCGTATAATGCTTCCTCGTCCGTAGTAACCATTATTTCTAAGGATGGATCAAATCTTATACCTTCCAGGATATTTAGCATGTCTTTTGTGTCCTTCACATACAATGGCACCTCACAGACCAAGGCTTTTAAAGAAATGATCCACAAACTTCAATAGTGATCCCAGGGCCTAATTGATGAGACAATTGGTTTGCCTCGTAGTGGAAATCTGTCTTTATGAACTTTAGGCAGAAGGTAAAAGTAAGGCACACATGGTTGTTTTTCATGCAGGAATTCCACCTCCTGCATAGTTATCCAGTTATTTTCTTCTGCGTTCTTTACAATATAAGCAATATCTTCCATGGTGTCTCTGGTTGGTTCTTTGTCTAATTTCTTATTTCTTGTATCGCCTAGAATTTTGAGATACTTCTCTCTGTACATCAGTTTGGGCATCACAACAGTTGCACCTCCTATATCTTTGGGTTTAATTACCACAGAATCTAGGTCGGACACTGACTTCAACACTTTTCTTTTTGGCCCGCGTCAAATTGTGAAATACTTGTTGGCATTTCCTTCTGCATGTCAATGTCCCGATTCACTGCTTGCTCAAAGACCCATAGTAATGTGGGATACATGCAGTTGGAGGGTTAAGTCCCGACTTTTCCCGTAAACCAGTGTTAATTTGTATTGCACCCTCAACTGCTTCGCTGTTGGCAAAGAAGGTTTTCAGACTGATTTTTCTGAAGAATTCAGAAACCTTTCTGCAGATGTTGAGTTTGTCTTCACAGCACAAAATGCAAACCCCTATTGAGAAGCTATAGATGTGTGCTGGTAAAGACGTAATTGCTTAGGTATCAACGCCTCGCTTTCCTCAGGGGTGGTCCCTCTCCTTTGGAAAAAAGCCTTGGTAAAGGCTTTATTGAAAAAACCTAACTTGGATCCCGACTGTCTTGGTAACTATCGTCCCATCTCGCTCCTTCCTGGGGTGAGCAAAATCGCAGAAAAGTATGTAAATCGATCACTTTCCAGATACCTAGAAAGGGAGAACCTTCTCCACGCGTCCCAAACTGGGTTTCGCCCAGGACATGGGACAGAAACTGCTTTACTAGCAGGAGGTTCCCTGGCCGTGCTTCTTTTAGATCTTAGCGCGGCCTTTGATACGGTTAATCACCGTATTTTAATCCAACGGCTTCAGGATTTGGGTATTACTGGAACTGCTTTGGACTGGCTGCGTTCCTTTCTGGACAACAGATACTTCCAAGTAGTCGATGGTGAGGCCACATCCACTCCTCGACCTCTTCATTGTGGGGTTCCTCAGGGGTCGTCCTTGAGCCCCACTCTTTTTAATGTTTACATGGCTCCTCTTGCTGACATAGTTCTTCCATTTGGGGTGCAAATTGTCACATATGCCGACGACACTCAATTGGTCGTCGCTTTGAACCACACCAATAAAGCATCTACTTGTCTTGGCCCATGTCTTGAGGAAGTGATGAGATGGATGAAACATTCCCATCTTAAACTTAATGGAGACAAGAGTGAGCTTATGCTCCTTGGCAAACCCTCCCTCACTGAAATAGCCTCTTCTTGGCCTATTTGTATGGGCCCCATGCCGGCCCCTAAATCAGAGATAAAAGCCTTGGTGTCTGGCTTGACTCTGAGCTCGGTTTTAAAATCCAAGCCAGAAAGGTTGTTGCCTCTTGTTTTGGCATTCTAAGAATGCTGCGTAAAGTGCTTCCTTTGCTACCCCTTCAGGTCAGAAAGCTTGTAGTCCAATCGCTTATTCTATCTCGTCTGGACTACGGAAATGCACTGTACCTTGCTGCCCCTAGCCTGGTGCTGGCCAAACTTCAAACTGTGCAGAATTGTGCCGCTAGGATTCTTATGGGAATTCATAGTCGCCAAACTGCAAGGCCTGCCCTAAAGGCTCTCCATTGGCTTCCAGTTTTGGAAAGAGTCCATTTCAAAGCTCTGTGTATTACTCACAGGCTGATAGGAGGGAATGGACCTCCTATCATCTCCTCCTTGATCCAGCCCTATTTAGCCACTAGGGACCTTCGCTCAAATAATCTTCACTTGGCGTCTGTGCCCAGAATTAAGAAGGCCCGTAGCGGCGGACGTCTTTTCTCTTACAACGCCGCTAAACTGTGGAATTCACTTCCTCTGCAGCTCCGAAAGGAACCCAACTATATGTCATTCCGTAAGATGCTTAAAACCTGGCTTTTCCCCAATTGATCGTATCACAGCTGTTTCGACTTGCCCTCAGCGCTGGGATGCCCGCGGGTAGCTATGCGCTTTATAAATATTATTTTCATTTCATTTCATATCACTGCTTTCATTATCTGCTCGGTTCCAGTTGGAGGTGGGTTTAAGTCTGTTGCTGGTTGACTGTCATCCCTTGTAGTCTCTGCTCTTTTCTCCTGCTTTTCTCTCTGCCTAAAAACAGGCATGTTGGTATGAGGAAACCACAGAAGTTAGTTTGGGATGGTTGTGGCTGGTTCATATAGGGTTCATCCATAAAATGATTGAAGAAACTGGTTGACCATAAGGTTGTGGAAATTGTTGTTGGTGGCTGCTTCTTTGCCCTCTTCCACTGGTCTTTGTTTTTGGTGATTTATAGTCGCTTCAAACTGATTCAGCTGAATAACTGTCAACTGAGTGCTATTATATTTTTTATTGCCTTTAGGTTAATAATCAGGCTTGGAATATGGGAAGATATCGTCTATCGAAACGTTTTTAAAGTACTTCTGGAATTTGGATATTTTTGACTGTGCCAAGAACTCTTTCAATTAGGTTATGGTTTTATTTGCCTCTTCTAATTTTTTCCTTCAACATTGTGGCTGTGACCTGTGTTTTCAAAGTCGCTCTGCTGATCTTGATCTTCACCAGGTGTGCGTCAGAGTTGTTTTGCTGTCTGGATGGTGAGCACTGCAAGGTCATACAGATGATCTTACAGGCCCTTGGTGCACAGTTGCCCCTCTGATTTATCAAACCTTAAAGGTCCAGATCCCAGGCAGAACACTCTTTCGGTTGCTGTCTCTGGGGTCACAAAAACCCAAAACGCCATGGTCTTCAGATCTAGGCCTGGGTGGTGAACTTCGCTCCGTTCGCGGAGTTTGCAGAGTTTTCTGCCCTCTGCGGAGCTCGCGGAGTGCAGAAAACTTTGCTTCGCGATGTGCAGCGGAGTTTTTTTACCCGCTCGCGATCGGTAAGTTCGCGAACGGTAAGTTCGCGAGCTGCCACTCGGGTAGAATTTCTACCCGAGCGGCAGGAATACCAGCACAGACTGCAGTTCGCACTGCACTCCGCCACTCGCAGAACTTCGCATAGGTTTTTTGTAACTTCGTGGAGTTTCGCGTAGCAAAACTCCGCGAACTACGCCCAGGCCTATCCAGATCGCTATATAATGACAGGCAACAGCAGGACAATGTTCTAAGGCCTTTGCCATTCCAAGGCAGTTAGTAATACTATTGTGGTCCTTCTGGCAAATGGCACAATGGCCTCACTGACACCACTTTCTCATCAGTTCCTAAGTTCATGTAAATTAGAAAGCCTTGATTCTAACTCAAATCTTTAAGAAATCCTCCTTGGGACCCAAGCCAATTGCTACCCCGTAGCAGACAACTTACAATGATAATTTAGGGTTGTGTTGGAGACCTCCAGACCAAGATCAAACTTGACACCTTCCTATGTGAGCGCAGGCAAATCTCCATTGTTCCTTTTGAGAAAAACTAGCTTAACTCGTGTCTAAACAGTAGTAAGTTCATCGGGGCTTCTTCCTCTAAAGAAGAATGGTTGCATCTTAACTCTTTTCTCTAAGGAGCAGTAGTTTTAGCTGCACTTAATCTATAGAGCAATGTTTTTTCTGCTTGACTCCTTCCTCTAAAGATCAGTGAGTGAAGTTTGATTCCTTTCTCTCAAGTGCAATAAGTTAAACTTGACTTCTTCCTCTCATGAACATTGAGTAGGGAGTCTAGGTTTTTTCCTTTCTTTTAACAAGAAAGAACTACTAAACAAGCTGACGTTCTTCCTCAGGTGAAGAAATGAAGTTTAACTCCTTTCTATCGAACACATTTCTCTTAAATGTGTAATCCTCACTATGTTAATGTAATATATTTGTATGATAATAGGAAAGGGTCTACGAGCAAAATAATTCCTCAGCGGTTTTTCATTCAGACCATTTTGCTTATTGTGTTGATCCTTCAGTGGGTAAGAAGATTGCTGCGTTTCAGTCTTTACATGTCACCAGAAGATAACTCCCACCAAGAAGCGCTTGAATTCTCAACAGATATATGCGCATATGCCTTGGGTTGTTGGCGAATCTGTTTCTTCCAGCTTCTATTTACCCATGCTTTGAACACCTTCTTTTGTCTACTGAGTCTGTTTATTTTTTCATCTTTAGTGTCACAAACAATGCTGTCACATCCACTAATGGGATTGGAGCCAATCCTGTGTAAAAATTTGAACATATATACCATAGTGTATGCAAAGCTGACTCTAATCTTTCTTTGAATAACCCTAACATGCTCTTTCCTGCTGTTTTTATGTGTAAATGTCTATTGTAGTAGATACATGAATTATAGTTTCTAGTCCTTCAAGAAATGAATGTGGATATGTTGTTTCTAATAACTGTCATTCTACTTGCACTTTATGCGACCCAAGCTTCATAATAATTGCTTACTGATTCCATCACTAATTCTTGTTTTGGAAAAAAAAAATGATTTTATTTGGCAATTTACTGTGATCTACATACAATAGTTTGTTAATATTTGGCCAACAGAGTGTAGATTTCACCTCTTGGCAGGTGTAGTATATAACCATGATATTCAACAAGCTCATTCACAGCCTCCAAGTATGTAAATCCTCTGAGAAACCAACAATCTTCTTTAAATCTCACAATATAAGAAACATTTTTCTTTGTTATTAAAATTTCTGTTTTTTTGGGGGGAGTGTGGCTTTGGAGCCGAACATGGCGGACGCGTCTTCTTAGAGCTCCGCAGTTCGCTCCTTCTAAGGGCCAGTATCCTGCGTAATCCTTGACCCCAGCTACTTCTACTGGGGGTCACTCGCCGCGGAGCACACCGTGACCCTGCTGACTAGGTTTGGTGGCGGTGGAGGGCTGGGAAAGCCTCGACCTGCGCCCGACCGGCGGCGGCCCCACACGAGGCCGAGAGAGGAGGAGGCTGTGCCGTGGCTACCGTTTTGCCTTTTCTGCCGGTGAGACGGCTGCAGAGGCGGGGCCTTGTCCTGGGGTGCGTGAGACGCGGACCAGATCCTGTGAGCGGCTGATGTGTGCAGACTGGGCGGACGGCCTACAGCGTCGCCAGCGGCGCTATCGTGGTGCCCATCCCCCGCCTCCCTGTGCATCAGCGCCTGCGGGGAAAACGCTCCGGACCTGGCGGGGCCCCCACGCGTGGCCCGGAGCTCTCAGACTGCCGCATTGCTTGGATTGCCCCGAATACCACCTGGGACGGAACGCCCTACCTGGAGCTGCGGAGTCCGCTACTGTAGGGGGCGGCCGCGCGGGGTGCGCAGGAGACCTGGATTGGTGGCAATTGATGTCTGTGCCCGGCCTGAGTCGATTGTACTGAGGCGACTGCCTCGATGCGGAGGTGTTGGCGTCGCCTGTGGCCCTGAGCCTCGCCGGTGAGTGGCCTGCTCTGTGACCGGTTCCTGCTGTGTGGCGCTCCGCTGCTACCCCCGCGCCGGCTTCCCAGAGGTGAGGAGTGCGACGTGAGACCTGTGAACCTGAGGCTGCCTGACTGACGACCCGTGAGTGCGGCCAGACTGCTTCATCTGCGGTCGCCCCTCTCCCCGGGGTGAGAGCCTCTCTGCGGCGCCTGGGCTGCTCTGGTGGCGGATCCTCCCCAGCCCACCTGGGACATCAAGAAGCTGGTCCCGTGCATGCACCGGGGGCCTCGGTGAGTGTGACTGTGTGACTGCTGGGGACGTCGGGGCGGAACCTTACAGTTGGACCCGGGGTGGAGTGTCACTCGCCGCCGATTGCCGCACGCCTTTCTCCTGCGGCCCCCCCCATTGTCCCTGCCTGCAGTGAGGGCCGACCTGGTGTGGGCCCCTGTGGTCTGCTCCTCCAGCTGCCTTGGGCAAAGACAAGCATGGTGCGGCGGCTCCCAAACAGAACATCATGGATCACTACACCACCACCCCCGCAGGGAAGGGGGTTGCGGAGGGCTTGTCCTCCGACACGCGACGCTGCTGGCGGCGATTAACCAGTCGCGGACTGCTCTCGAGGCCCAGATCGGGGCCGTGGGATCCGAGGTGTCGTTTCTCCGCCAGGATCTTCGGAAGGCCGTAGACCGAATCACGGAAGCGGAGACAAGGGTCTCCACTGTGGAAGACACTGTATCCACTCTCCAGCAGAAGGTGGACAAACTTGCCATGGTCTCACGGGAGCTGGCGGCGCGGGTCGAAGACGCGGAGGGTAGGGCCCGCCGCAACAATATCCGCCTGGTGGGTTTTCCGGAGGGCTGCGAGGGGACGTCGATGGATAACTTCCTTTCGGGCTGGCTTAAGGCGCTGCTGCCACCTGAGGACATATCTTCCTGCTTTGTGATCGAGAGGGCTCACCGCGCTCTGACCAAGAAGCCGCCGCCTGGGGAGCGTCAGAGGCCAGAGATCGCCCGGCTCCTCAATTATGCTGATAGGGATGCCATCCTCCGATATGCCCGGCTCCATAAAGACAAAATGACTTTTGAGTCTCATCCCATCATGGTCTTCCCTGACTATACCAGGTTGGTCCAGCAGCAGCGCCAGTCCTTCGTGGCGGCCAAGCGACGACTACGAGAATTGAACTTATCCTACGCGCTGCTGCTCCCCGCCCGGATGAAAGTGATCTACAGTGCCAAGACATTCTTCTTTGACACCCCGGAGGAGGTCTTCGTGTGGACTGATGAGAGACGCAACCGCAAGCCTCACTCGCCGCTCCATATAGACTCTGACTCCTCCCAAGGCTCACAACGGAGCGGTCGGCAGGGCAGAGACACGGCTACGAGGCGCAATAGATCTCGCTCCAACTGGCGTGCCCAGAGCCAGGCAGGCACCGAAGACTGAGGTAGCTTTGGGCATGTAGACATATCGTATCCTGTTCTTCTTCAATGGATGGGCGAAGTCGCTGGTGGTGGCTCCATGCTGGGTTGCTCTCGATCCTATGGGTTGGGGTCTCTCTTACCAGCCCTGGAAGGTGTCGGACACAGCACGCCCTGAACGTTTTGGTTAATGTTGGGTAATGTTGGGTGGTGGGGGATCCATTAGAGGAACCGCTGGGGTCATCATGTTTGGGGCCTGGGACGGGATTCCACCGCGACAGATACTCCTTGTTCCTGGAAGTATGGGGAGGGGGGGAGGTCTTGGAGGGGGGTCATTTGTTGTCAGTTCTATGTTTTACGCACCATGCACACAATTCCATGCTCCGTCATTCTCACATAGTTTATCACTATACATTATGAGGACTAGGAATGGCCCACACCACGGGTGAATCTCCGTTGGGGGAACTCAACATTCTTACCTGGAATGTGCGGGGTTTACTGAACAAGGTCAAACGGGGGGGCAGTGCACCATCTAGCGAAGCGCTACTCGGCTGACATCCTACTACTACAGGAGACGCATCTTCTGGGCACTAAAGCCCCTTGCCTCTCCCGCTATGGGTTCGCCACGGTGTACCACTCCGGCTTTACGAGGGGAGCGCGAGGCACAGCAGTTCTTATTCACCGCAGAGTGCCGCTCCAGGTTACATAGCACTGGTCAGACCCGGGTGGCCGTTTTACGGTTATCTCCGGCATCATAGCCGGGGAACAGATCACAGTTGGGATTGTCTACGCCCCTCCGCCGCTAGGCCAGACATTCATAGACAAACTAACACCGCTTTGGGGAGATCTCCCGGGCGGCCTGACGATACTGGGTGGTGACTGGAACGACGACATGAATCCCCTGGATAGGTGGCGAGCTAGGCCGCCAGATGTACCCCCTCTAGATCCAAATTGCACATACTGGCACATACACTGGGTTGAAATGAGTGTGTAAGTATATGTTCCTCTTCTTCAAACAGTTAGTTAGATTCGATGGAGTAATTCCTATTTTTAAACACAACACAAGAGTCCAAGAGTAGTATTAGGTGATGGTAGATATTTTATTTTCAAATGCCACTGTGTAGATCCATTTCACTCTTTTTGTTTTATTTTTCTATCATCATTTTTTCATAAAAGAGAAGGAAGTGGAGACAGCCGACACGTGTTTCGCCCTATTTGGCACATTGAGCCAGAGCTTTCTCAAGGCTGTAAAAATAAGAGTATAATAAGTACTAAAGAAAAAAAGGGGACAGGGAGTCCAAAGAAAAAAACACCGACTGGGTGCACTAGTGAAAAAGGAAGAGAGAATTAAAAAAAATTCTTAATTTTATTAATACCTAAAAGGGATGCCAATATATAGTTTATTGGAAAAGCAAGTGTGAAAAAAGTGTGAAGAAAGAAAAAGTGAAAATGCAAGAACAAAAAGAACAGAGAAACAAAGGATTATCAGCAACTATTCTTAATACATGCGTTGTGAATCAGTGTATAGAGGAAGAGACGAAATCAAGTGCTGGCAAAAAGGGGCATTTTGACCAGAGTTAGTATTCTAAATGGCAGTGAACGATGAAATAGAGAAGGTCTATAGATGGAAGTTAGGTTAAAGAGGAGAAAGCCTCCTTCTACTCAAAACAGAAATTAGCTTCATGTGCAGGCTCAAATAAAATACATACAACATTAGGCATGCCATATGGAAAGATTATCTGTGAGAGTAGTCAAGTACAATAACTAGTTGTAGTGTTCAAGGATCATAGATTCAAATCAAAGGAGAAATACATTCCAAAACATGCTTCACGATGTTAATTTAAACCATCCAATGTCTGGGGAAAACAAACGTTATTTTTAAGACAAAGTTAAGGTCTAGAACAGTAGTACAGTACAGATGTAAAAAGCTAAAAGAATCTATCAGATTGTGGTCTATACAGTAATTTCCTACATTTTTGCTCAGAAATGCAGGCACATTTGAAGGAGTACCAAAGACATCTTATGATGAGAATGTTTACAAGGTTAACTATGTACTATGTAGGCGGCACGATGTCAAAATGCATCTGAGATTACAAAATATAATTATGGTATGGGAAGAAGAGCAATTATTTTTAAATTACAACATATTTAGCATACGTTGTTTCAGAGATGGTAGCATGTTACATACACAAGACAGCAGAGGGGTTAAATTAAGGCTGCATATACACTTGAGTGTTGAGCATTCTATTTGAGCAAAGCAGCAAAATCAAAACAGGTAATCGAGTGAGCTAAGAATAGATCTAATTCAGCCATATATTCAAATGTGATGCTCCTCCGTGTGATATGGAAAAACTGGTGGTACTTGACATTGGAGACCCAGATTTAAGCATGCTTTATTTCAGGAGTGGTGGCATATGGCACGCAGCCAACCGAAAGAGCAGGTTTAGGACAGCAAATGCACATGAGTATTTTGAGCGTTAGGACATAGAGAAGATTGAAAAAGTACTTTAGCTGGCGGAGCCACAAGTGCAAATGAACTGTGACTATTAGTTTTTTTTCTCCCTTCTTCCTCATTACATTTTTTAAATACACTTTTTCGCCTTAGGAATTAGGGAGCTTTATTGGGCGTTTATAGAAATTCTAATTATTTTAGAGAGCATAGTCTTTTTTCACTGTTCCAGTCACTACGGGTCATACCGCACCCTCGTACCATTTAAGATGGCGAGGTTTTTTACTATCGATATACTGCGGAAACTTTCGCATGGATGGATTTACCCTGGGACCACATGCGCGGTTTCTGTCTTTAACCGCGCTGCGGCTAGTGTTTGTCTTCCAATATGGAGATGCCCCCGCTCGGGGAGGTCTAAACCAGCTATTATGTTAGATTGGCCAACAAACGTGCCTCGGGTCCCTGCTTCTTAGTACCACTATACTTCCGACTCTATACGGAGTCACAGTTCATTTGCACTTGTGGCTCCGCCAGCTAAAGTACTTTTTCAATCTTCTCTATGTCCTAACGCTCAAAATACTCACGTGCATTTGCTGTCCTAAACCTTCTCTTTCGATTGGCTGCGTGCCATATGCCACCACTCCTGAAATAAAGCATGCTTAAATCTGGGTCTCCAATGTCCAGTACCACCAGTTTTTCCATATCACACGGAGGAGCATCACATTTGAATATATGGCGGAATTAGATCTATTCTTAGCTCACTCGATTACCTGTTTTGATTTTGCTGCTTTGCTCAGATAGAATGCTCAACACTCACGTGTATATGCAGCCTTAATTTAACCCCTCGGCTGTCTTGTGTATGTAACATGCTACCATCTCTGAAACAACGTATGCTAAATCTGTTGTAATTTAAAAATAATTGCTCTTCCTATACCATAATTATATTTTGTAATCTCAGATGCATTTTGACATTGTGCCGCCTACATAGTACATAGTTAACCTTGTAAACATTCTCATCATAAGATGTCTTTGGTACTCCTTCAAATGTGCCTGCATTTCTGAGCAAAAATGTAGGAAATTACTGTATAGACCACATTCTGATAGATTCTTTTAGCTTTTTACATCTGTACTGTACTACTGTTCTAGACCATAGCTTTGTCTTAAAAATAACGTTCGTTTTCCCCAGACATTGGATGGTTTAAATTAACATCGTGAAGCATGTTTTGGAATGTATTTCTCCTTTGATTTGAATCTATGATCCTTGAACACTACAACTAGGTATTGTACTTGACTACTTTCACAGATAATCTTTCCATATGGCATGCCTAATGTTGTATGTATTTTATTTGAGCCTGCACATGAAGCTAATTTCTGTTTTGAGTAGAAGGAGGCTTTCTCCTCTTTAACCTAACTACCATCTATAGACCTTCTCTATTTCATCGTTCACTGCCATTTAGAATACTAACTCTGGTCAAAATGCCCCTTTTTGCCAGCACTTGATTCCGTCTCTTCCTCTATACACTGATTCACAACGCATGTATTAAGAATAGTTGCTGATAATCCTTTGTTTCTCGGTTCTTTTTGTTCTTGCATTTTCACTTTTTCTTTCTTCCCACTTTTTTCACACTTGCTTTTCCAATATACTACATATTGGCATCCCTTTTAGGTATTAATAAAATTAAGACATTTTTTAAATTCTCTCTTCCTTTTTCACCAGTGCACCCAGTCGGTGTTTTTTTCTTGGGATTCCCTGTCCCCTTTTTAGGTCTCGCCTAGCGATGCAGCGCAAAGCGCTGCTCGCTATGCGAGATCTATTGTTGCCGACTTTTGCTCCGATGCGGGACAGGACAGGTGCACGCGTACGGCAAGTCCTGGACAGGAGATGTGCACGCGTATGGTGCGAGCAGAAGTTGTAATAACGCCGCAAGCCGTACGCGTGCACATCGACTGTCTGTGCTCAAGCTTAACAGACAGGAGATGTGCACGCGTACGGCTCGCGTCTTTTACAACTCCTGCTCGCACCATACGCGTGCACATGTCCTGTCCAGGCGCCCAGCATGCCTCCCGCTCAACCCCACTCACCGGCTCTTGTGGGGACTCGGCGCTGAATCTTGCTCCGGCCGCACCATGCGGCATTCACGAAGGCGGGGTGGGCTCCCGCCGGACTTCTCTCTGCGGGGTGGGTTCCCGCTGACTTCTCTCTGCGGGGTGGGCTCCCGCTGGACTTCTCTCTGCAGGGTGGGCTCCCGCCGGACTTCTCTCTGCGGGGTGGGGTCCCGCCGGACTTCCCTCTGTGGGGTGGGCTCCCGCCTCACTTCTTCAACACACGGGGCTCCCTCAGCTCACGGGAGCCCCAGACACCTCCGGCCGCGCGCTCCATGCGCCGCCCATACGCAACTGACGTCGCCCAGCGCCGGACAGCAGATGTGCACACGCACGGCTGCTCGCGGGCTTCAGAGTACGCTCCCCTTGACGCGGGCGAGGCATAACATCCTCCAGTTTGAGACACATTAGTCCTTTTCAGGGAGCGGTCAAAATGCACGCGTCCCCCCCTCCGAAGCCCCTCGCTCAGCTGACCAAATGGCCCGGACAACGCGCTTAAAAGCCTCGCTTGTTCCTCGTGTTCAGCTTGACTCCTCGGGACGTCTATATTGATGAGGTGTTTCCCTGCGCGGGCAGGCCATTAAACCCCACGGAGGTGTCAGGACGGCTCACTGTCACGCGTCCCTCTCGTCCCCCTTGTTTTTAGTGGCACACAACACTGCAGCCTGACAACATCGGGGCCTGGTACATAAGTGGTATTACACAAGTCAGCCTCCACCTTGGAAAAATGAAAAGCGGACTCGAGCCCTTTGGGAGTTCAACGTAAGTACTGAAAGTTACCGAGAGTGCACTAACTTACCATGCTACTGCGCCACAAATATGTGAATGTTTAGTCTGTAGGTCACCCAAATACGTCAACAGTATATGTATTAACTCACTAAGCGATACCTCACGTATTTTAACATTTAACCTGCAGGTTATATTCTGATGTTTCCAATATGCTCTTTAACTCACTAACCTATGTCACCAGTATGTTGACAAGGTGTGGCTTAACGGCTAGGGCGGCCGACTTTGAAGCTGGGGAACCAGG
This sequence comes from Calotriton arnoldi, assembly GCA_963921515.1. NCBI lineage: Eukaryota > Metazoa > Chordata > Amphibia > Caudata > Salamandridae > Calotriton > Calotriton arnoldi. The sequence continues at coordinate 684,992 of CAWUFW010007427.1, forward strand.
TTCGGGTCCGGGAGGCTCAAGCATCCTGTGTTTTTGTGCAAATCACTTAATCTCCCCGTGCCTAGAAATCAATGTGTCCCTCTGTAATACACCTGGTGCAGCGCTCTCATACCTCTGGGTCGAGTTCGCAATATAAAACTACCAACAAAAAAAACCATATAATCTTTAGGTTATACACTTATCGCTCCAGCAGGTGCACTAACCCACGGCGCACATTTGTAGCCCGGCGCACAGGCATTCCGAGGGCGCCTGTTCCCAGCACTTCCCCTCCTCTCCCACTTGTTTGGGCTTTGCGTACCTAAGACTCCTCAAGCCTACAAACTCCCGACGCCGTCACATAAGGGGTCTGTTTAGTCTCTAAAATGGGTGCTGTCTGGATGTCCCAGTTACTGAGTGGACATTTTAGAGCCAAGGGTCACACGGCAGCTATAAACGCAATGATTTACGCCACGCCACAGGGAAGACAAACGGGTTATTTGTCTTGAGGGGGGAAGGAAAACAGCACAGAAGATGTGTAATGCATATTTCATGGCGGCGTCTTGATGTCTCTACGACCAATTGTTTGTATATGTACATTTCATGTACTATTCGTTTTCGCTTTACTTACCTCTACCCTCCCTCTCTTCAAGTAAGCGAATGAGGGAGCACCTCTTTTCTACACTCGCCTCCATAAAATGGGACGTCAGAGTAAGAATGAACATGTCAGCTTTTGGGCCGGTCGTCTCCAAATGGGGGCAGTTGGGAGAGGTGCCGTATTTGATGGAAAACTGTCAAGTCCGTCCCAGTGATCTTCAGTTTGCCTCTTATAATTCAGTGCGTCAGACAGTCGCCATTTTAATTCAAGCGATGGGCGTTTTTGTGTTTCCATAAAAATGCTTGTTTTCCACGTGTCAACACTGGGCACAGCCCGCAGGGTCCATAGTTCCGGAGCTGGCCACTAACCCATCTCTCTCTCTCTCTCTCTCTCTCTCTCTCTCTCTCTCTCTCTCTCTCTCTCTCTCTCTCTCTCTCTCTCTCTCTCTCTCTCTCTCTCTCTCTCTCTCTCTCTCTCTCTCCTCTCTCTCTTTCTTCCTGGCACTCTCTCTCTCTCTCTCTCTCTCTCTCTCTCTCTCTCTCTCTCTCTCTCTCTCTCTCTCTCTCTCTCTCTTTCTTCCTGGCACTCTCTCTCTCTCTCTCTCTCTCTCTCTCTCTCTCTTTCTTCCTGGCACTCTCTCTCTCTCTCTCTCTCTCTCTCTCTTTCTTCCTGGCACTCTCTCTCTCTCTCTTCCTGGCACTCTCTCTCTCTTTCTTCCTGGCACTCTCTCTCTCTCTCTTCCTGGCACTCTCTCTCTCTTTCTTCCTGGCACTCTCTCCATTGCTTTTTGCTGCACTCCCAGCACCTGGCACTCTGTCCATCTCTCCCGTCTCCTCTACATCCGTCCTCCCTGCCCTGTCCCCTCAATCCCAGTGTCTTTGTTCCCTTTGGAGTCCTATTGCCTCGGTGCTATTCCCCCCCCCTCTCTTTCTTCCTCTCTGTCCCCCATTCCCTCCCTCTTGCTCTCTCTTCTTCCTTCATCTCTCCCTACTTCTCGGTCTCTTTCCCCACTGGATCTCTCTCTCTCTCCCCCCCCCTCTTTCTTCACTCTCACTTCCCACCGTATCTGTCTCCCCACCCCCCACCAAATCTTCCTCTGTCTCCTCTCTCTCTTCTTCCTCCTCATCCTGGGGCTGTAATAGGGAGCCCCAGGGTCCCTCTCTGAAAATGCGAGCTGGAGGTGACGTTAAGTGTGAAAGCACCAAGGTGTGAACCGAGAGAAGAGGCGGGGGCGGGGTGGGCGGCAGGTAGAGGGTCAAAGGGGGCACTGGCTCTCAGAGAGGTGAGAAGGGGCGGGCAGCAGTCTGAGCACAAAAACAACACCAGAGCAACAGGCAGACGCTCCGCGGGGAGCCTAGTGTAAACTGAAGAAACGTACACTTCTTAGCACTACAAAGCAGCCGAAGTGTGCCTTTCACTAGAGCCAACAAGCTGCTGCCATTGCCGGCTTAACAGACGGGGATTAAAGAAATAATTCATTGTCACTTTAATTTGTTTGCTAGATGTGAAGGCTTTCCTTCCTCTTCTGTTTGTCCCGACTCTGGAGCATGTGTGCATTGCTATGTCCTTACAATGCTCACTTTTTCATGTGTTCTTTTTCCCCATTCTCTTTCTGTTGCCTTCTCGCTCGTGTGCTTTCTCACTACCGGCTCTACTTTCCTCTCTTTAGCACCATTCATCCCCACGCCCGGTGTTTCTTCCACCCCTCGTCCCCATGTTGTTTCCCTCACCTGACCCAGCCCCTTGTAACTTCCCTGCCACCCTCTTTAAAGATAAAAGAGCGCTTTCAAGCTTTTTTCCCCAACTCCGATTGGTAACTAAAAAGAACAAGCATTTGCAATGCAATAGATCTCGCATTTACGTGAGTTTGAGCTATTGACATTGCAAATAACAATGCCTTTTATATTTGTTTTCGTTTTAAAAACATAAAAGGCATTGTCATTTACAATGCCAATAGCTTTAACTTGTGTAACTGCGAGACCTGTTGCATTGCAAATGCTTGTTTTCTTTAGTACTTATTATACTCTTTTATTTTTACAGCCTTGAGAAAGCCCTGGCTCAATGTGCCAAATCGGGCGAAACACGTGTCGGCTGTCTCCACTTCCTTCTCTTATATGAAAAAATGATGATAGAAAAATAAAAAAGGAGTGAAATGGATCTACACAGTGGCATTTGAAAATAAAATATCTACCATCACCTAATACTACTCTTGGACTCTTGTGTTGTGTTTAAAAATAGGAATTACTCCATCGAATCTAACTAACTGTTTGAAGAAGAGGAACATATACTTACACCCTCATTTCTACTTATTTATACGAGGCTGAAAGGTCCAGAGCCTTGAGTGATGTTCCTCCTGTATCTCTAGGAATTCATATCCAGCACCAGGATCTCTGGACCTTCGTTTACCTTTGAATCACATACACTGGGTTGGGCAGACTCGTGGCGGGCCTTTCACCCCTCGGAAGCCGGGTTCACATATGCATCGTCAGTCCACCCCACTCTTTCACGCCTGGACTATCTGTTCCCCCCCACACAGCTATATACACAGAGTGGCACACACATCCATCATGCCCCGGGGCCTCTCCGATCATTCGCCGGTCCAACTCAAGCTGCGCCCGCAGACCCGTCGAGCCCCCTATCGGTGGCGCATGTCTCCATGGCTGCTCAGTGGCGCCGAGTATCAGGAGATGCTTCATCGGGCAATTGCAGATTATCTTGGCTTCAATGTCGGAACTTCCCCGTCCCCGGTCACTCTCTGGGAGGCGTTTAAGCCCACGATTAGGGGGGCAGACATAAGCTATCGCACGGGGGAAAAGAAGCACCGCCTGGCACAGATATGGGAACTGGAGGACCAGCAGGTCCAACTGCAATCCCAAATGGTGGAGGGTTCGCCCGTCGTAATATGCTGCATGTTCAGCAGCAGCTCCATCAGCTGCATACAGATAGCGCCAAAGAGGCCTGGTTGGCAACTCAATATAGGATTTATCAATGGGGCGACAAGTCCAGCCAGATGCTCCACAGGCTTTGCCAGGCCAGAGCGTCCCCGACGCAGGTTCCCCTATTGAGGTCCCCGGACGGCGACATGTGCGCCTCCCCCGAGGCTGTGGTTCAGGCCTTTGCCGATTTTTACGCGGCACTATATGAGGAACTCGAGGTAATTGCCGAATCCCTTATAGATGACTTCTTCGCAGATATCCCTCCTCGTCGCCTTTCGGACGAGCAACGCGACGCCCTGGAGAAACCCATTTCCCTAGACGAGCTGCAGACGTCGTTATCCAATACCCACCCTGGATGTGCACCAGGCCCAAACGGGTTCCCGTGCGACTTCTTGCGCCCCCACATGGGGACTCTCGGACCTCATCTGCTTAAGGCGCTACACGAGGCCTCAGAGCAGTGCATTCTGCCCCCAGATTGGCGACATGCCGAAATTGTAGTCTTCCTCAAGCCGGGCCGCCCTCCTGAAGACCCTGGTTCGTATCGCCCCATCTCCTTGTTGAATTTTGAGCCTAAATTGCTGGGGAAGGTCCTGGCCGACCGCCTCCGCACGTGTATCCAGGATCTGGTACATCCAGATCAGTCTGGTTTCATGCCACAACGCTCCACCAGACACAACATCAGATGGGCCCACAACGCAGTGGCGGAGGCTCACCGTCTGGGTCGCCCCGCGGCGGTCTTGTTGGTGGACATAGACAAGGCGTTTGATTCGCTGAGCTGGACCTATCTTTTTAAGCTATTAAAGGCTGTCAACCTGGAACCTCGCTTTAGGGCCTATGTGAAATTATTGTATACAGACCTCACCGCATCGGTTCGTGCGGCCGGATATTGCTCGGCTCCCTTCCCCATTTGCAGGGGCACGAGACAGGGGTGCCCCCTTTCCCCTCTTTTATTCGCCTTAGCGATCGAGCCATTAGCCGCGTGGGTACACCTGTACTCTGTCTTCCGGGGACTGGACTGGTCGCCGGAGTGCTCAGACAGGATCGCATTATATGCTGATGACGCCCTGTTCTTCATATCAGATCCGTGGGCCTCCGGGCCACGGGTGCTCCAAATCCTGCAGATTTTTGGGGAGACTTCCAGGCTATGCGCTAACCCGTCCAAATCTACCATGTTCCCCATTTGCAGTGAGCAGAGGAGTCCGGCTTTGGCCTCGCAACTGATCGTCGCTGATGCGGGCTTCAAGTACCTCTGGGTATATATCACGCGGTGTCCTAACGAAGCTTGGTCGCGCAATATCGCTCCGCTGCTCCCTGCTGTCTGCTACGAAACGATGGTATGGTCTCACCTGCCCCTTTCGCTATACGGCAGGTCCGCCATTTTCAAAATGGTGTCTTTGCCACGCGTGCTGTATTGGCTGCAGAATTATCCGTATCCTATCCCCCCGTCGTGGTTTCTCCAAATAAATGCACTCCTGAATAGGTTCCTCTGGCAGGGGGGTGCGGTCCGGGTGGCGCTTGCAACGTGTATCCAGTCTACGTACTGCGGTGGGATTGCGGGGCTGACGTTCGGGCGTATTACTGGGCTTCGCATCTCCTGGTGATCAATGAATGGTGGTATGGCTCTCAGGTGGACCCGGCCTATGCCGTGGAAAGGCTCTTCATGGCGGATAACCCGCCGCTCCACCTCTTGTACAGCTGCTCGTCCTTGGAGGTGTTTCCCCCAGCCTGCCGGACAGTTATTCAGATATGGAGGCGGGCGGTCCGGTCTATGGGTCGGTGGGGTATGCTGACCAGTGCTACTCCCCTCTGGCAGGGATAACACCTCCGGCCTGTCTCGACACTAGTGGGGTTCCGTAGGTGGGACGATATCGGGATCTCCACTCTCGGAGATATTATGCAGGGGTCCACGCTTAAGTCCTTCCAGAGGTTGCAGGAGGATTTCGACCTTCACAAATCACAGTTCCATAGGTACTTACAGCTCCGTCATGCATTGTCCCCCCTGATACGACGTCTCACGTCGCTACCCGAGTTTCACCCGTTGGAGGGTCGGTTGTTGATGGGGGATCTGGGTGCCCACAAAATCCGGCAAATTTATCAAACCCTCACTACACACTCAAAAACCACTATACATCGGACCCGAGCGGCGTGGGAGGCGGACTTGCCCGCCCTGACAGACGATTGGGCCGAGGCGCTGGCTAGCCCCAGGTATTCCGCAGTTTCCACTAGATACAGGCTGATCCAATTTAAATATCTCCACAGAATATATTACACACGCCTCCGCCTCTGGAGGATGGGGGCTATTCAGTCCCCCGCATGTCTCCGCTGTGACTCGGATGAGGGGTCGTTTCTCCATACGGTGTGGAGTTGCGGGGCACTGCAACACTTCTGGTCGGGCGTTCTGTCTTGCATGGGGCGGGTATTGGCATGGGACATTCCAGCAGAGCCCAGATTGGCACTCCTACACAGCACAGAAGGCATTGGGGGGAACAGATATAAAAGACACCTTCTGTTCCTGGGCCTCACATTGGCAAAGCGAGACATTGCACAGCACTGGAAGGCTACGTCCCCACCATGTGTAGCAAATTGGAAAAAGGCCATGGATAGGTGCATGTCTGCGGGGATTGCGGTGTTTCAGGCAATGGGCTGTCCTCCGAAGCATGGGAAGATCTGGGATAGGTGGGCCAAATATCGAGGTATTGACTTGTCCTTAATAACGCAGCCAGTAAACCGAGACCCTCTTGAACGGCTAGTGGTAAATGACTTGCCAGTGTAATGTGATAGTTACACAGATGTAGACGGAAACTCATTTGATGTAGTTTATACTATGTTTTTTATGGTATGTATGCTGCGTGGTTGGGGGAGGGGGGTGTTTTTTTTTTTCCCTGGTCTGATGTTCCGCAGACCTTTAGGGTGGGAAATTCTCAGTACCTAGAGCTTTTACAATATGCCCTTCAAATGTACGTTGCTTGCCGGGCTTGGCCCATCTGGTACTAGGGAAAATCAATAAAATCTGTTAAAAAAAAAAAACAATTCTGTTTTTGGTGGTACCTTAAATGTTCAATTATTTTGCAGCTATAGTTGTAGTGCATTCATTATAAGAACAATTGTTTACATATAAGTGAAATTATTAAATCACGTGAACAGTCTTTTACATTTGAAAATATAGATTGTTCTTCAAGTAAACAGTGGATTTTGTCATGTGGATTTTAAAATGTAGTTCTCCAGCATCCTTCTTTATGTAATATCCTTCTAATTGTAATACATTAGTATGGTTGATACATGGTAATAAAACCATGTAATATTTGATTTTTCATAAGGAGTAGAAGTAAATAATTCAAACTCCTGTACTGAAACCAAATAATATGCAGATTCATGCTTACTTAGCATTTTCTGATGATCACTTAAATTATATACACAAAATATTTCAACTTTGTTAATCCGGTTCCATGTACCTTTGAACCGTTAAGAAAAATATAAACATTACAATTTTCATACAATTGTGTTTTATAACTTCTAGTGAGTAGTCATTCACTTACTAGACAAAATTTACCAGTACTATCAGTGTCAATATGTACTTTGTTATACCTCAGGTCTGGGTTATTGGCCAATGGTCCTATTGCTCCTGAAATAAATTGTTGATAACATTAATTTGTTTGGGAATTCCACACACACATTTTTACAGATTCAGGAGATACATTTTATTAACTAATGCTTGCATTTCATTCTCATTCAATGCTGTTTTCAATTGCCATCTAAGAAGCGAACATTGTTGTCTCTGGGAATTAAAGGTGTTAGTAATTAATTAACACCTGTGAAACCAGCACACATTATTTATTGAATTATATCATTCAAAAATATAAAGTATTCTTGAAAATAACATGCTTGTAATAAAGTGAGTGACCCTTGAATCTGCCAACTTTCTGTTCTCCATACCGATTTTACTGGTATGGTTATATTCCAAGTCTAATATATCCTTGTCAATATACTCATCTGGGAATTCAAATTAATTTATTACTTTGTTCCTAAATATAAACACACAAGTAAGGTTTGTTGCATTTTGGTTATGGAAGTATGTTTCAGCATCACTTTTGTACATCACTGGAGAGTTAATATAAGGACAGTTTTTTTTTCAAACTTTGGTTTATTCTTGATTACCAGAACTGGGTACTGTTTCCAAGTTTGTGTAATGTTCTTGTTGCATTTAATATATGTAAATACTAGTCAGCATACATTGTGTAGCAGGACATCTGCTTCTGATTCTCTACAGTGAGATGATGATCAGCATTGTACAGCGAAGCATGCATTTGGGTTTCCATAAGCACATTTTTCGCAGTGTCTCTGTCCAATTCACTTGTAAGAGGCTTGGAGCTAAAATGTCATCTAACTCAAGACACAAAGTGTGTGGAATGTGGACAGTTCGTGCTTGTCCTTTCATTTGATGAGCTAACTCCTCCCTTTAGACACCATCTTGTAGCAGGTTGACTACAATTAATTTCTGAGATACTTCCCTAGTCACTCCATTTATTTCACTTTGATTATTTAGATTTTTAAGCTTTTCATTTAGGTTCTCTGAGTGGGAAGACTTCTCAACATCAAACCATTTAAAGAATACCTTCCCATTGTGATAATTCTATACTTGAATCTTGAGAGTTGTGGTCACAACCGCTTTCAAAATGTTCATCTGGTTTATTTTCTAATAAAAAGGGAGTCCAGTCAGAGATGTCACATTGTCAGAACTTCTTTCAGTGCTTACCACTTGTCGATCTGTGCTTAGGACTGGTTGCTCTTCATTTCTATGAGATGTATCTGGCTGGGACACTGCAATAAAGTCACCAGTTTTAGTCAGCAGTGGTTTTAGAAGTTGCACTGGTCTGCAGTAAAGGATGGGCCACATGATACAATTTTATTGTGTCCACTGACACCAGTCTTGTTCTCTTTCTCTCAGGCAGCGGTGGTAATATTACAATTCTCACACTCTGGTACAGGAGCTCAATATGTCAGACCAAACTCTTCCTTCAGTCTCATCCCCCTGCCACAAGGTCACAAACGTCTGGTAACTAGCCAGCCTTGCATACAACGCTGGTTTTGAAGTCTGACGTTGACTATCCCATGTATAGCTGAAAGTCCTGCAACAGAGTAAGGCGGATTTATTAGCATGATCCTCCCTTCCTGGAAGGTCCGGTACATGCATTTTATTTCTGAAAAGCATCGCATAATGTTGGACAGTGCACATCTTGCAATATTAGTTATTGCTCTCTGTTCTCCTAACAGATTTTGGACCCATGGCCCACCATTGTCAAGACATTTTTAGTAAAGCTTTTTTTAGTGTACCATTAGCTTTCTCTATGACCCTGTTTGAGCTGAGTATAAGAGAGTATGAGAACTGGAGATGTACTCCTGTCTTAGCAGATGCCTCTGCTAACGCCTTAGAGGCAAAAGCTGGCCCTTGATCAAAATGAAATGTATGAACTCTACCCATTGCCACTAAGTCAATCAAGTCTTTTATGACTGCAAACAGTTACCTGTCATTGGGTACCATAGCTACATAAATCGGGTGCATGAGTCTACAGCTGCTTGTATAATTTATACCTGTCAGTTGTTTGTAATGGACCAATATGATCCAGGTAAACAATTTGGAAGGCATATTCTGCTTTCTCCAGCAAAACCGGTGGAGGTCTAACAATCCTAGAATTTTTTTTTTGTTTTTACAAATTTCACAATGTAATATATAATGTTTAGTTTGTTTTTGCAGCAGTTACCACCAGTAACTCTCCTGTTGGATGTGTAACTTTGCAGACACCCCAGCATGAATATAACTTTTTCCTTTATGAGCAGCTTTCATTAAATTCATTATGGTAGATTTCGCATCCATTTTCAAGAGAATAACTGTTCTTGAAGAGTGCATGAGGAAGGGATGCCTCTGATCAGAGAGATTATGGCTTATGTCATACCTCTAAGTCCTGCAGAATCAGCTGATGTCCTAGTGACTTTTAGTCCCTTCCTGCTGAGAGACAGCCAATGCCTTTCCATCTAATGTTCCCCCTAGTGATAGAATTAGATCATTTTAAGAAATGGGGGAACACTTCATGCAGTGAGCGAACTTTCAAATTAAAGGCAAAATGCTATTCAAAAATGAGTTTTGTACAATTTGATTTGGAGAAAAGTCTACTTTTTAGGTCTTGCCTAGGCAGTGCTTGCGCTGTTTCTTCGAGACATGCTGTATTCACGATATGGGCATTAAGAAACATCCATCTTTCTAATTGGCTCCTTTTACTGTCCTTTGTAAATGGCTGCTTTTCATTGGTTAATATGGTCATTAGTCTCTCCTTTTTTACTTTTATAACCTCCTATTAGGAGTGCTCCTCTTACATGTGGTGTTACTCGTCATGTTATTTATTAGCGTCTGAGCACTTTTTTTTTTTTTTTTTTTTCCTTCCAATTTAACTCTCTCCCCCTCCTTGGCTACAGTTGCTTTGGATGTTGCACTTTATTGGCCTCTTTATATTTACAAAAAGTGCTTGCCGCATGCCGAACATCGCTCTTCAACTTAAAATATGGTGGCAGCACCTCTTGTGTGGGTGCTTTATATTTACAAAAAGTGCTCGCCGCGACATCGCGCTTGAAATAATATATTTTTTTTTACAAAGTGCCACGCCGCACTTCAGACTTAACTGGGCATCCGCGCGCCTTTCTTTTGTGCTTTACGGCTCACCTACATCAACTTTTACAACATTTTTTCCAACAGCGCGCCATGCTGCGCTTTAAGATGCCACTTCATCTTGAACAATGGTGGACGTGCACCTTTCTTTTGTTGTGCGCAGATCGCCCTTCTATGTGAGGTGCTTGTAGGTCTCAGCTTCCAAGCAGCTCCAACTCTCTGAAGGCTGGCGGAGGCGGGGAGCTCACCACTCGCAGTTCCTTGTGCAGGTGGTTGTCTGCGCTAGGCATGCTCAGTTTCAGCTGGAGTTCTGGCTGAGCTCTATCACAACACTAAGAGGCGGCCGATGGATAGACAGATGGACCAGAACGCACGGCAACGCTTTGTAAGCCGTTAACCCATTCTACTTCTTGCACATGTCTGATGGGTAGCAGCTGCTAGTTGCCCAGCTGTTGGCTGTGTGTTCTGTTTCATTCGCTGCATCGTTCCGCTTTAAGGGCATTCCCAGGGAACGAAATGCCATTGAACAGCTGCCTTTAACACTGCGTCTTTTGTGTTTAATTTCTTCTTTGTAATTCTCAGAGTACAGTAACAACCTTCACAGCTCAGGCAGTTTACGCAAACATTTGTGTAATGAACAGCGGTAACGCTGAGAGGAATAGGGCAGCCTTGTCTAAGGGGCGCTCCTCTTATTATTCACATAAACAAGTATAGCAAGTGTCTGTGCATATAAAAAGAGTTTGGTGCAAGCTTCAATACCTGCCGGATTTCTCTCTGCATGTTTTGCATCAGTACCTTTCCTCCTCTCCAGCCCCTATGTTCTCGCACACGTTTATTGAGGTGCAGAGCCCTATGATTGGACGGTCCTCCTCCCATCTCCCATTTCCTCTCCCAGTGGCTACATCAAGTAATTAACATTTAAGCAGCAGGAGCTGGTAGCATTCCCACCCCGTTCGCTTTTCTTCAGTGGACACACACTTTCCGAGCAGAAGTCTTTAAAAAAATATGTATCAGGATACCTTTCTGGTTTCCTAGGGACTTTTATTTTTTTACAACAACATAGTTCAAGGGAACTTGGGGGTTACTTACTCGCGCCCATGCCATCCCGCCCAGCCCATCACCCCTCTCACAACACTCCTTGACCACTACCACCCCACCCCACCAAACGCAAAAGTAAATGTTTTTCAACATTCCACGTAGCTTCAAAACAATTTGAGTAGCTTGCCCAGCAGTGTTAAATGCTTCTTTTTCATTCTAATTACACCTCCTTTATGGAATGCACTGGCTGCCGCCGTTTTTAATAACTACCTTGCGTGTCTCCTGTTTAGTGGTGTGAAACTGTAGCACTTATAATCCACCACTCCGTGACCAATTTCTGTCCCTACTAACCACAGCACTAGCTAATCACCACTTCTACCGCTGTGCTTTTGCCGTGCTCACCACTCGGACACACACACACTTATTCAGAATCTGGCATCTTAAACCACAGTTACTTGGCGGACATTCCTATTCTGTATCTTTTCATACTACTGTGTCAAGCACTGCACCAGCAGTCTGACAATAGCGCTATGCAAATATGATCACTCCACTCTGGGGCGGCGCCTCCATGTGGATGGAGGAGCATCGCCCCACTGCTTTCTCGTAGTGTGAGAACAGAAACATAAAATGGTTTGGTTGGGGGCGGGCGGTCCTGCTTCAGGGCAGGGGAGAGTGGCTTACCCACTGTTGTGGGCGCTGACTGTTAGGTTGGCCCCAGGGCCGGTCAAACCAGTCATACGCACTCTCCCTTTTCTCCATGTAGGCTGCATGCATCCTACATGGAGAAAATGGCCTCCCCATAGACCCCTGTGTGGTCGGCGTCCCAGCCAATCACAACTCTGCCATTGCAGCGTTGTGATTGGCTTTGGGGAGGGAGGCTTCCTGCGAGGACTCGGAGCAGAGACCAGACGAGACGTCGCAACGCGGGACCAGACCTGGCTGGCGAAGGTACGTTTTTATTTAAAATCTCCCCCACGACCACCCACCCGCGAGTCATGCCAGCCGCGACTGACTCCACTGCAAATATAAAAATAAAAAACATTGTAATTTTCAACACCAGCAGCTTTAACTTTCACAAATGCGAGACCGATTGCATTGCAAATGCTTGCTGTAGTTGCAAATAAGCATAATTTTTAAGCAAAATAAATATTTGCGGTCTTTTTCAGCCTAGCATCTACTTAATAATTTATGATCTAAGTAATTCAAAATAAATTCCTAGACCACTACAGACTGTATATATAATGTGATATAACATGTATTCTTAATAACATGTAATAATTACATAACATATAACAGATAACAGGTGTATAAGGGTAATCTGTATCATAATCTCTAATCATATGTTTCCACTTAAAATATCAGTTATCTCGGATATTTAAAATCATAATGACCGAGTTTGTTGTAAGCCTCACTTTGAAAAAAACATCTTTGCTAGAGGAGTTGACACTTAGTACATTTGACAACTTTGTTAGTATGTAAAATCTGATCAACAAAAAATTGGGATCAGGCCAATGCACGTGTTTGTTCTTCCAGTATCCGCTACACAGGGCTGCGGTGTTGGGGTTGTCTACAGCTTCAAAATGCTCTTTTTGGGCACTCTCCGCTTGGAGGGCCTCATCAACAACACTGTATTAGGGCTACAGACTCAAAGAGTGTAGTTCTGGGATTTCAAAGGAGGCAGAGAGTAATAAAGATAAATAATAAAAATACAATAGAAAAGAAAAAAAGGCGATGAAAGAAAGGAAAATGGGAGTAAATAAGGGCAAAGAAGGAGAGAAAGGAAAAACACAAAAGAGAAGAGAAAAGATAGAATGGGAGATGAAGGAAGAATAGACAAAAGGAGAATAAAGAATTATAAAAAAAAGTGGAAAGTCTGTGAAGAAAAAAGAATGAGGAAGAACAAGCAAGAAAGTAAACAGAGTTTGCAGAAAGGAAGAAGAGCAAGAAGAATTATGCTGACGAACATTGGTATAATGGTGGCTCTGGAATAAAGTGGCCATCCGAATCGAAAACTCCAGAATCTTTGCCATAATCCCGGCCAGCCCATTCGTAGTGGTGGCTGTCTCCGGCACATAGGGTCTGCGATAGCTTTTGATAGGCCACCTGGCATATGGTGCCAATCTCTTACATTTAGTGGCTACAAATGGCATATGATGTGCATCCCTAGCATGTGATAGCAGTGGGTAGGCATGTAAGCTGATCCTGGGCATGTGTGGGCAGTGGTAGACTTGAGCATTTGATGAAAAGAGAAAGTGGTCTTTTGAAACCAAACTTGTGGGATTTCTGGAAATGAAAGGCTCGTATGTTAACAAAGTCTGGAGAATGTAAACTTATTTACCTAAAATAAAAGGCTGGAATTTGGGAACATGTGTTGTTGTTTTTTTCAGGAAAGTGAAGCTGATGTTTGAGGATACATTTATTGCAATTCAGTGATATATTTAAAGCTGAATTTTGAGTGATAATGCTGAGTTGAGGTCACTTATTAGTGATGCTATGTTTTTGCTACAAAGGGCTCTTTCTGAAATGGCATTTAATTATTAATTTATGTAGAAGCATTTCTTAATCTAAATTTATAAAACTTTTATGAACTCACTTCATTGTGAGCAAAAAAATTGACTGGGACGCGGCCCCAGGTAATTACCAGTGGCTGAGATTAATTCAAGCGGTCCATCCATCACTTTTTAAAATTCTTCATTCTGACATCCTAAGTCTGACAGGTATGCCCAGACATGGGCCCTGTGCTTTCCGTGCCACTGGACCCAAGCTACACCCTACTGAAGAGGCTTAAAAGGCCAATACCAGTCTTGGGTTCCATGTCAGAGAGGACCTGCCTTGGCTGTTTGGGCAGTGCCAAGGCTGATTTGCTCATAGCGGGTCTAATCTGAGGTGGCATGGTTGGCAAAAAAAGATATGGTCCGGGATGTGGCCTGAGTAATCGACAGTGGCTGGGATTAATTTAAGCATCACTTTTTTTTTTTATTGTTCATTGGGCTTGAAAGTGAGCTAGCTACTTAAAAGTGGGTTCATGTTGGGCTGTTCTGTGACATTAGCCAAGGGATCTGTCTAGTATCTATCACTCCGAGCAAGATGAAAGAAGAAGTGGTAGTGTGGTGGAATTTTCATAGCAGGGTCAGATTGGAAATTGCTGGCCCCACAATGCCAAGTGAACCTGCCTTTAACAAGGAAACCTGTGAGATTTGTGCAAGACACTTGCTTTCCGGTATAGCACTCAGTACATTTTCATATTGTTGAAGGGTGCTGTTAGCTGTCGCCCTAGCCTTACTTGGCCAACCTGCAAGCCTTTTTGGACTAGCACATTTGTTTCTCCAAAACTGAAGCTCAGTTGTGCCAATTATTTGTTCAGCCAGCAACTATGCCTTATTATGCCACCTCAAGTTTGACCATACTTCAATCTTAATTACATTTACAAGCTCAATTTGGACATCCCCCAGTCTCTATTACACTCATTAACTTGTGTCACCAGTCTCCAAGCTTGATTAAACCTGTGCTCTAGTTTGGCCACCTTCAAGCTTATTTACACTCTAACCTTGACTACACTGATGCGCTAACTTCAAGCTTCATTACACATTGGGGCTTTTTTGGTCAAACTGTATGCTTTTGAAATCCTTGGCTTGTGGGGCCACATTTCAAGCTTGAAAAGGCCCATTGCCTTTTGTAGCAGAAGCTTGACTAAAGTTATGGTCCTTTGCATCGAAGCTCTATTAGGGGAACCCATTAAAACTCTGGAGCCTAAAGCCACCACAGTTCAATGTAATATGGAAAGAGACCAAATGCTTCTGTGTAGAAACCTCTGTCTCTCTTCAGCCTCCAACCTAGCACCCCTTCACATTAAAGTGCTGGTCAGCCTTGTTTATCTCGAGGCAAATCTAAATATCCAAAAGGAGATGTGGCCCAGCAGTTAGAGCTGCCAACTTTGGAACTGGGGAACCAGATTCAAATCCCCTCTCAACTAAACATCCTGTGTAAATTACTTAATCTCCCTGTGTCTAAAAAAAAAAAAAAGTGTAATGTTCTATATAGTTGAAGTTACACCAAGTATTACCAAGGAGTCATCTTGCAGACTTAGGCCACAGACACCTGAGTTACCTTTCGTACATATTAACATGCTCACGGTGCCAAGAGCATAATTATCCCTGAAACGGAACAGATATTGCAGATTCAGCATTCATATAGTAGAGATATCAGTTGGCTGCGTCATACAGGCTGATGTATTCGTCAGCAGAGCTATCCCTTCTGCGACACCCATCTTGCAGGCTTAGGCTTCATGCAGCAACACTATTCCTCAGATTACTCATATCCCTCAGACCGCACATGGCGAACTATCCTTAGGATATGCTTTGGTGTGTTTAGTTCAGTGTGTAGTGTAGCACGCAGTGCAGTGTGAAATCTTTACTATGCTTCCTTCCTTTGTCATTTAACCCATTTTGTATCCTCTTCTATTCACACTTTTGCTAACTCCTTCTCAAGATGGAGTGTTTAAAGCTGATTGCCTCCCAGAAGTTTACAGACAAGCGGATTGGTTACCTTGGTGCCATGCTGCTATTGGACGAAAGGCAGGATGCCCATCTCCTGATCACCAACAGCATCAAAACGTGAGTTATGTGTGAGTACATGTGTCACCTGGGCAGCCTCTATATGTATTGGACGATAAACGTAGAGGGCTGGAGAGATGTGGGGGACAGCAATGCATAACTAGATGTGGATTTGTTGTAGATTATTTAACTGAAATAATGAATTGGTGGTTGTAGCTGAACCGTGAAATGCCTGTTTTTGAACAGGTGGATTTATGGAGGAATGGATTGTGAGTTGGAGTGAATGAGGTGGATATGGCAATGGGTTGGCTATTCCGTGGATATATTAGTAGGTCCTCAGTTAACTAGAGGATTTATTCATTAATGGGTTGGTCGATTATCAAATGCGTTGATTGATGGATGTGTTCGTTGGTTTGATTGATTGGTGGGGTTCAAAGAGCTTAGATTTTTTTCAGTAGATGTGTAGGTAAATCTCTCCTCCTCCCGCTTTCTAAAATGATTCTGGACTACCTAACTTTCTCCACAGAGACCTGAACAGCAGCGTCCAGTTTGTGCAGGGCCTGGCGCTCTGCACCCTTGGGTGCATGGGCTCCTCGGAAATGTGCAGGGACCTGGCCAATGAGGTGGCACAGCTCCTCAAGACCTCCAACTCCTACGTCAAGAAGAAGGTGATGTGCACGTTGAAGGTCCATTACTTAGAATTCATGGCATGTCTGGCTTGGCTGGATGTTATCTTTTACATATACTGCAGGATGATGGGTACAGCGGGCACATAGGGTTAGAGTGGTGGGGAGCATGGGAACTTATGTAATGAAACCAAGACCTCTGTACTCAGTGGGCGTTTCTAGGAGAAGGTTGCCCTGATTTGCTATCAAATTGTGTATGTGCTATTTGAATAATGTAAGCATAGCTGAGAACTGTACCGGGTTAAATCCATAGGAACAGTCATCAAGCGATTGGAAGGGTGTCTGGGTTCTGAGAGCTGCAGTGGACTGTTATTTACTCTTATTTATTGATGCGTAGCAAAAGGCCATTTGAAAATGAGGAATGTGCTATGCATTAGCGCACAGTCAATCAGTGGAGTGTCATTGTGCAGCTGTGAATGAATACCTAACTGCAAAAGACCCGGTGCCTCTGTGTTGGTGAATTTTCGAGGCAGGTCACAGTGATGAGACTTGGTGATCATCTTTTCATTCCATCTTCTCCTCTATCAGGCTGTGGTGTGTGCAGTTCACATCATCCGAAAGGTTCCCGACCTAATTGATATGTTCCTGCCGGCCTGCAAGAAGCTCCTAAGTGAAAGGAGTCACGGTATGTACTAGGCAAGGAGTGGGAAGAGGCTCCTTAAAGGGTGGGATTGAGGCGAGAATCCCACAGCGGATTTAGAGATGTTTAGTGCCACGAAGAACAGGTTTGGTAAGAAACCAGCGGAAAAAAGAGTGTGGGATTGAGTTACATTAGATATGACAGTAGAGATAACCAGGAAGTTTCTGAGGCAAAATGTTAGACTTCCTGGAGAAATGAGCGTTGTCAGATTTATGGTCATTGAAATAAGAGATTGCATCTAAATTCTCCCAGACAACTGAGCTATTTTAACTTTCAGAGTTGAGGGAACGAAACCTATTTCAGATGGATATGCCTATATTACAGTAGAAATGAAAAATGTATTCATTAGATTAGAGGGATTTGTATCCCTTGTTGCTTCATGGTGGGTGGCAGAGAACATGACCAGTTCAGAATATTGCTTCACTTACATGATGCTCTTCCTGGTGAGTGTTGTCTTCTCAACAGAGGTGTTTCTGGACCTTATTGGTGTTTTGTTGAGGGGGGTGTGTTAAGAAACTTGCTACTGGCTGGCATGTCAGAACTCTAAGAGGTTCTTGTTTAGCACTTGTTACGAGCAAGGTCCTACTCCCTGAAATGGGCAGTTTGGGTTCAGGGTGATCTTGTTCCATACTTCATGCTATAAAAGTGTACTTGTAAAGAGTAGTTTCAGCACTTTTCTGACTTTCACTGTCACTTAGTAGCCATATCAGGCAGGGTCTAGTTTGTTCTACAGGTGGTATTTCAGGACCAAGAAGGTTCCTCCTTGTCTTATCCATCTGAACCTGCTCTGGCACATTCATGCAACATTCTTGAATACTGGTCCCTCGTGAGAACATTGTTGGATGCCAACATTTGCAGGTAATGTGGGTGTCTTTTCCAGATATCCTTGTGCACAAAGGACGTCGAACAGAATAATTTGGTGCAATGGGAACCAACGCAGTGATTTTAAAGACTGGACAGTTTTTTGTTTGATCATGGAAATCTGAAAGATTGTACGTGTCCACTGTATTTAACTTGTTCCTAATGGACAAATCTTCGGTTTTTCATGGAAGCCATCCAAAAACCAGCAGATATGTACCTCACTTTTCCTTTCATTCAAGAATGGGATGTTGTCCTTCATTCAGGTAAACATGCTATGGAGGTGCCTGATATTGCTTTGGGTCCCACTCCAAATGAAGATTGATCATGATATTGTAGTGCTATATCTGCAACAAAAGGTGGCAGGGCTCCAAAGCCTAAGCCAGAAGTCGCCTGTACATGTTGGATAACGGCAATGAGGATCCCTGTTGTAACCTGGATGCTCTTCTCTTCCCATTTGCGGTGCACTGTGTGGTAGTCTGCAGATATATCCTGAAGATTCAATCATAGGCACCTTGGAAATACTTGTGCGGACATTTGTTAGCATAGAGATCTTTTTCTTGAGGATCTAAAGCCTGATTGTCTTGGAATACATTTTTGGTTTCTGTGTTTCTTACTTTTCATTTTGACCTCTCTTTCCACTATTTTGCAGGTTTGAGATGGGTTTTGTAGTCTGACATAACTTAGGGTCTGAAAAATCTTTTTGAGCAGTAGGGTGCTCACTACCTGTCTCATCGTCATTGCGAGATACATTGGTTAGGTTAGGGACCAGCAAGCAGAAGAACTCCTTGAGCACAAATGTGCTGGGCTGATCATGGTGTTGATATTTGTGAATAAATCTAGCACTTGCGTCAGGTTTGTCTGCTTGAATGCAAGAAGATTGGTGCTGATTCTAAGGGGAAGTCATCGAGCAAATGATCTGACTGTTAGTCCTTAATAACTTTAAGTTGAATCTCAGTGATGTTAGATTTCATGGAGGACAATGATGTGTGCAGTTTTCAGAATCTGTGGGTCAGATATTTCTTGGAATATCCTGAAGAGTTCACTTGTTAAATTTAAGATTAAGTTACTTTGCTTAATATAATTGTTTTTCTTTGCTCAGTTGGTGACTCCATAGTAGCCTCTTGTTAATTGTGCACTGTGTCTTGTCTACCTCAAATTTAGTGAAACATCAAGAGTGTTCAAGACAGCTCTGCTGGTTGAGTTTGGATGGGAATGACCAACTCCAGCATTGCAGCGATTATGTTAATGTTTATGGTGGTTCACAGTCATTCCAGTGTGACCCCTCTGCAGAAGGTGGTTTGCACTTAATCAATGCATCATCGGATTAGTTGTGAGGGGCTCTCATGCCTGACACTCGTTATTTATGGTGGCGTTCAAATATGAACATTTAAATCATTTCCAGTAGGTACTTGGGCTTGTGCCCTCCAAGGAAGACCAGTGCATAATTCAACCTTGAAAGCGGCATGATCTTTGGCTACACCAAGTGTATGATTGAAGAGAATGAGTCATACTTATGTGACCTGCCTTCCTTGGAGAGGCATGTACCAACTGGGTGCAGACCAAGAGTTTGTGTATATATTACAATTGGATGCTTGCTTGCTAGATTTCTTATCAACCCACAAATTGAAGTTGCCTACACGAATGATCTTGTTAAACAATATATGGAGATATGGTACTTGAACTAGGTGGCCTTGAACACCACCTAGTTAGGAGGTGCTGCACTGGTATTTGATCAACCACTTCCACAATCCAAGATTTTTGGCATTGGTAGCAATGATTAAAAAGTCAAGGAAAAGTTAAAAGAAGCCTTTCAGTGACCTAAGGGGACTTTCTAACAGAGTATGAAGCTGTTAGAGCTTACTGGTGAATAATCTCAAGTACATCAGTTGGATAAGGGAATGTTTCTCCAGAAAGCTTAGATACTTTGGATGACTGTACAGAGAGATGTGGTAATATAAAATGGACGAGGGAAAATTCAGGCAGAGAATTGATGTTCTAAACTAGAAGAGATCGGTATTGTACTGGGGGACTGTACATTTCAACATCGAGGCCCCACTCCTTCTGGAAAGCTGCTTGAAGACTGTAATTATTTTTAAGGTGTGAAAGATTGAGGTGAGGATTTGCTATCAGTGAGGGGATCCGGAGAGGAATTCTTTGTTTCTTTTCTGTGAACCATTAGTCATGGTTGCCTTCTTTCAGGTGTACAGCATGGAGCAGTGATCCTGATGACGGAGATGTGCAAGCGGAGCCCGACTGCATTAAAGGACCTCCGAAAGGTGAGAGCAGAGACATTTCCTACATCACACGAGCTAAGAGACCATACTGCAGGTGTGCTGGAAAAGAGAATACGTCTGGGAACTGCTGTGATTTGTATGCAGCTTTATAAATCTTCATATAGCTTTATAAACCAGAATTTGTTGAACACTAATAACACCTTCTTTATGCATGAGGCCCCAGGCATGACCAAGGAGGAGGCCCCATGTATATGAGAGAGATTCATATAGCATCAGTGAGGACCACTCAAATGAGTGTATTAAAGCATTGTTAAAAGTAAAACCTAATTTGTACTTGCTACTTTGATCACCAAGTATGAGTGCCAAGGAAGAATGAGTAATCTTCAGGTAATTGTATTTCGGAGCTCTGAGAATACCACAAGCGTGTGGATGGGCAATAAAAACTCTCCATATCTTGCATTACCTACAGGTAGGCTTGTGTCCAGGAAATCCAAGGAAACCTTATATTAATGCTTGTGCACCTGAAAATATCCTTTTATAAATAAGGACAGAAGTTGTCAGAGAAAAGACTTTAGTTATCTATATGATATTATTTATATGGGTATTTCATATAAGTCTATAAAGATGCACATTATAGGCCAATGGATGTGTATACAGAGACATGGCAAAGTTATATATTTCTAAAGACTGTAAAGATCCACTGTGGAGACCAGTGGAGGTGTATACATACATAGAAACATTATACATTTCTATTGGGGCACAGTCCATATCGCTTACAGATGCCCATGAAAGCATACTACAAAATAGCTATGGGTGTGTAAGGGAGCACAGTAAACTTGTTTATGAAGGTGCATTTGGTAACTCCTGGCCTTCTCTCCTCTCTGTAGCTCGTCCCTCAGCTGGTTCAACTCCTGAAGAACATTGTGATGTCTGGGTACTCGCCCGAGCATACTGTATCCGGAGTCAGCGACCCTTTTTTGCAGGTCTGTCTTTCTACATGTGCACAAACCCCCACCATTGGACCTGTTATATAACATTCACACATCCTCAATCTGATTGAGATATATATATTATATATGCTCATTGATAACATCACTGATGACATCATCCTTAATGCTGTTATTGACATTACTCCATAAATCATCACATCATTTAATAAAAGAAAGTTGTTAGTAAGGGGCCTGTAGATATATAAAATATAGAACTGCTGTGTGTACCCGTGTGGGTGAATAGACTGGAAATACTGTAAGCCCTGGAAGCAAGTGTGGCTGTGCATTGTGAGTTATATGGTGCATTGTTTACCAACTTGTAAAGTTTTGAGAGTAAGTAGCACTCTGGCTGAACAGTCCTGGTGTGGGTTGCAGGAGCATATTTCAAAATAGGTTGTGTCTTTCAGCCGAACCCTGTTTAAAAACATATGAGAGAAAAGACAAGCTTCTGTTCACAGTAGCAGTAGATTATTAACCAGTGAATGTATGGGCATGTGCCAATATTAAATAGTTGTTCTATAGTGCTATAGAAAAGTACTATGTAAAGAGGATGTTTATAAGGTGTGGATGTTTATTTCCAGAAATCCATGGAAGATCTTGTGCTATTGCAGACGGTTGAATAATATAGAATGTGGGGGTGACCCACTTAGAGGTGGTTTAACTCGCAGTGTGGTTGTAACCAACACTGTTAGGTTGTATACTATAGTGCTCATCTCATTAATGTGTGTAGTGTATTTTACCAAAATTTGGAGGGTTGTCTATAGGACCTGGCTGAATGTGTTGTATTAATGGCTAATGCACACCTGTCAGCCTCTTGACTTATAATTGGGGATCATGTAAAATCTTCAAAGGGTGATACCATTAAGGTGAGTAGAGAACAAACACTTTTTTTGAAGGGTGCTGAAGGTCTATAAAGTAGGTGACCCCATTAAAGTCTGTGGAAACATTTTGTTTGTTAGTTGGGTGAATACCACTATCAAGAGGGTAACATGCACCAAATGTGGGTGAATTGACAAATGTGCTATGTGTCCAGCATTTGGCCAAAGGTTATGTCCGTTATCAGTTAATTGGTGCTACAAACTTGGGCTCCGGTGTAGTTTGTTGACTTATTTCCAGTCCAGAAACCCTATGGCACACTGTCACAATCACTGGTTGATATCAGTGATGTCATCAATGATTTCATTTACCATGTAATATGTGAGATTATAAACTGTCCCTGACAGGGCAGGCACATGCTACAGTTGGTTCACTGGACTATAATTTTCGAACGTGAGCTGTTTTTCGGTTTTTAAGCGTTGGTTCTTATCTCATTTCAACACCTAACTATTACATCACTTTAATATTTGGTTTTTTCCCCAGTAGATTTATGGGTTTTTGATCTTATTTAAAGGTGACCATTGGCATAACCCCCAAGGGCAACCAGTGCCAAACCCCACTCTGTGCAGCAGGGGTTGGTCGCAGGCCCTGCCCCCAGTTCCCACAGGTAGCCAACCAAAGGTCAAGCGCAGCTAGGGTTGGCCGCAGGCATGTCTATCCACCCCCCCATGGGCTGCCAACCCCCACTGCGCACGTCCTTCTCATATCCTTGGGCAATGCGCTAGGTGCTGCCCAGGCCCTGTGCAGAGCTCCCCATAGGTGGCCAATCTCCTGAATGGGCAGCCAACCACCCCCCGCCCCCCTCCACTGGATACAGCCTTCAACGGTGTGTAACAGTGGGTTGTCCCTACACTCATCCCACTGTATGCCAGCCTTCACTGCGCACGACCGAAGCCTTGCATAGTAAGTGATAGCTGCATCCAATGAAATTAAAAGACAAAGGGATTTGTAAAGTGCACTACTGCCCGGGGGCGTCTAGGCGCTAGTCTCAGATAGGTAAACTGCATGAAAGAGGAAGATAAGATTAGAGATTAAATAACCATGTTTTAAGTGCCTTCCTGAAAGCTAACAGATTAGTAATCCCTTTCAGCATACAAGGGAGAGAGTTCCATAATCTGGAGGTGCCTACAACAAAGCCTCTGCCACCCCAGTTGGCTTTCCTGAATGTTGGCACAAAAAGATTGTGTTCTGCTCTGGAACAAAGCGGTCTGGATGGAACATACCATTGGAAGCAGTTCCTGAAATATTCAGGGCCATTGCCCTGAAGAGATTTAAAAGCAATGCACAGTACTTTAAAATCTATACGCTTCTTAACTGGAAGCCAGTGTAGATAACTAAGTGCAGAAGAAGCGGATATGTATTTAGGGATACCTAGGAGAAGGCGTACAGCCACATTCTGCACAATGTGAATTTTGTTCAAGGATTTCTTCCTGATGTTTACAAACCGGCCATTGCAGTAGTAAACCCTTAAAAGTACTAAGGCAGACGCCAATGTTTTTCAAAGGTCGGGAGGGATAAAAGGAAATATTTTATAAGGAGTTTTATGGTGAAAAAAGAGGCCGATGCAACAGCATTAACATGTTTCTCAAAGGATAGGTTATTACCAAAGACTACTCCAAGATTCCTTACTTTGTCAACTGGAGTGGGTAAGGTTCCTAATTCCTGTGGCCACCAGGTAGGAGACTAGAAGGTGGTGTTTCTTCCAAAAAGTATGACCTCAGTTTTGCTAGAATTAAGCTTTAAGCAGTTTGAGGCCATCCATTTTCCCACCTGGAGCATGCAGTCCTGAAAGCGCAAGGCAGTTTCATCAGGGTTACTGGCTACCAGTGTTTTTTTGGTACCAAGTTACCACACTGGAGCCTCGTTGAGCAACACAGTTCCAACAGCTTTTTGTGTTTGTATTATGTATTTATCTGAATGGCAAATCGGAGGCCACTAGTATTAGCAAAAAAACAGGTGCTAATTTCGCCCCAATAAATAAGCCCCCATCTATATCTAAATGTATGGTAATGTTGCTATTACCAGTTACAATAATGCATTTCCCAGAAGTGGCATTACTGCGAATTATCCAGTATATTCTAAATGAAGGGTATTTCATGGAGGGACACATAAATAAACAACGATAGGATGCCTCAGGGAGGTAAACACATGATATGCAAGCACTGCAAGAGAATTTAAGAGAGATGAACAATCCCAAACACTAGGGTGCCTATTCACAAACTGCGTTTTGTAGTGTTAGTAGTACTACAATAGTGCTACAACCATACTAGGAAATGCTATTCACAAACCTATGTGCGAAGGTCTCTGTCTCTACCTCTCCTATCTTATATGTGCAGTGATCTTCGCCTAGCTGCAGAGATCTCCGCACATGCAGGTATGCTTTTTTTGTAGTAAAGGTGGGAGGTAAGGGGTAGTAGCTGGATAATGGGTAATATTTACAACTAAATAGGTGGGGTTTTGGGAGCACTAAGAAGGGGGGATGGGGGGCTAGTGTGGGGTTTAGTGAGGGACATGCATGCATCCACAAACGAGTAAACCCCTTCCTATTCACAAACTGCACTTTTAAAATTACTAGAGACAAAAGGGACCCAAAACAGCCATAAATGTACTCCAGCTCAGAACTGCAGTAAGTCCAGCACTGCCAATGGCCACTTTGAGGCACTGCAACACCGCCCCTTAGAAAATAATGGAAGCATGGAATTCATTTAAAACCCCCAAGAAAGAATATTAAAAATTAATATACAACTTTTAAAATATATATATAAACGGTTTTTTATGTTAAAAATTAAATATAAATTATACATAAAAAATTTATTTTGAAATTTTAATGAATTTTTCAATTAAAAATAAATATACCTATTTGTTGATAAAAATTAGTCACTCTTATACATAACTTTTAGTAACCTTTTTATACATAATAAATATAAACATTTTACTTTAGATGAGTTTAAATAAAAAAACTTTAAAAATTTGAATTTAAAATATATATAAAATGATTTAATGTTAAAATTTAACATAGGAAAATTGTAATAATTTTTTTAACTTTAATAACCATTATTAATTTCCTTCTACTGTGCCATAGGAAGATCTCTGCCTCGATTGCAGAGGCCTTTGCCTCTGTGTATGGAGTTCAGGGTGATGCACATATACAAACACTGAGTGGGGATTTTAGAGACACTCCTATAGAAACACTTGTGGAAACTTTATTTCACGTGTGGAGCTTGCCCCCTCTTCTGCTTCACGCTTTGAGGGTGATTGGTCACTTCTAAAAGTGGCTGCCTCCAGGTATTCCTGGCCTAACAACTTTCCTTTCTTTGTGGGAGCAAAATTGTATCCTGGCCCTTTGCTGTTCTTCTAACTTACTGGAATTTTGCTATACTGCAAATTGCTTAATCCTGTGCTGCCATCTGCTGAACCTTTCCAGTAGACTCGTTTTTTTTTTTTTTTTATATTTATTTTTAGGTCTCGCCTGAGACACTGCATGTGCTGTCACTTGAGACATTTTGTTAACTAAAACTGGCTTAGAGCCCTCCCATTGCTTACATTTCATTGGCTTCCTTGTCATTCTTATTTGCTGGCTCCTGATTGATCAGCACGTGCCAGTTTCACTTTCTCTTCTTTCATTTCTCCCTTCCGTGGAGCAATATGAGCAAGTACAGATAGCTTCTTTTTGATTAGGTTTTTTCCGCTGCCATCCGTGCTGGGATGGAGGCACTTTTTTTTTTTCTTCTTCTCATGTCGTTGTTGCTCGTTTCCCCGTACCCTCTCCGTTCCCAGTGCAGCATTGTGTAAAATGTAGGCTGAAAATCCCAGCTTGCGGTGCTGTGTCGTCAATGGCCAGTACTGACAGAGGTGCCACAAATGACACTAAACCACTTCACATCGATACAAATGGAGCAGTTTACATTCAGGCCCCCAACTCCGCCCCCCCTTTCGCTTGAAGTTGAAGGTGAACACTAATATGAGGTACAGAGAATTTTGGATTCTTGTAATGTTAAGGGGGTCTGTCAGTATGTATTTGACCCGAAATGCTGTGATCAAGAGGATTCTATTTGGGAACCAGCTACTTTTGTGGAGGCGACTAGTCCTGTGGTCAAATTTCATGCTGTTTTCCTCCCACACCTCCACCCTTGGCGAGATATTTTTTAAATGGGGGTCTCATCACAGCCTAATGTCCAAGAGGCCAGTGACACTGCAGCTAGGCCGGTTGGCTCTTCGGAAGCATCTACCTTATGGTGCTGCTCGACCATAGGTATTGCTGTCCTCAGGCTTTATAAGACCACTTCCATGCTGGCTGCTTCAGGAGTCCTGGCAAGAGCTGGATTTGGGGATGAGTTGGGATGCTTCCCTACATGGATGAAATGTGGAGCCTGCCCCCGCCCCCTTTTTGTCACATGATCAGTCATGATTGGTCACGTATAAAACAGTCTACCCCAAGCTATTCTTTGCCTCATAACTATTTTTTCTGCATGGGAGCAACGTGGTCTCCTGACCCTCTGTTGCACTTATTACTTCCCAGATCCCTGCGCTACTCTGTTCCTTGATCATGTGGTGGAATCTGCTGGTCCTTCGAAATAGCCTCTAGCTGACTGGTTTTGTTTTGAAATTCATTTTTGTACATTGTCTTATTACACCTTTATTTTTACTGAGTAGTGAAGAAACTGCTTTGGTTTCCGTCCGAGTATTGTTCATGAGTTAGGTGTACCTTGTATGGGACTGTGTCTGAAGCTCAGCCTCTTAAGGTATAGAACTGTGTTTATGGGTATTTAGATTAATCATGTCCCTTTGATTATTTCCTGGCTCTTCTACTTGGATATGTTATTGAGATCTCAGTTTCCCCTCCCATTTGAAGTCCTATACGGTAATGGGTAGATTGGACAGATATCACATAATAGCTTATGAATTACTTCTATTCTGATAATTTCCTCTGTCATTTCAGCTTGGAGACTGCCCTCCCTTTATTTTCATTGGTTGATCCTGATATCGGGAAGTCCCAGTGGGTGGGGAGGAGGGGTGTCTTATTCAACTGAAACTGCCTTCTTGGACTTTTCCATCGGTAAGCATGACAGTGGGCTTCATGAGGTAAAGATCTTTGCGGAATTCGCCCAGTTGCTAAACAAATTCTTAGTGTCAGGCTATTCAGCTTTCCTGTCCGCTTCCTGTCTGGCATTTCCTTTTGGTTGGATGCCCTGGGCCTGTCCGAATCCCTGCTACAATAGATAATGTCACCTTCATACTAGCTGTGCTAGATCTGGACGTACTGCCCCTTGGGCAGAACCCAGAAACATCTCTCCAGATTACTCAGATACCAGCGTATTTCTCTGAACTTTTCAATCACTCATACATTCTTGCTCGCATACGATGGCAGCTAATCGGACAACAGCAGTCTTCAATTATTCTGGAACCAGTTACACTATCACTAGTCACATCAACCTTTTGTTCCTTAAGGAGATGCTGAGTCAACTTCCTCAAGTCCTCCAAACATCTTGCTTGCCCTGTGCTCTTCTGGATACCGCATCTGCCTCAGTCACGCAAACCGTCTATGCACATGCACTGACACATACCTGCAGACGTGGTTGGCCATTACTGTCACTGAGATGGCACTCCATGGTGACACTTACATATACTTTGATGCGGTCTCAGAGATCTGTACCTAATGCACGTAGAGGACTTCCTGAGGACACACATGTAGTGTACTGCAACAAGACACAAGTAGAACAACACTGAGCTAGGATTTCAGGGAACATTTACACAAGCATTGAGAAGGAGTTTTGGGGAAACCTATACGTATAACAAGACAAAGGGGTTTCACGTAAAATAATGAGCAACGGTTTCAGGTAGCTGCACTAACATGCAAACACTGCAGTGGGAGGGGGGACGTAGCTGCACACATTTAAACACTTGTCCCTCATTACTATTACCCAGTGCCAGCCCTGTTAAGTCCGCCCCCCCTCGCCCTCCTCCCCAGAGTTACCTAAACTGCGGACATCAGTAACTCTGTCGGGTGGAGTTATTGTGGGTCCCCTTAATAACAAGAATTACGGGTGGAGTCGGCAATTTCCACCCCAATGCCCTGGGTTATTTCTTATTATTCCCCTGTTTAGGTCCAGTGTTTTAGGTTTCAAAAGACCAATTGTAGGCTTACCAGTAGCTCACTTGGATAGTTGGCTTTATTGTCACTCTCATTTGTTTGTGTCTGACTCAATGTCTTTCCTTGTCACCGCTTGACCATCTTGTTTGTCCCTTGCACAGATTAGAGCCTCTTTACCATCTCTTATTGGCTGGCTTCTATCCTTCCTCTGCTCACGTTTAGGGAAACATTTTTGTTTGGTTTTGGCTTAGCACTACAGGAGTGTGCTTCTGTTTTCCAGCTCTGTAATTCTGCACCCTAAATAGCTGCCTCTCGCACTGCTGTCCCGCCATCTGCTGCAAGCTGTCTCGTGAGCTTCTTACCTTCTCCCCGTATGCGTGTTGCACTTTCGCTTGTGTGCTTTTACCTTGCCCTCCGTGTTGCTTCCCCCTAGTGTGCTGCTTCTCACCCCCGCTTGCTCCCCGTTGCTAAACCCTCCACCCCCACACTTTCCGTCTCTGATTTTTTTTTTTTTTTTTAATGTATTTTTTGGAATGTCAGGCAGGAAATGAAGACTGTATATTGGAGTGTCTAATAATATACACACTAAACGACTGAGTTCTTGGACTGTTGAACCCAGGTGGAGGCTAGAGGCTGGCTTCACTTAAGGGGCAGAAATAAAGAAATGACTTGAGAAGGAAGCAAACAACCTTGAGGGAACCCGCTAAGAACCAAAGCACAAAAGGTGCATAGGTGGAAAGGGCCCCGTGAGCGATATAGTTGGTAGTGGAGAAGCCCACCACCTACAGCCATGCTCTGCCTTGAAAAAGTGCTACTTCAGTTTCAGATTTCATTATTTCTTTTATTTACCGATCC
The DNA here is from genome assembly GCA_963921515.1 of Calotriton arnoldi. Classification (NCBI taxonomy): domain Eukaryota; kingdom Metazoa; phylum Chordata; class Amphibia; order Caudata; family Salamandridae; genus Calotriton; species Calotriton arnoldi. The sequence continues at coordinate 713,983 of CAWUFW010007427.1, forward strand.
ATCTCTGATTGGTAAATTAAATAAAAAATGGCATCTGTCATTTCCTAGGCAACCCTGTGTGGCGACACATGCGCGCGCCTACAAAATGACATAGGCAGCCAAGTCATCACACTTTTTTCCTTCTACTTTTGCTTACATGCTGCACAGCATCTTGCTGATACTGTTTAGCATTGCCAAAAGGCATTGGTAAAGCTAATAGGTCCCAAAGGCGAGACCTTTTGGCTTTGCCAATGTTTTTCAGCAGCCGAAATCTCTGGGTGAAATACACAAGATCTGTGGATTTACTGTAATTCTCATAATACTGATGGGGCCGGTATTTAGTTGCCAGCCCCATTAGGATTATTAGAGCACCCTGTAGTTGGCCCAGAAGAAAGGGTTTCAGGGACCTGCATATCTACAAAATGTCATGATCATTGAGTGAGCCTGCGTAGCATAATCTACCAGTCTCCTAATAGGTTTGTGGAAACAGGGAAATAGAAGTAGGATAGGCAAAAGAAAATGGCACAGGAAGGCACTTTGGGTTGTACTTTAGGAAGCACACCAACTACTTTAAGGCAGAGGTGTTAATAACCATGTGTCAGCAATGAACAGTGTATATTGGAGTGTCTAATAATATACACACTAAACGACTGTGAGTTCTTGGACTGTTGAACCCAGGTGGAGGATAGAGACTGGCTTCACTTAAGGGGCAGAACTAAAGAAATGACTTGAGAAGGAAGCAAACAACTGTGAGGGAACCCGCTAAGAACCAAAGCACAAAAGGTGCATAGGTGGAAAGGGCCCCGTGAGCGATATAGTTGGTAGTGGAGAAGCCCACCAACTACAGCCATGCAAAACATGAGCTGCTGGTTAAGGCCACCCTAAATACTGCTGCTATCCCGGCTCACCAAGAAGCACTACAATCTCCAGTCCGAATACTATGGGACTGCCATTGTGCATTAGGATGTGAGGTATGGAACACGCCAATCTTATAAGCTTGCGGTGGCCACTTTGAATCGGACAGCATGCCAGTAGTTCAGGGAACCCAAGTGTAACTGACACCAACACTGATCTGAGGTCCCACTGTCGCTAACCTGCAAACATTGGTAAGTGAGGAACCCTGTTAGGGCTGCCATGTCGCAGTCTTTCTGGCTGCACCATCATTCTGATCCCTGAGTTCACACATCTCTGGTGACCCTCTTGTAATTCCAGACAGTAACCCCTGTCCATAAAACCACCTCATTTAGAAGGAGGAAAACCGTTATCTATTTGTAGTATTTATGTAGTGTAGACCTATCGTCAAGTGGACAGCACAAGAGGCCAGGTCCCAAGAATGGTCGGAAGAACCGTACCCTTTCCAATCTGTGAGATATTGGAGCTGGCCCCATGAGAGACGGGAGTCAAGAATGGCACAAAATCACAAAGCAACCACAGAAAAGACAGTGCTTTTCTTAGAGATGGTTAACTTAACAATAAAGTCAATTGAAATGGACATCCAAGGTCGGGTAGGCATATGTTGTGTTACAAGTACGCTCCCGGATGTTGTATGTTATGACTTGTTTGTAAGCAAACCATACAAGAAAATGCATGTTGAATAATGTCATCTCAACATTGAGGTCACCATGTAAACTGAGCTACAAGGTTCGGGTAATACCGGGATGTCCAGCCATGGGAGCCTCCTAACACCAGCGTAAGATTAGACATTTTAGTCAAAAAGGTTCTCTTATTATGGATCAGCAGATCTTGGGAACAATGCCCGTTTCTTAAATCTTTTTGTATCCATGAACTTTTATTAATTTTCCTTAGAATTCTTTTTTACTAAATCCAAAAAAGATTCATTCAGGGGAGCTGATGTAAAAATGGCTGATTGTTCTTTTGAGTGCCAAATGAGCAGGAAAAGGCAACTTCCTCGAAGTTGTTAACCTGTTGGCAGTGGAGGCACAATGGAAATTAAAAAAAACCAAAATACAGTGAATCTCGCACCTCACGGAACGTTGGAAACCTTGATTCCTGTGATCTGTCTGCAGTCACTTCAAGTACAGCTCCCTCTGACTAAGGTTTCAGTGAGCAAAAGCATCTTTAATGGCGTGTCACTCGCAATTATATATAGTACGGTATTCAGGTAAAAACAAATTATGCGAGTACGACCGTATTTGGATGCAGTCGCTATGACTGAATGTCGCTTTGAGATACTGTGACTGCTGCAGCTACAGCAGAGGCATCAGTTTCCACAGTGAATGGCGATGTTCGGTCCAGATGGTTCATAATCCGGGCTGTGTAAAGATAACCTTGAGCGAGTCGAAGGCCAAATGCTATAGGTCTGGAAAGTTTTGTGGTGATTTGTCAAATGGGTGGAACGTTATTAGGGGGCAAACATTTGAGGAATTCTTATCTCAGGGAATTTTAATTATAACTACAGAATGGCAATCGGATGTGTCTCTTAGTTGTTCATGAAGTAATTCTGAAACTTTATATATGCAGTCTAGTTTCTTTTTTTGTGCTTCCTTGCAACTTATAGAAGGATTGTGCTACATATGAAGCCCAAAGTGAATGGAAGCCAATAATTGTTATAAAAATTTAGATTTTTTTTTTCTAGTGGCCAATTATCATGTCCTCCATATAGTAGTTTGTAAAGCTCACTGCTAGGTCACTTTTCCATTTTGTTGCACATGAGTGCATAGGGAAAATGTTTTTTGTTTGGTTTGTTGGGCACAGTTTTATTTTGTGAGCCTTTTAGTAGTATTGTGCTACTCCGATATCTCTGCGTTTTGGCCATTATAACTTCATAACCACTTTATAACATTACTTGCAATAGCAAAAAGGATCATCTACATATTTGCTGTGAAATTTCATTACAATCCGTTCAGCCGTTTTACTGCTACGTCTAATACAAAAAGTCTATGTAAAACGCAACGGGGTCAAAACCTGTTTTGGGACCCCCCTTTTTTCCTTTGCACCCCCTTGACTAAACGCTGCAAAACTTTTAATCCTCCACCAGTGTAATGGGGGCAAGAGGTCTGGATAGTTTCAGAGATTTGTCTAATGGGTGTGAAGTTATTGATGGGCAAAAATTTGAGGAATTCCGATCTCTGGTGATCCTAACTAGTGGCTATGGCCACTCTATAATAACTGGCATGATATATATATATATATATATATCTATATATTCCCATAAGTTGTTCTGCTAGTTGAAGACGCACTCACAGCGAGACCAATTCACAAGAATCCATTTATTTAGAGGAGCCGGCAAAATGGTGTTCCCAATTCATTACACCAACGTGTTTCGAAGCCCCCAGCTTCTTCTTCATGGGTGAATGCAAACATGCAGGCAGTACTACAAACTTCATTTCAAGTCCCAGTCACCAATCAGAGCCCTCTAGTGGGTTTTACAGGTGAGTACCTTTAATCGTGCATGCTGGTATTTGTAGTATGGCACAATCCAATTAAACCCTCCGGTGGGTTGCCTGCAATTCCGCTTGCTTTTACGATGTTTTCACAGCCCTCCAGTGGGCCTCAGGAGACCATTGTCCGGTAAAATTAAAGGAATTGCTGCGCCATTTGAAGTCGGGACAATCACAACTCCTGGCCTCATGATTTCATGACGGTGCGATCTTCCGCGGCCAGAACACGCCGCGAAAAATATTCCCATAAGTTGTTCTGCTAGTTGAAGACGCACTCACAGCGAGACCAATTCACAAGAATCCATTTATTTAGAGGAACCGGCAAAAAATCGATGTTAATTGGCCCCCGGGTGGGCCAAGTCCCGGGGGCATGCTGGGGGGGTTAATTTTATGTGTGGGGGCCTCTAAGGGCCCCCAAGCCCGAGGACCACCACCCCCGGGGCTTTATGTACAATGGTGCGGGAGGGCTCTGAGCCCTCCGCAGCCCCGAGGACCACCACCTCCCGGGGCTTCTTTTTTTATTAAAAACCTGTGTGGGGGCTCCAGCCCCCACACGCCCGGGACCACCACCTCCCGGGGCACTAAGAAAAATTACAATGGGGGTCCGTTTTGGACCCCAGAGCCCGGGGACCACCACCTCCCGGGGCTGTGCACTGAATGGGAGGGGGCCGCGCGGCCTCCTCCTGGAGCCCTTGATGGCCCTGGGGACCACCACCCCCAGGGCCGGCTCCTGCAGTGTCCCGGGGTGCCTACCCCGGGACACTGCTGTTGCAATGACAGGACGGGAGCCTCGCGGCTCCCGTCCTGTCATTGCAAACTTGCTTGGATATTGGAAGAGAGAGCAGGAAACCTGCTCTCTCTTCCAATATCCAAAGCCGATAGCTTTCCACATGGGGAGCTGCATCTTAGCAGCTCCCCATGTGTAAAGCAATGCCGGCTCCTGTAGGACACGGGAGCCGAGGCGGGACTGTGGGGGATTGGGGACCCCCACAGTCCCCTACGAGAGGGCCAGCCCCGGGGGATGGGGTCCCCGGGGCAAGTAGTGGCCCGGGAGGGGGCCACGCGGCCCCCTCCCCAAAAAACCAATTAAAAAAAAAAAAAAACGATCGGGCCCGCAGGCCCCGCCCCTTCCTTCACCACTCTGCAAACGCGCCCCTGGCGCGTTTGCAGAGGAGGAACGATTCCCCTAGAATACTGGGGGTCCCTGGGGGCCAACTAGCCCACCAGGAACCTCCAGTATGCGCCAGGGGGCTGCCTTGCAGAGAGGTGTACAGAGGCCACGCCCCTTTTTACACCTCTCTGCAACGACAGGTACGTCCAGAAAGCGCCACAGAGCTGCGTTGCAGAGAGGTGTAAAAAGGGGTGTGGCCTCTGTACATGTCTCTGCAACGCAGCCCCCTGGCGCATACTGGAGGTTCCTGGTGGGCTAGTTGGCCCGTAGGGACCCTCATGATTCAAGGGGACTTAATCCCCCAACTTAAAACGCACCATGGGGCGCGTTTGCACAGATGTCACCTCAGGCCCCGCCACCTCCCTTCACCATTGTGCAAATATTCCTCTAAAATCAGCCGAAATCCGAATTCCGATTTACTCACCTGTTATCAGGAGAGACCTCAGTGCTGCATCTTTCAGCCCAGTACTGATCCTCAAAAGTAATTTTAACCGTACTTACCGGTAACTTGAATTTCCTTCATAGGCTAACATTGACTGGTTTCACTTGGAAATTCTTCTAAGTGTGGAGTTTTGGAACTTTAAAATATTCCTCTAAAATCAGCCGAAATACGAATTCCGATTTACTCACCTGTTATCAGGAGAGACCTCAGTGCTGCATCTTTCAGCCCAGTACTGATCCTCAAAAGTAATTTTAACCGTACTTACCAGTAACTTGAATTTCCTTCCATAGGATATCATTGACTGCTTTTTGCTGAAAAAGTTTCTAAGTGTTGATTTTTGAAACATACAAATATTCCTCTAAAATCAGCCGAAATCCGAATTCAGATTTACTCACCTGTTATCAGGAGAGACCTCAGTGCTGCATCTTTCAGCCCAGTACTGGTCCTGAAAAGTAATTTTAACCGTACTTACCAGTAACTTGAATTTCCTTACATAGGCTAACATTGACTGGTTTCACTTGGAAATTCTTCTGTGTGTGGAGTTTTGGAACTTTAAAATATTCCTCTAAAATCAGCCGAAATACGAATTCCGATTTACTCACCCGTTATCAGGAGAGACCTCAGTGCTGCATCTTTCAGCCCAGTACTGATCCTGAAAAGTAATTTTAACCGTACTTACCGGTAACTTGAATTTCCTTCATAGGCTAACATTGACTGGTTTCACTTGGAAATTCTTCTGTGTGTGGAGTTTTGGAACTTTAAAATATTCCTCTAAAATCAGCCGAAATACGAATTCCGATTTACTCACCCGTTATCAGGAGAGACCTCAGTGCTGCATCTTTCAGCCCAGTACTGATCCTCAAAAGTAATTTTAACCGTACTTACCGGTAACTTGAATTTCCTTACATAGGCTAACATTGACTGGTTTCACTTGGAAATTCTTCTGTGTGTGGAGTTTTGGAACTTTAAAATATTCCTCTAAAATCAGCCGAAATACGAATTCCGATTTACTCACCCGTTATCAGGAGAGACCTCAGTGCTGCATCTTTCAGCCCAGTACTGATCCTGAAAAGTAATTTTAACCGTACTTACCGGTAACTTGAATTTCCTTCATAGGCTAACATTGACTGGTTTCACTTGGAAATTCTTCTGTGTGTGGAGTTTTGGAACTTTAAAATATTCCTCTAAAATCAGCCGAAATACGAATTCCGATTTACTCACCCGTTATCAGGAGAGACCTCAGTGCTGCATCTTTCAGCCCAGTACTGATCCTCAAAAGTAATTTTAACCGTACTTACCGGTAACTTGAATTTCCTTCATAGGCTAACATTGACTGGTTTCACTTGGAAATTCTTCTAAGTGTGGAGTTTTGGAACTTTAAAATATTCTTCTAAAATCAGCCGAAATACGAATTCCGATTTACTCACCTGTTATCAGGAGAGACCTCAGTGCTGCATCTTTCAGCCCAGTACTGATCCTGAAAAGTAATTTTAACCGTACTTACCGGTAACTTGAATTTCCTTCATAGGCTAACATTGACTGGTTTCACTTAGAAGAATTTCCAAGTGTTGATTTTTGAAACATACAAATATTCCTCTAAAATCAGCCGAAATCCGAATTCTGATTTACTCACCTGTTATCAGGAGAGACCTCAGTGCTGCATCTTTCAGCCCAGTACTGGTCCTGAAAAGTAATTTTAACCGTACTTACCAGTAACTTGAATTTCCTTCCATAGGATATCATTGCCTGCTTTTTGCTGAAAAAGTTTCTAAGTGTTTATTTTTGAAACATACAAATATTCCTCTAAAATCAGCCGAAATACGAATTCCGATTTACTCACCTGTTATAAGGAGAGACCTCAGTGCTGTATCTTTCAGCCCAGTACTGGTCCTGAAAAGTAATTTTAACCGTACTTACCAGTAACTTATATTTTCTTCCATAGGAATCCATGGTCTGGTTTTCAGCAGAAAAGTTTCAAAGTGTCGATTTTCACAAACTACAAATATTCCTTAAAAATCGCCTGTATGACTTAAACGCATTCTTTCAACTGTTTACAGGAGATGCACCAGTGCTGGATCCAGGATCCAACACTGAGTAAGAAAAAGTAACGATAACAGTTTTTACCTGCTAAGTGAATTTCCTTCCATAGGATAACATTGGTGATTCTATGAGAAAAAGTTTCTAAGTGTCAACTTTTAAAATACAATAATATTCCTTAAAAATCACGACTGTAACCAAAACGCTTTTACTCAACTGTTTACAGGAGATGTACCAGGACTGAATCTAGGATCCAGTCCTGTGGTTAGAAAAGTAATCCATAAAGTAACTAATTGCATTTAACTAGAAATTCACATTGAGCTGAATGTTGCATTGTGTTTGAAAATGTGTTGCCCATTGCAACAACTGTAACTACTGTACTTAAAAGTCTATTGCCTATGTGCAAAGTATTTAAACTAAAGTAATTCATTCTGAGAAAGTATTTTTTGTAATGTAATGTATAATGTAATTACAATGTAATTTAAAAAATAAAATATGTAAAAGAAATTGTTTCTAAAAATGTAGTAAATCAGTATGAAAAAAATTAATATAAAAATTAATACATTTAAAAATTGTCATTTAAAAAACCTTTGAAATTCACTGAAAAAACCGTAGGTTTCAGGCACGTTATAGTTACAAATTAGCATTTTAAAAACCTTTGAAATTCACTGAAAGACCATAGGTTTCAGACACGTTATAGTTAGAAATTCGCATTTAAAAACCTTTGAAATTCACTGAAAAAACCAGAGGTTTTAGGGACAGTTATAGTTAGTTGGACATTGCACTCGTACAAAACCCGTGAAATTCCCCGTTATAGTTAGTTCAGCTAACTATAACTCGCGCCCGCAATGCACTGCTGATGACGTCACATATTACATCACTCATGACATGGTCAGTGACATCACTGATGACATCACTGATGACATCTCAAATGACATCACTGATGACATCATCCACGTGATAATCTGATGCAGCTCCTCACACCCTAATATAACCTTTGATACACCCAATCTAAATTACAGAGTGCCATTCGCAAAACCATAGACACTCCAACACCAATAACTACATACCCACTCACTGATTCTTAGGTCTACACACACACATCCACTCACTCACCCGTACAGTCACTCATACTTATGGTCACTCAGTACAGGACTATCATATGCACTCTTACTCCTATATAGACACTCAAACATCGCCACTCATCCATAGAGGTACTCACACACCTAGTCAGTCATGCAAATAATTAAACACACTGCCATTTACTCACCTATACAGTTATACACACACCAGCTCACTTAATCATACAAATACTAGCACATTGTTACGCTCTTATACAATCACTGATACAAGCACACAATCATCCATACAGCCACTATCACAATCACTCACTCTTGCTTATAGCTATTTATATACTCCAACACACATATATACTGCCTTTCACATATGTAGTTACTCACACATGTACCACTGGGACATACATTCACTCACTAACACACTCTTACACACACTTACCCACCCATACAGTCTATCACAGATGCACTCTTGAAACCATCCACCCAGTGAATCACCCACTCACACATCTATGCACAGTCGCACACACCCCATCCACACAAACACTCAGGCACCCATACAGATACTCATAGAACCAATCAATAACCCATATAGACACTCATGTAGCTATTCACAAATCCATGCATCCACTTACACACCAACAGACGGATACAGACATTCACACAGTTTAGTCACTAACCCATGCATTCAGTAAGATACGTTTAATCACTCACTTGTAGAGTCAGTCACGCACGTACTAAATCATCCATTCAGACACTTATACACCCACTCATTCTTCAATACGCCTTTCCCTATATATATTAAACATATTTAAACTTTACAGAAACACACAGTCACTGGATGATGTCATCAGTGATGTCATTTGAGATGTCATCAGTGATGTCATCAGTGATGTCACTGACCATGTCATGAGTGATGTAATATGTGACGTCATCAGCAGTGCATTGCGGGCGCGAGTTATAGTTAGCTGAACTAACTATAACGGGGAATTTCACGGGTTTTGTACGAGTGCAATGTCCAACTAACTATAACTGTCCCTAAAACCTCTGGTTTTTTCAGTGAATTTCAAAGGTTTTTTAAATACGAATTTCTAACTATAACGTGTCTGAAACCTATGGTCTTTCAGTGAATTTCAAAGGTTTTTAAAATGCTAATTTGTAACTATAACGTGCCTGAAACCTACGGTTTTTTCAGTGAATATATATATATATATATGTCATGGCTAATATTGTTGTGGTGTTGATCAATTCTTCGTTTTAAATAATGAGTAACATGTATGTTATTAAGCCCCATCCCTCTAGGAATCATTGTTTATTATTGTCTATGGCCCCTGTTTCCATTAGTTTTTTTCTTGACAAATATTAAGTCAGCGGCAGCGGTTACCAAAAGCGTGAATAATAGATTCCATTCCGACATGATTGCTTTTTATTAATGTATAGCAATTCTACTCTCATTCTGATATTTCTAAATGCTAATCTAATTCTAGCAAAGCAGAAAATAGTTTTATTTCGAGTTTCAGAGATAGTACACACCCACATACCTGTTGGAACAACGGAGTTTTATGTTCAGTAAAATAGCAAGGCCTGCAATTTTGTCTCATGAGGCCCGACTGCACTGATAAGTCAGCGAGCATAGGCTAAGTGCCTGCTGTACCTGTAACCTTCAATAGGAATCAGAAATATGATTCTGTATGGCCTGCCCCGCTGTTTCCTGGCGTGAAGACTCCTTTCTGCCCTTCGCTTTCTGTGCTCAACTTAAATAACATAATCTCGTTGTTAAAATCTCTTAGCAGAAACAATAAATCGAAAGCAGTCTGATGCCCTTTCAATTGTTTTCGACAAAATTGTGTTCTTTTGAGTAACCACAAAAAAAGAGACACATAGTTGTCAACATACTAGAAACTCTTAGAAATGAATAATAAGCAAATGAAAAATGAAGCAGTCAGCATTTTAGATTAAATGCTGCAAGTATATTCACAGAAGCTTGCTTGTGACATTGTGGAACCTATAATGTTAGCCAAACGTGCGTCATATGAATCATACATTCTAAGCATTCTTATTAATTTAGTAGTACATGAAATTTAAGCAGGGAAATGCCCAAAACAGGAAAAAACACTATATTCGTACCAGGTGTTCCTTCCAAATTGATAGTCGTATGGGCATGTAACAGAGGTTTGCAACCAAACTCCTGGTCGCAAACCATTGATCAATTACTGACTTCAAAGGTGGGGTGGAAACTGATTTGCAAAGGAGAACAGATCCCCTTTGAGCCCCTTTGTGAAGAGTTGTGTCCCTTCTATCATTCTCAGACTCTGACCCCGAGGAAGAGGGGGCCTGTAATTGGTGTGATATTTATCGCAAAAATCAAATCTGACTGTGCGGAATTTATTTCTGTGTGATAAATACTACTCAATTAAGAGTTTTCCCCCCAATATTGGGGAATAACATACATGTCCCGGTATTTACTGGGCTTTTCTCCCAAGATAAATATTGGCAGGTTTAACCTGTCATTTATCCAGGGGTTGTGATTTTTATCACAAAACTCTTGCTTCTGATACGTTTCTGATATGTGCAGTAACATCAGTTACCATACACATAAAAATTTCACAGCCAACTTGTAGCGTGGGCCTTTGACTACAGAGTATTAAGCCCCTCTACCTATCCTACTGTGACCATCAGTCCTAAACTCCCTGCAGAACAGAATTCCATTTTTATAAAATGAGAATCTGTGTCTGCGATTTAAACAACCTTTGGGACCAGTATTTTAATTTACGAACTAACTTATGTACCAAGAGGTTGGTTCTCAAAATACGGAATTGCGGGGCCGGAGAGGGAGGTGTCGGAGGATGACCCGCCTAATAATCATTAGGCAGGTCCCAATTTGTGACCCTGTATCACTGACAGCACCCACCAAAGCTGCTACCCATATGGGTGTGTGCTTGTAAAGTAGCTGGAAGAAAATGAGTACTTTAAAACGGGTTGATGACGGGAACATAGTCTTAGTTTTTACTGTAAGATATATTTCCCCCATAAATGATTTTCTCCCCTATGTTCCCTGTTTCTGGTCCACCCTTCCACTCTCAGCCTCTGCCTCAGTGTGTGCGTCTTCTGCTCATATATGCCCCTCTTTCATCTTGCCCTCCTCAACGGTCCACACCTCGTCTTATTGTTCTCTCTTTTCACACAGGTTCAGATCTTACACCTTCTAAGAGTTTTGGGTCAGAACGATGAGGCCTGCAGTGATGCCATGAACGACACCCTGGCGCAGGTAAAAGGTGAAGCAAGAGGAGGGGGGAGGATGAGAGGTTATATTCCATTATGGAGTCAAGTGGTTTTGTTGCAGTGGCCAAGTGTTCTCTTGCAGTGACCCCTGCTGGCCAGGCCGGGCACTGCCAGTGTTACGTCAGCAGACCTCTGTTGCACAGAGAGCGGGAGAGTTAAGAGCCAAGGCTCTTCCTGTGGCTATTAGTAGAGCTGAATTAATATGGAGGGCAGATTGTTGGACTCGAAGTGTTGCACAGATCTACCAGGTGGGCCCATGTCGTGGCGCCATCTTTACTCGTGAATTTTTAAGTATGTGGGAATTTGTAGTTTTACGTTCTCCATTGTAAGTATATACCTATGGGACTATTAATGTAAATGATGTTGGACAAACACCCAGGACTGACAAAGTGACGCAGCTGGCATAAGGTCAGTTGTTACAGATGGACTGGAGTTGGTTTGCATAAGACCGTGCTGCTGAAGAAATGCAGTGCTGGGGAGGCGAGAGCCAAGAACTCCTTTTGGAGTGCCTGGGCTGGCAATGTTGCTGTAGTGACCAAACATTGCTCTTCGAGTCAGCAACATAGCCACAAAGGGGCCTGCAACAAATGCACTTTGCATACTGAAAAGATGAAATCATCCGCACCAGAGCGCCACGGACAGACTGCCACCCAAGTGCTTTCACCTCCACAGATGCTGGTCAGAGCAAGCACAAGAATATCACATGGAACAATATAGCTTTTTTGCATGTTTCGTACAAACAGTGGTTCTCAGACACCATTCTTGTTGATAGCTTAAAACTCCTAATAATGTAAAAATGTTTTATGCACCGTGTTCTAACATAATTATTATTTTATCATGCAGAATATAGTTCTTGTTAAGCAGCTATGTATGTTTGATTGCATTGAGCTCTCTTATCCGATCATAACTTGGGATTAATCCTTGGCCTCTAATACAACCAAGGAACGGGAAATAAAGCATTGAAACCAAAGGCAAACTAAATGAAACAGGAAAAATGCTTCACAAAAACTACACGCACATGGTGAGTCTCAAGTAAAGCAATATAGCGCATACGTTATATGATAAATCAATATTCTGCTGAAAATACCTGGTTAAAATATTTTTACACATCCGCTTTCATCTGCAGACAGCTATAAAGTGCAGCTCATGAAAATAGGCTTTCCTGGGTGTACATCTAGACTACCAGGATGCAACAGAATTACCACATACATTTAGTTTTTAATTGTCAGTCTCAGTATGTGTTTACTCACACATTTCTTGTTCTATATTGCACAGTCTCCCAAAGCTGTAACCTTGATATATCAGCATCATGTAATTCTGAGAGGTCTTCCAGAGCCACATATTTCTTGTGTCTGGCTCTAATGCCATTATCATGCTCCTGAGTTATTGTCTTGGTAGAGTGAATAGTTCTCCCCGCATATAAAGTGTCCCATTTATTCTGAAGTACTCGTGACTAGTTTCTATTTGATATCGCAATTAATAAGTTAGTTGATTTTTTGACATAACTGCTGTCTCCACTTTTCTTTACTTGTGTTTCTGTAACTCCTATTTACAATTACTACATTTAGCACTTATGAGAAAACCTGGTAATTTGCCCTGCGATCAGCTACAAAAAGGAAAAAGATGGTGCTGACTGTAGGTCTGTTTCTGATTTAAATTAGATGCTCTTATAAATATTATCTTAGCATGGTTACTTAGCATTTTTTAAAGACTTTCATTTGCAGATTGAATCCCCCAATGCATGTTAATTAATGGGGAAGGGATGACCTGTATGTGTGTGTTAATGCATTTTAAAACTCAGGATTTTCGTAGCATTCTTGTCATTGCCTGGATACAATACCTTCTCCTTATCGGTCTTCTTTAATTTACTGAACGCGCCCATTCTAACATCGATATTATGGGAATTCTTGATGTTTTTCACAGCCGAGTTTTTTTTACCTTTCTATATTCCAGTATAGGTTTTTCTTGCCAGATGTGTGTGCGCTTTTTGTCAGAGTGATACTTTTCACTTCTGTGAGCTTAATAAACATTTTGGGTGTAATTTATTGTCTAACACAAATGTTTCCCAAATAGCTAATTGATTTTTTTCATACATTTGGGTTTATTCCAAACGCATATCCTTGTATAATTCATTATGTGCATATATCTCGTCACGTGAACACCTATTTATTTTAGTCCCACACTTTGAGCAGGTTATCTCTGCTCCTTGCTCGTGGATGTGCATACTTATGAAAGCCCACATCACAGTTTGCTCCATCAGACCATGTACAGATTTTCTTATGTGGATAAAATGGTGAGCCTGTGGCTATACTCTTTACCGAGATGTAACCGTTTACAAACAGAATTAAGCTGCGCGTAAATTCGAACTAAGTCACTTCTAAAATCATTTTTTTGCAACTCAAAAAATCGCCAGTAGTTCTGCAGTGTGTTGATGATTTTTTTCATTCTCAAATGATGTGATTTTGATTTGGTGTGATGCAACCCTGATCTTGGCAGGTTTCCTGGCAGTAACAGTGGCATTTGTGTGGCCTCACATCGGGAGCATACACTGCAAATGAGTGAGGATCACTGCTCTACAGTTATAACCATAGTAATTCGGTGTTGCTGACATAGTACTCCATGACATCTCTTGGCAGGGACACTGCTGAAGGGATCAAGCCCCTGACTAGGAAGAACCTGAAACTAGAATGCATTTTCCAGTGACACCTGCAGCCTGGTGGTGGCTCTGCTGCAATCCGACGTAAGTTGCCTCTATAGAAGGCGAGCCAAGAGCTAGTCTCAGTGGCATCCGCTCTCCAGCGTGGTGGTGAAGTAGGGCTCTCTTCGAAGTATTCCCTGCAGCTCACCAGGTTCCCTGCTGCCCATCACGCTTCCCTCCAGTGCCCTTTTTCCAAGCGGTGTGCTTCCAGTTCTAGCCTCGCAAGCGCTGCTGCCCCCTGACGCTTTGGACCTTCCATTTGGAGCATGCTGTGGTCCCCGGGGAACTCTACCACTTGTAGGCAGTTCTCATCCTTTACACTGTAGCGCCCGCTGCCCTCAGATCTTCATTTGGAGCACTTTGGGATACTGGCACCTCATATTCTGGATTTTTCACTTGTATCTACAGTAGTTCCACCCATAGCGCTTTGAAGCTTTTTACCATCAAACTCCAAAAAAACGTTTGAGTCCTGATGATGATCCTGATATCCACTTACGGGATCGAAACGTCTGCTGTTGTTACGGACCCTATTTACACTGTTTATTCATTTGCAATGGGCTGTGCTGTTCTTGTTTTGGATCTGCACTTTGCCACTATTATCACGTGTGTATCACCTAAAAGCGGGCAACAAGCATGTTTTGTCACCTTCGCCCACTGTGCCATTGTTAACCAGTTTGATTTTCCTTTTTTTCATATTTTTTTCTTTTGTTACAAATAAACAGGCATTCAGTATTTAAGATTGCTGATATTGTGTGTCTGGGGCCCACTGTTCTGATATAATAGTACTACCGAAGGACCCTGATGACTCTAGGGCTCCCTTGTTTCTTAGTACGAGAAGCATCCAATGGCTCTTCTTTCACTGACACCACATGCCGGCTTGTGAATGCTTTTGATGTATCCCAGCCTATGGAGGGAGTTAGGGTAGCAAGAGTAACACACCTGATCTTATAGCAAGACCCCCGGCCAGGTCTGCAAATGCCTCTAAAAGATACGGTAACAAGCATTTGCAATGCAATAGGTCTCGTATTTGTGAGAGTTTAAGCTATTGGCATTGTAAATTGACAATGCCTTTTTTAAAATCTGTTTTGATAATTAACACATAAATAAAAGGCATTGTCATTTACAATGCCAATAGCTCAAACTCTTGTAAATGCGAGACCTATTTCACTTCAAAGAAGCGGCTGCCATTATCCCGGGCTGCTTGGAAAGTGAAAGCATGCATGGCGCGCTGAATGTTGCAGGAAAGCATGTCGTGCCTGCATTAGGAGAAACTCATTAAAGAAAATAGTGCTTACAGACTAAATAAGACGTGCCGTGTAACAACAGAAGTAAAAGGGCGAGTCCTCATGGGAGGTTACAAATGAAGAAAAGGCGGTACTTAGGAGGGACTAACAAGCCTATTAACGAATCAGAAGCCAGCATTTACAAAGGACAATCACACAAGCCAATAAAAAATATGGACAGTGTGAGCGGAGCTTCAAGTCCATACTCGAATACAACATGCCTTGCAGAGCAGCACATGCGCTGCCCAGGCTCGACCTAAAAACCAGAGTGGGAGCTTTACCTCCTGTTGATCTGTCTGGTTTTCTTTTTTTCAGGTTGCCACAAACACAGATACAAATCGGAATGCCGGGAACGCCATCCTGTATGAGACAGTTCTCACCATTATGGACATTAAATCTGTCAGTGGGCTGCGGGTAAGAAACTTGGATCACAAACGGACACCAGTGGTAGGACTGGGAGCAGCATAAATTCCCATATCTTTACCCACTAATAGTATTTGTACGTGTTGCGAATTCTACCTTTGCCTCCGCATTTGTCACTAAAAGGGTGTGTCTTGCTTTGGGGATTGTAAATATTGACTACCTTGGAGAAAAGATCTAACTTCACCCACGAAGTCCACAATTTGCCAAGATCAAGTTTAAGGCGTCTTGTTCTTGATATAGTTTCTCCCTCTAACTCACTGTACATCCCGTTGCTGTTCTTTTTACCTCATGTTTTATGCATATACTCTGGTTTCTGTCTTCTCAGGTGTTGGCGGTGAACATCCTGGGACGCTTTCTTGTGAATAATGATAAGAACATCAGGTAAAGATGTTGGGAGAGCATTGTGTCCTTTGTTGTTCCTGGGTATCCTTATTTGTCTGTTTTTTGCCCATGCGTCCTTGGGGAGCTGGGGCAGCAGCCTTTGTACATGCCAGCATTTTCCTTATCACAATTGTGTACATATCTCCGTAGTGCCTTCACTAAGTTCCTTGCACAGTCTTAAGATGCCTTCTCTGAACCCCGTGCACATCTTAGTGACGCTTCCACTGAATTCATTCTCCATTTTATCAGTGTCTTAGGTCTGCCTCCACACCAAACTGCACATCCCCTAAAATTCGTGCCACCCCTAATTCCTTGCACTGCCCAGTAAAACATCTTTAGGATTGTTTTCACATCCCAATAGCACCTGCAATGAATGTTTCATAGGTTCTGGCCATGGTTGGTAAGAGCTGCCAGTACATCCTAGCAGGACATCCACTCCACGCTGCGTCGTCCACATTCTGGCAGAGACTACACAATTGCACATCTCTGCTGAGCTTCTGCTGAATTAGTTCTGTGTCCTGGCTGTTCCAAAGGACTACCTTCACACCAAAGGACTACCTTCACTCTGCGACAGGACCTCCACTGCACTTCATGCACGTTCTGGCAATGCATTCCCTTAATTCCTTGCATAGGCAAGACATGGAACCTTTGTATACGTTCTACGTGCCTTCAGCAAATTCCTTATCGTTTTGTTGATCAGCTAGCTGCAAATTCATAGTACCTCCAATAAAGTACTTCCGTTTATGGGCAGTGCTTTCAGCTAATTCCTTGTTAATCCAAACCGTGCTTTCAGTGGATTCCTTATATGTTATGACTAACAGCTAGCTGAACATACCAGCTGTACCTCTTAAAGTGTCCTTCCATATCAGAGTAGTGCTTTAAATTAATTCCTTATTTGTTCTGATGAAGAACTAGTTCCAAATCCAAAGCAGACACTACTAATATTGATCACTTACAACTAAGCAATATTGTGTAATTAATAAGCTAATAGTTAATATTGATGAAGTAAAAAAGATAATTTTTGCCTTGCACTAACTTTCGATTTTATGACAATTAAGTGAAACTAATTGAAACGGGTTTCTCGGGACACATATTTTGAGTAACTATTCGCTTATGATTGAAATGGAAAGTGCATCAGATGGTAGTTAAGTCCACCCTTATTTCTGTAGGTAATGCCCCCCGCCACTCCTTATTCAGCTTTTAAACCCACAGCAATTACTCAGCTTGTTTCAGTCAGAGCTGCTTTCATTGGACCCCTCTGTGTATTGGGTCATTTTGGAAGGGGCATTCTGTAGAAAAGTTTGAATCTTTCTCAGTGTGTTATGTTAGCGGGCAGTAATAGTAGAGTTGGATATGATATAGAATCTGTTGGCACAAATACTCTGTAAGATACACCTACTCTTTGCACTTGCCACCTCAAGATAACATTTCTTCTTCTCCTCACACCTGTTTTGTCAAGATAAAATGATTCTTACTGTTGGAAAGTAGTTATGGGAGGGAAGCAGCAAACTTGCTATGCGGTTAAGAGACAGATGGGCGGAGTTATTGGATGTCTTCTCTTTAGGGCCACTTGAGAGTGGTTACTCTGAGGTGGCCCTGAGGAGGACACTTCATCTTTAGGCCTGCTTGCAGTCCTTATGTTTTGATTAGCAGTAGTTGTGTGCCAGATCTTTCATTTCGCTAAAAAGGAATTGGCTGATTGGTCAGGCCATCACGATCACCACTCCCACTTACCTTGCAGACAAGCTCACCATCTCTGGTGGTTCTTAGCACACCCACTGCCATTAAGAAGCATAAAAAAGAAAAACAAGGCCACAGGCTTTTTCTATCTATGCACCCAGGATCTGGAATAATATCCCTGTATCGATCGAGACCACGCCAACAATGCTTCATTTAGGGAAAGAGTTGGAGATGCACCTCTTTAAAGAACACTACATCTCAGTGGATTAACATTCTGCAAATCGCCGACTTCTATCACTCATTGACTTTATGCTTCTCTTTGAACCTGTGCAGGGCTGCTTTTTGGCTAGGTTTGTGCTATAGAAATACCGCATACATCCATACATACAACCAATTTTTCCTTATCTGGAGTTAGGTCCTTCGAAGGCCTTTGGCTGTAAATACACTTTTGGTGATAACAGCTTTATCTCCACAAATTAGAAACCATAACAAACAATATATTTGTTGGTTGAATATGAAAGCTGATTTAGTACATGTTTTTTTGGACTGTTTTGTGTTCTTGAAGCTAGGAAGGAGATTGCAATATCCTTTATTTATCAAACAATTATTGTTATTCATGAGGCTGTTAAATATTTGAGGCTGATTAATTCACTGGATGTTGTACTAGCACCAGATCAATATTTATGTAGGATGGAAAGGAATTTTAAGGAATATTCTAGAATTGTATTGTTTTTAAGACAATAGTCTTAAATAGACATTTAATTGAAAATTCCAGCAAACTCTTCACTAAGGTTATTCAACATACATACCTTCATTGAGTTTCTTCCACATTTGAGGAGAAGGTGTACACTTTCATGGCATGTAAAAATCTAACATACGTTTCTGGCATTTAATCTCAGCTTTTCTCTGGTGCACCTAAATATTTCTATTTCTCGACATGTTTCTGCTTTGAAATAGTATATGACCTTGCTCGGGAGAGTATTAATGTCTAAGACCATTCTCTGTATTTAACCTTGTTTTTTAAATTCTTTTGTCTCTCTAGCAGTAGAGTCAAGGTGGAGGGGGAGGAGGAAGAACATGGAGGGCAGAATATTTTCCGGTCCAAACAGTGGTTACTTTACATTGACATTGGATGGGCATACAAAATGGTAGCGTTTGTGGTAATAGTAGAGTGAGAGTGGGATTCCCTAGCCTTTCTCACGCCAGCTCTCTTTGTAGATATGTGGCGCTCACCTCACTCCTGCGGCTGGTACAGACAGATCACACAGCCGTACAGAGGCATCGAAGCACCATTGTGGATTTACTTAAGGATTCGGATGCCTCCGTGAACAGGTGTGTGATGGAACTGGAGAGGAGGCAGAGGGGAGATGGGAGATGGGTGAGAAGGGTGATGTAATATCTAGGAGTGAGCTATGGGATTGGGATATAGTCATTGAAAGTGACTGGATGAATCCAGAATATAGTGTGCTTGAATCAGATAGCGAGTGAGTGAGTCCGGGATGAAGTGTGGTAGTTGGGGATAATGAAAGAATGAGCCAGTCAATGGCTCGATTTGCCCCAGGTGTTCTGCCATGACTATCGGTGGTATTTTACATAGATAGTTTCTTTAGGTGACTGATTGGGTTACTGCTGTAAGCCCTTATCCATGCATGCTGATCACCATTGTACTCACGCACATGGTGTGCTCTCTGGGACTCCTTCAGAAATATCCTTTTCTTTTATGCCCTCTGAGCTTCAGTATGCGTGCGACTAACATAGTGTTACAGAACTTCAGGGACCCCTTCCATTAATGCCCTTTCCCTTCATTAACTGTAAACTCTGTTGTGCCTCTAAGACTGGGCCCTGCCCTCTGTGATGCACTACACTGGTGCCTTGTGAGATCCTGCTTTCTCATCTCCAGTATCCCATCAGATAGAGCCCTGTCATCTGTTACCCGCTGCATGCATGCTCAGTGCCATCATGCCATCTTATTTACTGTGTCATAAGATAGAGCCCTGTCATCTGATCCCCGCTGCATGCATGCTCTGTGCCATCATGCCATCTTATTTACAGTGTTCCAGCTAAGAGAGCCCCGCCATGTGTATTACATTGATGCCACCAGACCTCACGTCCCCTGATCTCCAGTGTCCCCATCAGGTAGGACTCTGCCTCATAATGCCCCCCAGTTAATGCCGTGTTCCGTGCCCTCTGTCTCCACACAGGAGAGCCCTTGAGCTGAGTTTTGCACTCGTGAACAGCTCCAATGTGCGTGGGATGGTGAAGGAGCTGCAGCATTTTCTGGAGACGTGTCGGCCCGAGCTGAAGGCGGACTGCACATCTGGCATGTTCCTGGCGGCAGAGAAGTACCTGTCCATTTACACACCTTTCGGTTTGCGCATTGGGTATCAAATCACATGCGTCATTCAGAAAAGAGCTGTGCGAGACTTGCGGGAAGGAGCCCTGGTTCCTTCACATTGTTACAGCAAACAAATGATGGACGGAATGCTGACAATGCAAACGTTCTCCCCCAGTCAAAAGATCTGGGTTAAATCCATCGTTCTTTTGCCCACTCCGCCACACCAGTTTGGACCCAGCCATATGCAAATCAGTCTTGACCCTGTGCCCCATGGGAACAGTCCAGACCGAACTGCCAGGCCAGGTCCTCCCTGGTCCGGAAACAAGCATCCTGGGACCGGTTTCAGGGTATGTCACCCTTCTTCAGCCAGGCTAGCTTGAATCCAGTGGCAGAGTGAGCAAGGGACTCACTCTGCCACTGGATTCAAGCTAGCCTGGCTGAAGAAGGGTGACATACCCTGAAACCGGTCCCAGGATGCTTGTTTCCGGTCCAGGGAGGACCTGGCCTGCCAGTTCGGTCTGGACTGTTCCCATGGGGCACAGTGTCAAGACTGATTTGCATATGGCTGGGTCCAAACTGGGGTGGCGGAGTTGGCAAAAGAACGATGGATTTAACCCAGATCTTTTGACTGGGTGAGAACGTTTGCATTGTCAGCATTCCGTCCATCATTTGTTTGCTGTAACTGGTTCCTTCACAAGCACAGAGCAGTGCAGGAGCCTGCCTCGCCAGGGGCCTGCGGGGAGTGGGGTGGGCACTGTCCGTGGGCTTGGGGTGCACTGCCCGTGGGCTGGGGGGATTGGAAATAATGAGGCAGGAGCTCTAGTAGCCGGGGGCTGTGGTTACTGGTGTTGAAGCGCTGCTTGTAGGGAGCAGTTTGCTATGATGTACTTAGGGCCCTGTCATTATGGGGCTGGAAGTACCAGTATTGGGGCGCTACCACTAGAGTGCTGTTGATAGTGGCGTAGGAGTGCTGTCAGCTGGGGAGGCTGTAAGTAGACGAGTAGAACGTGCTGCTAAGGGGCTGCAGGTGATGACTGGCTTGTAGGTAATGACGTAGGAGGAGCACTGTTTGCGGCGGCTGTAGGTAATGGTGCAGAAACACGGATTGTAGGGGGTTGTAGGTAATGGTGTAAGTTCGCCCCTGCTGCGGGGGGGTGGGGGAAGAGGGGGGCTCTAGATAATAGTGCTGAGCGCTGTCAGGTGGGGGGCTGGGTGTAGATAACCGTGCCAGGTTTATCACGCTATTTGGCGGGCCCAGCCCCAGTCACATGAGCAGGTCCAGAGAGCAGAGAGATGGGCGTGCCCCACTGACTGGAGACCAATGGTCCTTGGAGGAGTCGCCTGAACGAGCACGTGCCCTCCTAGACTCCAGGACCATAGAGAAGCCACTCATTTATGATTTTTGTGTAGCGTCAGCCAAGCTTTGCTGCTCTCCTTTGAACGTGGAGAGCAGGAAACGAGCCCTAAACAACCATTGGCAATGCTAATCGGTCTCACTTATCTTTACATAAGAAACCTATTCAATTTGCTAAGCTAGTGCTTGTTTAAAGTAGTGGTCCATGTCTGCCAAGATTGATGTTGTATGTATCGTCCAGTTTCTGCTGCATTTTTATTAGTGGCCGCTAGGTGACACCAAAAGCAAACCGGTGTTTAAACATGGCTTTATTTACAATGCTGCGTTTGGAGCAGGAAAAGTGATGAATCTACCAACGGTGAAACCGAAAAGCTCATGCGGGTGGGCCCTACACAGAAAGGGAGGCTGTAGGTAAGAAGAGTCTAGGTATGACCGTCATGAGGGCGGAATAAACAGCCAGAGATGTGTGTAGCATATCGTCCAGAGCCACGTTACTCCACCTCCCAGGCCAAAGGGAGACACGCATCCCGCGTACACAAACAGGCATCACACAGTCCCACACATGCACGAGAAGCATTACAGACTCTCCGCAGCTATCTCCAGGGAGGCCTCAGAATTCCGCACTGTCGTGCACCCCAATTAAAACTGCGTAGCAGGCCTCTAGGAAGCCTAACAAAGCTGCCACAAACCTCCAGGACCTTTTCTCACTCGGTGGTTTCTCAAACCCAAGTTTTCTCAAATCCATGAAACACCCGGAGCGCCTTTGAGGGGCTCTCCGGCGGGTGACTGTGGACGACGCTGGACGTGTAGGAGTGGTAAGGTGGTTGGGCTGAGTGTTTGAAATGCAGTAACTCCATGTCTCCCCTTTTCTCTCCTCGCTGACGCCTCCTGCCTCAGGTTCGCGCCCTCCAAGCGCTGGCACATAGACACCATCATGCAGGTGCTAACCACGGTAAGTTCAGTCCGGCCTCCCACCCCATCTCATACCGTTCAGAGTGTTTGCAGTGACCGGTTCCTTGTCGTGTGTGTGGAAACTGTCATCTTCGTGACGTGTGCTGTGTGCATTCCCTCAAGGGCCCGCTCCCAGCTGGTCTCACACCTGTGGCGACTGGATGGAGGCTTTCATTTGAATCAATTGAATGTTGTCTCTGTAGCATTCAGCCTGTGAGCATGGGGGCACCACCTCCTCACAGGGAGGCTATACATTAGTGGTTGTCAGGCTGTTTCTCCGGGTCCTGGGGGTTGGGGTCGCTGGGCAAGTGCGGAGATGCAACCGGAGGCTTTTGTACGCAAAGAATAGCCCGTGCCCCATTACTTTGTTGGCTCTCCAGTGGTAGCCATAGGGAAGCACTTAATCCCTACTCACGCTTCAGGTGCACTTTAGCACATGCGGTGACACTCTGGAAGCACCAGAGTCCAGTCAGGTATATATATTTTTTAAAGAAACATATATTTAATACACAGAAAGAGAAACACGTGAACATAGAACACAGCAGTGAACGTCAGAAGTGCCCATCCCTGCAGCTGCTGAGCTGTGACCCCAGGCGGTTTGTACATGCTGTGCTTTTACACACTGCAACTAAGTGCTTTAAGTGGGGTGGGCAGGGGGTTCTACAGAGGGCTTGGCCAAAGAAGTTTAATTAGATATTCTTTCCAAGAGACAATCTACGTAATTAAGGAGGTGGCTTAAAACATGTTAATAAAAATCTTGAGCTTCTCTTTTCAGCCCACCTGACCAGTATGTAGGGGCTTCTCCGTGAGTTTTCTGTTATTGCATTCAGAGATATCACACACTGATAGACATTCGCTTAAAACAAGATAGACCTCGTTAGAAGCATCAGATAAATGGATAACAATAGTAATTTTCTTGCGAATAATTAGAATAGAAAATGTTTCGTTTCAGAAACTGTGAATTAAACATAACTAAAAATTGTGCGGGGCTTACGTTTTGGAAGTGTCTCAATCACTCCCGTTTTTCTCTTCACACCACTCTCCTCTGCAGTGTCTCACTCTGATACTCACTTTCTTTTTCTCACGGTTTCTTTCTAAAATCCTCCGTCTACATATCTCACATCTCTTTCGCCTCGATCACTGTCTTATCACTCTTTTTCTTTCTGCATGTACTTTCTTGCATCACCTCCTCTTCAATGTGCTCTCTCTCCCTTACACACACATTCACACACACACTTTCTCTCTTCCCTCCTTCCCTTCCGTAAATGTAGCATTTTTAGGTCTGGATTTTGACAGTTTTTCAAGCTTACTTATTGCTAACAGTATATATAGAGTGAACATTTGATCTTCCTTTAAACCATTGGCTTTTTTCCAAGTGTCTTTCAGCCATTGGCTAGGAGCCTTTACCAGTCGTTTTGGCTAAGCCTAGTAGAGTAACACATAATACTGTTCGTCGAAACTTGTACTGAGCTGCATAAAGGGCTACTTTTCAGCTATAGGCCTCTATGTCCGCTCCCGCTTGGCTCCCTCTTGAGTATCTACCCCTAATGTGCTAACGCTGCAAGCATTATCACATAAAACCCAGAGCTATTGGCTTTGCCAGTGCGCTTTTTTTCTTAGGAGCTGTCAATATTTCAACAGCTGTGTATTCCTTCACACACTGTCATATAAAATGCCAATTACAGCTGGCACATATATGACGCTCACTCTATCCGCTCTGCAGAGAGGCCAAGCAATGGATGAACATGTTTGAGCACCTTTATGACCCACTGACAGGCTCTGTAAGAAACTTTTTCCAGAGCTCTGGCATGTGCCCTTGTAAGCATCTACCCATAGTCTAAACTCACCTAGACACCCAGAGGCGACTTATCAGCACAATACAAAAGGCATATGTTGCATTAAAAAGAACTACAGAAACGCAACATCTGGTATACAGAAATATTTTTAGGGAGTGCTGATGAAGTAAAACATGAGAAAGGTAAACAGAGACTGCATCAATGACATGGATTACCTTAAGGGCTTTTACAGTCATTGTTGAGAAGTTGATCAGTGTTTTTGGCAGTAAAGTTAAAGACTTGCATGTAGGGCCTGGTATGGACCCGCTTCAAAGTCAGTTTTTAATTACTGAAAGTATGCAGCCTGGCAGGACCTGCCACACTTAAACCCCTGGGTCTACTGCTGCCTGTGGGTATTATGGAGCAATGATACTCTGCAGGGTCAAAGTCAGGAGCACTTGCATCTTCAGGAACTGCTGCGGTGTATACTAAGTCAATGGAGGAATGCAGTGTGACTCCAAGTGTCTGGCTCTAGACAACAGTCTATTCATGTCTGCTAGGAATTCCCACTCCGCTTAGTTGGCTGCTGCTGAATGGGGTTTCTGCAACATGTTCAATCAAGTCCACTAACTAAGAATGGATTACAAATAACTGGAATGTGACCCTCCCTTGCAGCTGAGGAAAGTAAAATATGGTTTCAAATGTATGTTGTGTGCATGCTTGCGGGCGGGAGCGTGTTTTGTGAGAGAGTTTGTGGGTGTTTGTGTAAGCATGCGTGTGTGAGTGAAAGTAAAGTTTAAATGGCGTGTGATGTCCCTTCCGCTATCCCTGGCCTTTGGTGATTGACGTTCATGGTGTCGTAGATGACGGAGTGTGACCTGTGCTGCAGTGTTCTCTCTTTGCTTCTCAGGCCGGTGGATATGTGCGAGACGACGCAGTCTCCAACTTGATCCACTTGATCAGCTGCGCCAGCGAACTCCACGGGTACACGGTGCTGAAGCTCTACGCTGCCATCCAGGACGATATTTCACAGGTCTGTCCGCAGAAACCTTTTTATACCAGCAGATGGCGCCCTTGTTCCATGTTTCACGCAGGCACGTGTGGCCGCCCGTCACAAGTTTGAAACCTTAGATATGGGGGAGAAATGATGGAAAACCTCTTGATGGGACAGGGGTCAGTAGACATGTAGAATGACAGGCTCGTGCAGCCCCTGTAGCTGTAGACAATACTGCAGACGTGGGCTCAATATCTCGACACCATGCTGTTTTATTTATTTATTTAGAGTTTTTATAGAGCGCGAACTTGACCCGTTAGGGTATCAGAGCGCTTTACAGGAATCTGCAGTAATAGACAAAAGACTTTGGGTGGGTGGAGGGAGGGGGGTGCTGGCAACATAGGGGATAAGATGAGAAATAGTAAAATTTTACATTTACAATATACAAGAAGCAGGTACCGGAGACCATGGAGGGGAGCACGGAGGAGCCGGGTGGGTGATGTGTGGGTATTCCAGGGGGATGCCTTAGACTGATGTGGAGCAAGGACTCTGGATGATTAGAAAGTAATGTTTAGGCGAGGAATTTGCCCAATAGGAAGGTTTTGGCATCTTTTTTTAAGCAAGCCAGAGAAGGGATTCGTCTAATGGCGGGCGGGAGAGAGTTCCATATTCTTGGTGCGGCTCCGGAGAAAGCCCGATTATAGGTTTTCTTTTTCCGAAAACGTGCAGGTTGGAGCAAGAGGTCTCTGGTTGACCGGGAGTTTCTGTTTCCTCCGGATAGCACAAGTTTCTGGGCAAGATATGCAGGGGAGTTTGAGTATAGTGCCTTGTGTGTGATACAAGCCAGTTTGAGTTGGATTCTGGCCTGTAGAGGAAGCCAGTTCAGAGCTTTCAGATGTGGTGAGATGTGGTCCAATTTCCCAGAGCCAGTTAATAGTCTAGCGGCCGCGTTAAGGCAGGCTTTTAACGGTGCCAGGGAGATCTTGGGTAAACCTGAGAGGGAAGAGCAGCCATATTCGATTCTAGAGATGACAAGTGACTGGACTGCCATTTTTAGGTTGGGAGTATCAAGGAAGGGTTTAAGTTTCCTTAGGTAGCTCAGGTGGAATCTGGCTGATTTGGCCATCAAGTTGATGTGGTCCCGCATGTTCAGCTTACAGTCAAGGGTTATTCCGAGGGATTTGGCCGAGTCCACGATGGTCGGAGAACAATTTAAGGCTGTGATGGCCTTAATCCATACCTGAGTCTCAGGATTGTTTTTGGGAGGGGAAATTAGTAGAAATTCTGTCTTATTTGCGTTGAGTTTGAGTTGGTTGGAGGAGAGCCATTGGACAGTCAATTTCAGGGCTTCATTAAGGGAAAGAATTTCCTCGAAGGAGGAGATTTTGATGTAGATCTGGGTGTCGTCAGCGTACATGTGGTAGGAAATGTTTGCGGTGTGTAGTACTTCAGCGAGTGGCTCGAGGTAGAGATTGAAGAGGGTGGGGGACAAGGTTGATCCTTGGGGGACTCCAACCGTGACCGGCGAGGTAGCAGACAGGTTGCCGTTAACTAGGAATCTCTGAGAGCGGTTGTGGAGGAAGGACCTAAACCATTCAAGAACCGAGCCATCAATTCCCATCCTGAGTTTGAGGCGTTCGAGTAGTTTTTCATGGTTGACCGCGTCGAAGGCTGAGGATAGATCTAGGAGGATTAGGAGACAGGTTTTGCCTTGGTCAAGGGCTCGGAGAGCATCATCAACCATGTGGAGAATGTCAGTTTCTGTGCTGTGCCCTGGCCTGAAACCGGATTGGAAATCATCTAGGAGGTGGAAGTTCGTGATGTGTTGGCTCAGCTGCTGTTGCACACATTTCTCCAGAACTTTAGCTAGGAGTGGAATGTTGGAGATGGGTCTAAAGTTGTCGGGGGAGGCAGGGTCAAGCGCTGGCTTTTTTAGGATGGGTAGGACTTGACCGGCTTTCAGAGAGTCGGGTATCGATGCCTGTAGAAGGGAGGCGTTAATTATTGCAGTCCAGCTAGGAATGATGGATTGGGCGGCGGCAGCTAGGCAGTTAGAGGGGAGTGGGTCATTAAAGTGGTTGTTCGGATTTAGGGTGGATAGGATTTTCGAGATGGAGTGTTCATCATAGGTTTTGAAGTCAGTCCAGTGCGCTTCGTTTTTGGGTGAAGCCTGTGGAGGCGACTCGGAGGGAGCCAGAACTGGAAGGGGTTGAGAGTGGGTAGCGGACCTGAGTTTGTTTCCTAAGGCTGTGATTTTTGTCTGAGAAAAAGGAAGAGAATTCCTCGGATGATATTAGTGACTTGGGGGTTTCTTTCGATGTTTTGGCCAGTTTGTTGGATTGGTATTTAACCAACTCGAAGAGTTTGCGGGTCTGTTCTTGGCGTTTCCCAGTTCAGATCTGAAGAATTCTTTTTTGATTTGAGGATATTCCTATTGTAGGCGTTTCTGGCCTGGCGGAGCAGTTTTAAATGAGCGGCTGAGGGGTGCTGTCTCCAGATCCTTTCTGACTGCCGGAGGGATTTCCTCTCGCTGTTGAGGGACCCATTGAACCAGGGATTTCTGTCTTTGGTTTGGGTTCTTTTAGTTTTAGCGGGGCAAGGTCATCAAGGATGTTAGTTAGAGTCGCAGAGTAATGATCATTGAGGTCACTAACTGATGTGATGTGGGGGCAGGGGGAGGTCAGACTTACAGCGAGCTGCCAATTCCCTGGGATCAAGGTTTTTGGTGTCTCTGACCCAGCGTTTGGGAAACTTCTGTTGCGGTGCCCTTGTCTTGTGGGTGCTAGGTAAAAGGAAGGAGATAGCGTGGTGGTCCGACCAGTCACAAGGGACAATAGCGATAAGCTTGACTAGTGTTTCCTTAGCGATGATCCAGTCAAGAGTGGCGCCTTTCGAATGTGTAGGGAGTGCGCAGGCTTGGGATAGGGCTTGGTCGGCCAGGAGATCTTTGATGGCGTTGACATGAGGATCCTTTGGGTCGTTCCAGTGCAGGTTGAAGTCACCAAGGAAAATGTCTTTAGAGTTGGAGGAGGACTTGGCTGTGATAATTTCCATAAGGTGGTCAGTGAAGGCGTCATTCGTGCATGGGGGGTGGTAAAATATGTGCAGATTGCACAGTTGGGTGGGGCTACTACATATGGAAAGAGCCAGGTATTCACAGGAGTTCAAGGTGTCTGCCAGGAGTTCTGTGACGAGGAGGTTGGAGCGGTAAATGCAGGCAATGCCTCCACCTTTTTTCCTAGATTGCCTGTCCAGTCTTGCTATGTTGTAGTTGGGAGGGACTAGGAGGTCCAGGCATGGAGATGAGGATTCGTTAAGCCATGATTCAGTCAGGATTGTTAAATCACAGTTTTGGCTCAGTATGAGGTCAGCGATATCGGCGGCATGCTTAACTGCTGAGCGGCAGTTAATTAGGAGGCCAGATAAAGGGGGGTCGGAGAGAATGTCGTGCAGTGGGGCAGACAGTGGTACTGGCGCAAGGTTGCTATCAACCACACTTCTGTTGCGGATGGTAGCTGATCTGTTGGGGTTGATAGCAACCGTGCGGATGGCATGTTCGACATTCACGTCTAGTGTACTGGGGGTTACTGGGGCAGGGTTGAGGGAAAGGAGGATGGCTGGAATTTCCTCTTCCGTAAGGTCCAGCGGACTTGGGGTGACAAGGGTAGAGTTGTAGGAGAGGAGGAGAGCTAGAATTTCCTCCTCAGAGAGGTGGCATGGTTGCTTACGAGGCGAAGATGTCTCAAAGATAGCGGTAGTGGGTGAGTGGGGGGCTCTGTGGTAGGGAGGGGAGGGGCTCCATGGACGCTTGAACTTCGAGAAGGACAGTTCAGTAAGGTGAAGGAGGTTCTTTAGATCCAGAATGGAGTTATGGATGCTCTGCGTTAATTTGGCTGCTCTGTAGTGCAGAGTTTCGATATCAATATAGGAGGAAGGCGCATGAAGGCGGGGGGACAGTGGTTTGGTGACAGTTCTATTGGCATGCGTTGGTGGTAGGGTAGGGGGGCAGGGTCGCGTTGTGTCGTAGGTCGGTGGAAGGGTTTCAGCCTCAGGGTCAGAGGGAAGAGCGGTTTTGTAGTATAGAGATTTGGTATCCGTAGAAGTATAAGAGGGCGCTTGGAGGCAAGGGGACAGTGGTTTGGTAGCGGTTCTATTGGCATGCGTTGGTGGGAGGATCAAGGGGCTGAGTCGACTTGTGACGCAGGTCAATGGGAGCGTTTCGGTCTCAAGGTCAGAGGGAGGGGCTGGCGGGGAGGAGATCAAAGGTCTGGGAACGGTTCTGTTGGTAGGTTTAGGTGGGGTGAAGGAAGGGTTAGATTGGTCTGAGTTGTGCGCCCTTAGGGGAGTGCTTTGTGGGTGGCTGGGCACGCTAGTAGGAGGGTCGTTGGTTCGGGTGTTTGTTGCTGTAAATATGGCTCTTAGAACTGGGGACACAGAAGTCACAATGTGGCCTTCTCTAGCAGCGATCTCCAAAACTAAACACAGTATTACAGAACACCATAACATAAGATTGACACCCAGAACGAGACACAGTAGTCCAAGTGTGGTATGGTCTCCAGAGGTGGCCACAATACACATGGCACACCCAGCACTCGGCACACTACTCAAGGTGTGGCCTCCGGAAAGGGCTACGGTTTTACAGATGTGTACAGTGGCAACACTGCTCCCCTTTAAGTATTTCATCCCTCCCAGTTCAGTCTTTTCACAACTCAATATATTGTGTCATAAGGTTCAGCTCATGATCTATCATGATCAAAGACCCATTTCCTGTTCTGTGACCTTTGACGTACTCTGATATAACTTGGCATCACTCTCCTGTGACCTCAGAGGTCATCTGATATGATTACCCAGCCACCCTGCGCCCGTTTAGTGACCTTTGAGGTCTTCTAATAGGATGACCGAAGAGATCTTGCTCCTTTATACGATAATGCGACCCCCTTTCCCTTTGAGTGACCGTTGAGGTCATCTGTTCTAACAACTTTTAGGCTGCGCAATGAGGCCAGCCAACTCCCTTTTGGTACCAGGTGACCTTTGAGTCCTCACATATGACCGCCATCTTCTGCAATCTAAACCGACTACCTCAGTCAGGATGTTGTCACAAAAGTGTCGAGCTGACCCCCCCCAACTGCAAACACCCGAGTCTCCAGTGCTGTGAGTCTGTGTGGAACAATACGCACACTACTTGAGTGTGGGATGGCAGTGCGTGGCCACCACACAGCATAGCTGATGCAGTGGCACCAGGGCCCAGGGGGGTGGGGAGCACACTTCACCCCAGTTCCTAACTACTTTTCACTGCCAAACCAGGGGATCCAGCCGATGCATTAGGGACCCTTGCTACACCACGGGGTCATCAGGGTCCACTGAACCAGTCTTGGCCCCCCTCAGCCCACACTTTACTTGGTCAATCCATGCAGCTCCTTGTAAATCCTGTAAGTTGCAGGAGTGGTGGGAAATGTTGGTAAGCATGCAAAGGGAGGGGGGGCGCGGCCAAGATGGCGACGTGAGCGGACACTTCTGTAATCAGCTCCGCACCAGACCGCCAAATATCCTGAACTTAGCCTTCACAAACCTGCTGAAACTCTTGTAACCGGCGACAAATTTCCTCCTGGAAGAGCGGTGGCGCATCACCCGTGCCCGCTGATCGTTCTGATCTCCCAGACATCGCCTCCGGCGCGGCGGTTGTGCAATACGCACGTGCCGGCCTAGACCTGGAGACCCGCTACGTGTCCCCCCGGACTTGCGTAGAACATCAGCTGGAGGCGGGGAGGATCGAGCCGGCATGGGTTGAGTCCACCGCCCGCCCCTCCCGAATCACGGAAGCAAGATGCCACCTGGGGGTCGGGGACGGCCGCCCCACTGCAACTGGGAGTGCCCGGAGCTGTTCCGCTGCTCGACCGAGACTCCATCAGGCTCCCTGAAGTGAACCTGTCAACCACACCCGGTAAGCCATCTCTCGCTTCCTTACGGCCTGGGCCCTCCGATACGCAACTCCCTGCCTGACTCTAACACGAGCACCGCAGTTCAAAAGCGGACCATATACTGCAGCGAACTATCCCTGCCCCAGTTGGGCATTTGATCAGGGCTCAGAGACCCCAAAGGCAGTCAGCACTGCGAGGGGAACCCTGTGGCCTGAAGGGACCTGACACCCTGTGTACCCTCAGGCCTATCAAGTCTGGGCACATGTGAAGACCCGCGGTCCCACGAACCACTGCACGGGCTTGAGCCCTATACGCCGCAATCCAGACCACAACAGCCTGAATAATTAGACTGAACAAGCATTGACTCATGCAAGCTGTACTACTTTGAATTGACGCTCCCACTGTGTTCTGCGGTTTGCAAGCTGTGGCCACCATAATCGTACGTACATGTGCTGGTGAACTTGCTCGCCCCTCTTGTTTCTGGCAGTGCCACACTACACCTCGCAACACATCGCAATATTGGCTGGACCAGTGGGGGTGCGGAGCCTAGGACCCTCACCATACCCCAGCCCAGAACTCGGGTGATGATCGGACAATCTGGAACACCCTGCTTAGATACACGCAACACAACGCTACTTGTGCACATAGCCTCAAGCGGATTTCTTCTCTGGAGGTCGGCGACGTCACGCACATGGCACAGCCACATAGCATCTTTACTGCCAGGATGGGCAAACCCAAAGGGGACAAACAGCAGCCACAAGCAGGCGAAACAGTGGGTCAACCTACTTGCGTCGAGGGCACAGAGCAGCCATTGACAGTACAACCCACACCCCAGGCAGACCTCTTGCACCGATTCGACAAACTCTTGGCAGCTGTAATTAAATCCACTTTGGTCCCCAAAATAGACACACTAGGGGCCAAGTTGGGATTTCTACGTGAAGACCATAAAAAATTGAAGGATAGAGTAGACTACTCAGTCGACAATGGCCTCCCTCAGATCCTCTGTGGCTTCGTCAGCAGCTCAGATCAAAACGTTGCAGGAAGAGGTGGAGTATCTCAAGAATCGAGTTGACGACCAGGAGGGCAGGTCCTGCAGAAACAATGGGCACGTAGTGGGACTACCGGAACGCATTGAGTGTCAAAGTATGGAACTGTACCTCGAAACCTGGTTGTCGGAATATATCCTTAAAGGCAAGCACTCCAAGTTCTCCTCAGTAGAACGTGCTCATAGAGTGCCAGGGGGCCCCCCTCACTCGGGCAACCCCCCCCCAGGCCGGTGGTCGCACGCCTGTTCAACTACCGCGACAGGGACCATATTTTGCAGGTGACACGGGCCTGTGGCTTATGGGCAATTGAGAATGCCACGGTGCACATTTACCTGGACTACACGATATCGGTGCAACGCCGCAGATCCTCCTTCATGGAAGTTAAACACCACCTCCGCGACCATGAAATAAAATACGCATTGCAATATACTGCCACTCTACGCGTACAGCATAAGGTTAATACTGCCTTCTGTCATACTCCCGAAGAAGCCTGGACCTGGATGGAACAGAATGGCTTGGCGCAAGCCCTGAAGTCAACAGTAGAACCCCGCCAACAGTAAAAAAGGTCGAACACTGCGGTCGCTGTGGCCTGGGACAAGGGCAGCGCCACACAAAAGCTCGAGCGGCAAAGGGAAGAAACTCTCAAATACGCGGAGAAACTATCTTCCTCTCTCACTCAGAATCGGAGATCGACAACACACCAAGCCAGGAGTATCATCTTTCAGACTCACAACAACTGGCAATTCTGGGTGGAGGCCCCAACGTTACACCACAAACCTCGGAAGAACTGCGCTAATTGTCCGCAGATACCTGTGCCATGCACGATATACCCAAGAGTTACAATGATGCAATTCATGCAGGTGAAATAACCTAACTGTGTCAACCATTCATAGTTTCTATGGCTCAATCGCATAAGTACAATCATGGCGGTCATGGAGCACATGTTCGTAAAGAAGAAACACCACGCCTCACACACGATAAGTGACTGTTATAGACTCACTTTGATTCTGGTTGATTATATTCTCTTGTCCTCAACCCCCTTCCTTTTTAGGTCGAGCCTCGAGTAGCGCGCAAGCGCTGCTAGAGGCGAAGACTTTTAGTAAGTGACTTTCAGAAGCAGTCCAAACGCTCGTGCGTCGTGGCTGGCCTTTTTGGGATGGGTACGCGCGGCAGACATGTGTTTCCAATTATCGTGCCCAGACGCGTGCGCGATAATTGTAAACACATGCCGGCAAAAGGCCATGACGCACGAGCGTCTGGTCAGCTGAGCAGGCTGCCGCGCTCCCCTCCTCCCCCTCCGCTCCTCTGTGGTGCGCGCGCACCACTGTTAATTTTTTTTTTACCGCGCGGCCGCCATTTTTGCCATGTTTTGCCACTACGCTTTTCGCCAGATTTCCCCTGTCTTCTGATAACCTTTCTTTCCTACTGTTGTTTTTTCGCCTTACTTATTTCACTCTTCTTACTATTTCTTCTCTTTTCCCGCCTCCACCCTCACCTTTTTTTTTTTTTTTTTTTTTACAGTTTAATATAGCGCTAACCTGACCCGAAGGCACCAGAGCGCTTCACACGCGCACCAGTGGCTCCACAGACGGACACACTCATTTCTTGTTAAGCACGGGGAGAATCACAGGATATTGAGCGTACTGCCGAGGATATCATTAATAATAAGCTGTTGTATGCAGACAAGCACAGGAGATGCGAAAATACAGACCTGTACAGGAAATGCGTTTGTGCATGCCAGTGCAAGAGATGTCCGAATGCAGGACAGTGCAGGAGATGTCAATATGCATGCAGGTGCAGCAGCTGTGCAAAGCTCCAGTACACATTGGACCATGCCGGCTTGGTGTTTGCATTGCATAGATGTACGGAGCCGTGCTCTCTTGGCCCATGTCAGCCTGTGACAAATCACTGGGCCACTGGAGCTGGAAGGCGGAAGTGGGCCGGGCCCATTCCGCTTTACCCGAGGTGTATGATGTGCCTCTTAGTATGTCGTACAGCAGCGCGGTTCGAGTCTCGCCGTCTGCTCAACATCCTATGATTGTGGGCAAATAACTTGATCTCCCAATAATAACAAAAACAAGCATTTGCAATGCAATAGGTCTCGCATTTACGCGAGTTTCAGCTATTGACGTAAATAACAATGCCTTTTATTTTTGTTTTCGTTTTTTAAAACATAAATAAAAGGCAGTGTCATTTACAATGCCAATAGCTTAAACTCGCGTAAATGCGAGACCTATTGCATTGCAAATGCTTGTTTATTTATATTTTTACTCATCCTGTCCTTATTCTTCCTTTTTCTCTACATCCTATATTGTCTTTCTCCCAGCTACCTTGATATTCTTCCAAGTTTATTATGTTTGCATGTCAGTGCAGATGGCCTTTTGCCCATTGGCAAATAGGCCTGGGGTGGGGGGCTCAGTTTATTGTTTGCCTTTCAGGCCCTGTTCGTATCATACAGCCATATATTGCACATATTAGTTGTGATGCTACCAACACTTTAATCAAGATTAAGATGCCCAAGGGGAGGGCGAATATACGCTGCCGCACACGCAATCCCTTTTTCTCTCATATTCCGTTATTAACTCAATAAATGCAGGAGAATAGCTATCTACTGCTGACCTGGAATGTGCGTGACTTGGCCGATTGCGTCAAACGCCATAAGGTATATCAATATCTGCGCAGGCACAAAGTATCAATAGCACTCTTACAAGAGACTCGCCTTACTCAACAAACACTCAAATCATTGAGCAAGCGCTGTAGGGGCACAATAATTGGGACAATGTACTCTGGATATGCTAGAGGCGCCTTGATCTGGGTGGCCCCAGGGATCCCACTACAGACACTTGACACGCAAGTTGATCCCCAAGGCCGGTATGCAATCTTAGAGGGTACCCTAGACGGCCGCCCACTGACATTGGTTTCCCTATATGCACCAAATTCAAGTCAATCCACATTCCTGCAACATTACTTCGAGATCTGTCGGTGCCAACATACTGGGGGGCGGGGGAGGGGGATTTTTAATTGCGTCCCGACCTCGATTTGGATCGCTCACGTCTACCTCTTCCAGGGGCACAGGCTATTGGGCTTGCGCACCACATGAAGACCTGGACCACCCAGATGCAATTAAGTGATATTTGGCGCGCTAGGCACCCCACAGAACGGGTATACTCACTATTCAAAACTCCATGACCTGTACACAAGAATCAATGCCATTTATTGTTCAGAACCGGCTATAGCCCAGGTGTCTCACGCTGAGTCCTTAGCTCGTTCCCTTTTGGACCAAGGCCCCCACAACTGCAGTTGTCCCGGGGTACATATAAATCCAGTATACCAACCTGGCGCTTTCCCCTGGAGGTGCTTCGTGATCCCACCCTTAGCGCCTCTATATCACAATCCATAACAACGTAGTTTCAGACTAATGCAGGAACAGCAACACATGCTGGCATTGAGTGGGATACGCTCAGGTGGTTCTACGCGGACAGGCCATTAAAACAGTATATGGGTCTCGTATGTCCCTCTCTAAGGAACTGCAGGAGCTAGAAGCAGAAATAAAGCACTGCAAACGCATCGCCCCCACTGACCCACACATAATACCCTCGCTAACCAAAGCCAGACTGACTCATAAGGAAATACTGGACAAACTATGTGCTTTGGATTATAAACAATACTTAGCTAGATGACATGCAGAGGGCGACAAAGCAGGTAAGACACTAGCATGGCTACTGAAAAACGATCTCTCAAAGCCCCCCATCACGGCTATTTATACCTCAGACGGCCAATTAGGGAATACACAAGAACAGATAAAGGACTCCTTCCATCATTATTACACCATATTATACAAAGCCCCTGACTCCAGTGATTCTCAGGCAATGCAAACTTTCCTAGAGCGAGCAGCTCTTCCGCAGATAACACATGCTCAATACGCAGTGCTATAGGCCCCATCACAGAGGCTGAAATCTCTGAAACAATTAAACAGCTAGCAAACAATAAAGCTCCCGGGACGGACGGATGGCCCTCGGAATTTTATACCACTTATTCGGCGCAGCTAGCTCCCCGCTTATCTACCGTCTATACGGAATCATTCGACCGAGGTATATTACTGCCTTCTCTTCGTGAGGCGATATTGGTGGTGCTCCTGAAGCTCGGCAGGGACCCACTCCTCATGAGCTCTTATCGCCCTTTGTCCTTATTAAATTCTGACTACAAAATTCTAGGTAAGCTCTTGGCTAATAGGCTATTAGACATTGTTCAATTACTGCTACATACAGATCAGAACGGGTTTATCCTGGGCAGAAACACCGGACTGAATCTACGTTGATTATTTAAACTGTTAGAATGGGCACAATCGACAAATGAACAGCACTGGATCGCTGCCTTTTTATATCGAGAAGGCATTCGATACCTTTGTTTGGGATTATCTGCTAGCAGTGTTGGCAAAGTTCGGCATGGGCCCCAAGTTCCTAAGATGGGTGAAGATACTATATACCAATCCACGAGCTCTGGTAAAGACGGGTCGCATCGTTTCGCCTCCTTTTGAGATAGAGCGGGGAACCGGGCAACCCTGTCTGGTTCCCCGCTCTATCACCAATTATCTTCGCATTGGCCATGCAGCCTCTAGCGTGCGCATTACGCAGCCGCGTCCTGGATTGGGGCATACAAGTACACTCACAGTGGCACATGGTCTCCCTCTACGCGGATGATGCATTGATCTACCTCTGTAATCAAAACGAGGCCCTCTGAGGCCTTATTGAACTGTTGGACGCACACACTCGGCTGTCCGGCTTGAAAATAAATTGGACTAAGTCAGTGCTGTTCCCAATGTCACCTAAGCCCATACAGCAGAGGCGGCATCAACCCTATGCCCCACTTGCCAGGGCATACAACTCTTTTAAATATTTAGGGGTGCAGATTTACCATTCCCTGATAGACCTCGTTGATGGCAACTTGGGCAAAGCGATCTCTGGCGCTCGTACTACAATCCCGTTCTGGACTAATCTACCATTGTCCCCCATGGGTCGAATAGCTATCTCCAAGATGCTTTTACTCCCTAGACTCCTTTACTTCTTTGCAGTCCTCCCCCATAGGATCCCCCAGAAAATATGTCAAGACCTGAGGTCGCTACTTGTATCCCTGATCTGGGGTGGTTCCAGGGTAGCACTCTCGAAACTGTATCTCCCCCTATCGGAAGGCGGCCTAGGGGCTCCCAATTATGAACACTATTACGCAGCTGCGCAACTCCAGTGGCCCATGCAGTGGTTGGCGAAAAACAGTTTGACCGAATTAGACGCCTGGGCATTATCACTACGGCAGCCAACTATGCTAGAGTGGCTGTCTGGTTCCAAAACGCCACTACAAAGAATCCACAGGAGCATCCTGATGACAGCAGCTCGTATCGCTTGGATGAAATATGTACTACCAGACGCCAATTACCACCGTATGCCCCTGACCTCCGCCTCGAGGTGACACCTGGTTCATACATTTGCCTAAAACGCCCAGAATTGGCTGAATGGCAAGCAATCAGTTTGGCTACATGGGGTGATTTATTCGTAGAATCAACATTGTGTGACTTTGACACTTTGATGGACGACTACGGTGTGTCACCAGGGACTTTCTTATTATATGCGACATTAACGCAACAGGCATTACAAAGATGGGGGGGATATAAGCACTGAACCTACAACCTCCGGTGCCCCACAGACATTATTAACACATGGTATGGGCAGAAAGGCAATTGCGGCCATTTCTAATTCCCTCAGAGCAGATACGGCCCCCTCACTAACACCACTGTGCGAATTCTGGAACACAACATTATCAATCGAAATTACTGACAAACAATGGGCTCAATGTGTTGGGATACCCAAGATAATATCCACAAATGCTTGACTAAAATGTACCCAATTCAACTACCTCCATCATACATATTTAACCCCGCACAAACTGGTGCACATGTATCCAACATCCATCGATCTCTGTCCTAGATGCCAAAATACAGATGCCATATTCTCACATATGGTTTGGTTATGCCCTCAACTTTCGACATACTGGGGGGTGTCTCCGACATACTAACAGCAGCAGTGGGAACTCCAATTGCAGCCCAGGGAGCACACTTCCTTCTCGGTATCACGAAACGCAATGCACGTTGCAAGAATTTTAATAAATTCCTGGACTTAGCACTGGTTTTGGCTAAACGCACACTGGCTATGCCCTGTAAGTCACCTGTGGACCCCCCTATACATGCCTGGTTGCTGGCCCTCCGTCGGGCTTTGGTGGCTGAACATGATACTCAGTCATCCCATACTCTACGATTGTCCTCAAGGACCCAACCTGTAGACTGGCAAAATTATTTATCCATAATAGAATATAAACTTATCATTGCACACACAAACTCGTAACATACCTGCGGCACTGCAACCATGATCTACCAGAATGCTTCAAAGGGAACATATACATATATAGGCTCTACTAGGGGGCGCATCCCCCACGTGCAATTTCACCCTTCATCTCTCTACCACCCCCCACCTTCTCTCCTCATTAGATATAGAGTCACAAAGTGCCCACAGTTCATACGTACACATTTAACTATGGAAATTTGCTGCGCCAAAAGGCGATCATACCTACGCACCCAAGTCCGACACACCAGGACCACTTTGAGAAATTATGACTGTGCAATCTCCTCCCTCCCACCCTCGCATCTTACACGTTTACATACCTCGCAGTAATCAATCTTGGCACACAGCAAAGATAGCCGTCACTTATGTATGATAACAGCCGGACAGCCACCCTAGTTATAGTGGATAATGTTTGTTATTGTAAAAATGTACAGTTATTAAGCTCAAAGTACTCAGGAAAGACTTTGGCAAAGATTAATGTTACTTATTCACGATTACTGCCCCAGCCATAATCTGTCGCCCCACCACGTGGGCATTTGTATTCATGATGATATGCACAAAATATGTATCCTGCTACAGATTTCGTACCTTTGTATGATCGGTTGAAAACGTAATAAATATTATTTTTTAAAAAAGCATGCAAAGGGATAACTGATTCTCTCCCCCCCCCCCCCCCCCGAGTTACTAACGGTCTTACACTATTTCTACTCAGCAACCTCTGGTGCAGGTGGCGTCCTGGTGCATCGGGGAGTATGGAGACCAGCTTCTGCAGGGCACCTGTGAGGAGGCCGAGCCTGTTGAGGTAAACCACTTTGCAGTTTCATGAAATTCTATGGGATGTGCAAAAGAAGGCATGCAGTGTGGAGGTGTGTGCTTGTGAGCCCAGAGACCGAGGGGTCATGCAGGGGTGCAAGGGCCCTCCATTGCTGGTCCACGGTGATTGAGACTATAGGGTTTTTTTTCTCTACCAACATGAGTGCGCATGGAGACTAGCTCGGATCTTTAGATGTATGTCGTGTGGGGCTCCTCCTGCAGGCCCTTAAGGTGCTTCAAAGCTGCCACTGTTAGTGGGTCCAGGAAATGGGGAGGGACATGGGCTTCTTGCCAGGAAGGAGGAGTGAATCGTTAGTGCTGGGACTTGGGCTGGGTTCGGTTGAGTGACGGTGCAGTTGTGATTGGATGTTTGCACGGGGTTTGGGGTGGCTTGAGTGACGGTGCAGTTGTGATTGGATGTTTGCATGTAGGAAATGCCTGACAAAGTAATAAGTAGGGCTGTTCAGGTCGTCTCGAAATAAGAGCGGATTGCAGAGGGGGAGCTGTCACTAGGGCAGCCCACCTTTGCTCTGGCCCGACGCCTGTGACATGGAAGTATAGGGCAGGAAGATCTCCTTGGGGGCAGCCCATGCAGGGACAGGTCTCTCCTGGAAGATGGTCGGGACCCTCCGTGATGAGTGATCTAGCACAAACCTAGGTGTGAGTCATCAGTGGGCTCAGTCACTGCGGCCATCCTAGTTACCAGAGCACTGAGGTGCAGAGCACAAACAGGGGCTGGGGGAAGCCCGGTGGGGGAGATATGGCGCCAATGGGACCCACTCCATTTTTCCCAAGGCGAAACTTATCGCAGGTATGGCGCTCAGATAAGTAGAAGGCACCCGAATGTAGCGTGCCATGCCTTGTGTATGTATCATGTGGCTACATATGCATGCCTGCACTGCTCATCATGATATGGTGTGCCACAAGGCAGAGATACTGACCATGAGGTGGGTATCCCCCAGGAGGGCAACAAGAACTACATCTAGATTTCTTCATCTCTATGTGAGTTAATTTCACCTCAGTGTTGGCTAGAGTCTCTTGGTTTTTAAATTTATTCGGGCAACAAACTCTGATCAGGAGAGAGGAGATTCCAAGGAGAAGATCACATGCAAACAGGGAGATGGAAACTCAGAAAGCCTTCTGCATACTGGCACTGAAGAGGGATGTCGGGACACCGCATATACTAACAGTGAGGCAGGATTTCAAAGACACCACATGTACAAGCGCTGAGGCAAAATTTCAGACCGCACAAATACAACAATGAGGCAGGATTGCGGGGACCCCACACATACTACACCAAGACAGGGGCAGCACATGTACAAAGTGTTGAGAATGGATTTCAGGAAGGCACGCATCGGTATCAACACAGAGAGAACTTGAGGGACACATCTATAGAACCAAAAAGAGGATTTCAGGGACACCGCATGTACAGACACTGAGAGAGGACTTGAGGGACACCGCATACACAGACACAGAGAGGACTTCAGGGACACCTCATACACAGACACTGAGAGAGGACTTCAGGGACACCTCATACACAGACACTGAGAGAGGACTTCAGGGACACCTCATACACAGACACTGAGAGAGGACTTCAGGGACACCTCCTACACAGACACTGAGAGAGGACTTCAGGGACACCTCATACACAGAGATCAATGCAAAAAGGGTATGCAGTTCCTAAGTGAATAAAACAGGTTGTGTGAGAGAGCAGCCGCTCTCTTGGTATCTAGATAGAGGAGGGGAATTCCTCTATTCGGAATTAGGACCCTCACACACCCAGCCAGCTAGGTGTCATGCTTCATCATTGGGTCTGCTCCTCGTCGGGTCGGCGCTGCAATACCCGACGGGCACCCATGAAGGGGCTCTCTAGCGGAGATCTTTTAATTCCTGCCGTTAGGTGCAGTGCGTGTGAGGGGCCTAGTGAGTGTAGATGTAAAGAAGTGTGATGTTAAAACAGGAAGAAGGGGTCCAATCAGAACTATTTTAATGAATATGGCTCCTCTCCTGATTAAAAACTAAGTGTTGCGCATCCCTGCAGTGATGTTACAGGGTATAGCGCTCCAAACATGTTTCTTGCTTATTCGTCAGGTAGACAGCAATCTTCAGGACCAGTTAAGGTATCTATCTACACTAATAGTGGTGCGTAATATTGTAAGTGAACCACAAACAGTACCCTAAATGTGGTACCTGTCGATCTAGAGGCACAACCCCATTGGGGTCAGCAATTCTCGTCGACGTGTTCCAGCAGAGGTGGACACTGTAGCAACTAGTGTTGCGTCTTCTCCGAGAAATGGCGGAGGACCTACCCCTCGCTCTGCCGGAACCTCCTAACGGCAGGAATTAAGACCAGTTACCAATACTATGGACTGCTTTTTACAAAGAGCAGTTGGGGTTCTCGATAAAAAAAATTGAACTGGTGACCCGCCGACTTTCTCGGTCCCCGGCGAATCATCTACATCCCCCAACCTGTGTTCCCACAGGTGGGTCACAGTGCTCCGTGGAGGAAGCTGAGTCGGTAGCTATCTCTGCACCCTCTACCACCATTGAGATGCAGTCTGATAGTGATCAGTTAACAGTGGGGCCCATGCCAGGAAGTAGGACCCCAGTCCAAACCCAAGTCTCCAGAGTAGATGTGCAGGAGAGGCAGTCTCGTGGTGGGGTTGGACCCGGGGCCAAGCGCAAATATTCTATCCCCGGGGCTAAGGCAAAACGTCCTAAGGTGGATATCCCAAAGTCTAGCACCCAGGGCGCAGTCCCCGTCTTGAAAGATGATTTGGCAGCCATGCTTGAAGCATGTCTGGGCTCTCTTCTTGATCGTTTGGACTCTAAACTGGAACCAATAAATCAAAGGCTGTCCTTTATTGAGAGGGAATTTTCAAACTTGTCTCAACTTCTTAAAACTTCCAACCTTATCTCCTGCACCAGCCACGCAGCTGATGTAATTGCAGTCACGGCTCCTGTTGCATCTGTTACAAGCAAGGCGTATAATATACAAACCATGCATCAAGGGAATACTATTCCGCTGTCTGACCCCCCTACACGTATTAGTCAACATCTACCTCCCATAGGCGGATCTCAGGCGAGGGCATGCCCACAGGTTTTACCTAGACCAGAGGCCAGGCACCGAAGGGAGTCAGCTATTCACATGCGGGGGGCAGATGGGGAAGCCTCAACTATTGCCACCGGGGTTCAGGACACACTACCCCAGGGCCTCGACTATTGCCTCCGGGGTTCAGGACACACTGCCCCAGGGTCCAAACTCCATCCATCTACCCCCGGAAGCAACTCCGTATGTCGTGGTTCTAGGAAATGTGCCAGTCCTAAAGCCGGGTGCTACAGAGGACTTTTGTCAATTGAAGAATACGGTCCTTCACCGGCTTAACAACAACTCGCCCTTGGGCCTTAGAGTGGAAAGGTACATCATTATGGTCCGGAGGGTGGCCTGAATAGGAGGCTCGAAAAAGAGCAGCACTGGTGACTGCATAATTATTAATTTTAACCGACCATACTTGGCAGAAAGGATTCTCCATGCAGCTAGCCACTGTAATAGTACAGGCCCTTTTTCCTCCATTAGGGCACTGCCCCTGGGCTATTTTTACTCACCTCTACCTGTGGCACTGCAGCCTAGAAAACCAGTGACCCCGACCTTATTTGAATGGCCTCAAATGTCCTCATCGGTCCCTATCTTCAACTCTTTTGCGCCACTGGGACAACTTGACACCTGTGATTGACTGGACGGGTCAGTTACTATGAATTCCATGGTGTCTTCTTTACAGTCTGAACCCAAGGACCAGCCGGCTCAGGGGACCTCTTGCAGTCATCTGCTGGATAATAATTTTTGTAACATCATTTCATGGAATATAGCCGGCTTGGCTAGTAAGATTTCAGATCCGGCGTGGTTGTGCTTTGTCAAACAATATGACAATATTTGCTTGCAGGAGACCTGGACCATTGATAATACTTACTTTTTAGAGGGATTCAAGCTTTTTAATATTCCTGCAACCCCTTCAAGGGCTGGTCGACCGAAAGGGGGGTCTCGCAGTCTATGTGCCTCTTAGTTTAAGAGGTGGTACAGTGGTACTGAATACGGATAACCCGTGTCTTCAGGCGCTAACTCTTTCTTCAGGGTCGCATAGATTACTGCTTTTGAACTTTTATAATGCCACATCTTCCCTCCCCGAGGTGCGTAACGTCACACGATTATGTTAATTTATGATGAATTGTATGACCTTGCCACGTAAGCCTGGTAATATAGTCTTGTTAGGGGACTTTAACACGCATGTATTTTGGGACTTAAAGCGGTTGGGTTTGGGGGCTAGCGAGGATTCCTCTTGTCCTCGTGTAGCAGGTGTGCATTTCGAACATAGTAGACAGGGGGAGAAATTAAATGCTTTAGTCTGTGATTTGGATTTGCAACCAACCATGGGAAAAATGACCCCCATCAGGAGGTATCTAATTCCGACCTTCAAGGGGCTATGCCGTGAACCCTCCATTATTGACTTTATCTTAATCTCCACTCCCCTCTTTTACCTGATCTCTGACTTTTCAATAATAGCCAGTAATTACAGTGACCACAATCCTCTGTGCATTAAAGCTAACTGGCCCATATTTGATTTAAAAAGACGGAGTACTGGAGGAGGGGTTTTGCGGGCAACGGATGGAGGGAGGCGGCTCAGATGGGGGCAGATTTCCTCAGACTCCCTGTACGAGTCCCTTATGGAAAAGTGCCAGAGTGAGTTCCAGATTTGTCAGAACGTGAAGGCAGAGTCGGACGAGTCTATCATCCATGCCTTCAAATCTGTCTCCTGTTCTGTCGCTAAGCTATTGACAGTTCCTTCCCATGGAGCCCAAAAGGAAAGGGCACCTAGATGGTTTAATCCAGAAATTAGCTCTGCACGCAACCCAGAGGAACGCCGTGCTAGTTAAAATTCGAAGAAAGCAGTATAAACTAGCCCTTAGCAAATGCAGGGAGGCTCTGAAGGAGGAAGCCTGGGGTAATCTCATGGAAGCAACAACTTATAAGTACAGTGCCAAGTTCTGGAGTATCATTAATCGCCCCTTTTTAGGAGTAGAGGCCGCCAATATTCTTGATGCACATAT
Source organism: Calotriton arnoldi (assembly GCA_963921515.1). Classification (NCBI taxonomy): domain Eukaryota; kingdom Metazoa; phylum Chordata; class Amphibia; order Caudata; family Salamandridae; genus Calotriton; species Calotriton arnoldi. The sequence goes on from CAWUFW010007427.1 coordinate 758,511, forward strand.
TACAGAGAACGAATGGGTTAGTCATTTTGAGGGCATATTTAAGGGAGCTTCGGCCCTGCCACCTTTACCCGATTTAGGTGGCACACCCACATCTCTAACAGTAACGGTGGAAGAGGCGAGGTATCATTGGTATGACACGTAATAAGGCCCCGGGACCTGATGGAATTCCTCCTGATCTTTACCTGTCGGATGCGGTGCTTTGGGCACCAGTGATTGCTTCTGTAATTAATGCAGTCGCAAGGTTCGGTACACCTGCTTCATGGGCGACCTTTATCATTGTAAAAACAACAATTGATGGACAGAATGGAGAACAATGTCATACATTCACCCCAGTACAGAAATCTGGGCCTAAATCCATCGTTTTTTGCTCACCATGCCATTCCAGTTTGAACCCAGCCATATGCAAATCAGTCTTGACCTTCTGCCCAATGGGAATAGTCCAGCCTGAACTGCCAGGCCAGGTCCTCCCTGGACTGGAAACAAGCATCTTGGGACCGGTTTCGGGGTTTCACCCCTCTTCAGCCAGGATAGCTTGACTCCAGTGGCATGGAGAGCACGGGACCCACGTCTGGGCATACCCGTCCCACTCGGGGTGACAAATGCAAAAACAACAATTGATGGACAGAATGCAGAACAATGTCGTGCATTCACCCCAGTACAGAGATCTGGGCCTAAATACATCGTTTTTTTGCTCGCCATTCCAGTTTGAACCCAGCCATATGCAAATCAGTCTTGACCCTGTGCCCAATGGGAACAGTCCAGCCCGAACTGGACTGGACTCAAGCTAGCCTTCAAGCTAGCCTGGCTGAAGAAGGGTGACATACCCTGAAACCGGTCCCAGGATGCTTGTTTCCGGTCCAGGGAGGACCTGGCCTGGCAGTTTGGTCTGGACTGTTCCCATGGGGCACAGGGTCAAGACTGATTTGCATATGGCTGGGTCCAAACTGGGGTGGCGTAGTGGGCAAAAGAACGATGGATTTAACCCAGATCTTTTGACTGGGGGAGAATGTTTGCATTGTCAGCATTCCGTCCATCATTTGTTTGCTGTAACACCTTTATCATTGTGCCAGTCTTTAACAAGCATTAGAAATGCAATAGGTCTCGCATTTGTTTGATTTTGAGCTTTTGGCGTTGTAAATGGCAATGTTTTGTACCCATGTGTTATGGAGTGTATGTATGTGGTGTGTAGTGGAATATTTTGAGTTGGATTATAATTATTTGTGGAGCACCATGAAGCATCAGGAAGGAGATTGAGGAGGTGAAGAGCAGCATGAGGCACAAGGACGGAGAGTGAGGAGAAGCGTGAAGCACATGGAAGGAGAGTGAGAAGGAGAGCAGCATGAGGCACAAGGAATGAGAAGAGCAGCATGATGCACAAGGACGGAGAGTGAGAAGAGCAGCATGAAGCAAAAGAAAAGGAGAGTGAGGAGAAGAGAAGCGTGAGGCAGAAGGAAGGAGAGTGAGGAGAAGAGCAGCGTGAGGCACGAGGACGGAGAGTGAGGAGAAGAGCAGCGTGAGGCACAAGGACGGAGAGTGAGGAGAAGCAGTGTGAGGCACAAGGACGGAGAGTAAGGAGGAGAGCAGCATGAGGCCGAAGGATGGAGAGTGAGGAGAAGAGCAACGTGAGTCACAAGGAAGGAGTGAGGAGGAGAGCAGCGTGAGGCACAAGGAAGGAGAGTTGGGAGGAGAAGAGCAGCGTGAGGCACTAGGACACAGTGCGGAGGAGAGCAGCGTGAGGCACAAGGACAGAGTGAGGAGAAGAGCAGCACGAGGCAGAAGGACGGAGAGTGAGGATAAAAGCAGCGTGAAGCACAAGGAAGGCGAGTGAAGAGAAGAACAGAAGGATGGAGAGAGAAGAGCAGCATGAGGCAGAAGGAAGGAGAGAGGAGGAGAAGAGCAGCATGAGGCAGAAGGAAAGAGGAGAACAGCAGCGTGAGGCACAAGAACGGAGAGTGAGGAGAAGAGCAGAGTGAGGCATAAGGACAGAATGAGGAGAAGAGCAGTGTGGGACACAAGGACGCAGAGTGAGGTGAAGAGCAGTGTGAGGCAGAAGGATGTAGAATGAGGAGAAAAGCAATGTGAGGCAGAAGGAAGGAGAGTGAGGAGAAGAGCAGCGTGAGGCAGAAGGAATGAGAGTGGAGAAGAGCAGCGTGAGGCACAAGAAAGGTTAGTGAGGAGAAGAGCAGCGTGAGGCACAAGGATGGAGATTGAGGAGAAGAGCAGAGTGAGGCACAAGGACGGAGAGTGAGGAGAACAGCAGTGTGGGACACAAGGATGTAGAGTGCGGAGAAGAGCAGCGTGAGGCAGAAGGATGTAGAATTAGGAGAAGAGCAACGTGAGGCACAAGTAAGGAAAGTGAGGAGAAGAGCAGCATGAGGCAGAAGAAAGTAGAGTAAGGATAATCGCAGCGTCGGGCAGAAGGACAGAGTGAGGATAATCGCAGCATGAGTCACAAGGAAGGAGAGTGAGGAGGAGAGCAGCATGAGGCACAAGGAAGGAGAAGAGCAGCGTGGGGCACAAGGATGGAGAGTGAGGAGAAGAGAAGTGTGCGGCATAAGGAAGGAGAGCAGGGAGGAGAAGAGCTGTGTGAGTCACAAAGAGAGAGAGGGGAGGAGAAGAGCAGCGCGAGGCATAACAAAGGAGAATGAAGAGGAGAAGAGCAGCGTGAGGCATAACAAAGGAGAATGAAGAGGAGAAGAGCAGCGTGAGGCACAAGGACAGAGTGAGGAGGAGAGCAGCATGAGGTACAAGAAAGGAGACTGAGGAAGTGAAGAGAAGCGTGAGGCGCAAGGAAGGAGAGTGAATAGAAGAGCAGCGTGAGGCACAAGGACAAAGTGAGGAGAAGAGCAGCATGAGGCAGAAGGAAGGAGTGAGAATCGCAGCGTGAAGCACAAGGAAGGAAAGTTAGGAGAATAGCAGCGTGAGGCACAAGAAAGGAGAGTGATGAGAGCAGATTGAGGCACAAGGAAGGAGAGTGAGGAGAAGAGCAGGTGAGGCACAAGGAAGGAGAGTGAGAAGAGAAGCAGGAGATACAAGGAAGGAGAGTGAGAAGAAGAGCGGCAAGAGGACGGAGAGTGAGAAGAGCAGCGTGAGGCACAAGGAAGGAGAGTGAGGAGAAGAGCAGCGTGAGGCACAAGGAAGGAGTGTGAGGAGAAGAGCAGCGTGAGGCACAAGGACAAAGTGAGGAGAAGAGCAGCATGAGGCAGAAGGAAGGAGTGAGAATCGCAGCGTGAAGCACAAGGAAGGAAAGTTAGGAGAATAGCAGCGTAAGGCACAAGGAAGGAGAGTGAGGGAGAAAGCGAGGCAGTGTATATATACTCCCGCAAAGGACCTCGGGTTAAAAAAAGCTTCACCTTGAAATGTATACAAAACACAAAATAGCAAACAATGTATAAGAAAGCAAAGCAACTTGCTGCAGAAGACATATATAATAAAGAAAAAACTCCTTATTTGTTCTCTATATGAAAGTAGGAAAAATAAATCAATTTTCAACAGTCACTGAAGAAGGCAGCCCTTCACCTTTCCCCTGTTTGTTTTTTTTAAATCCTGTTCCCCTGTTTCTTTCAATGAGACAGGTAAGACCAGAAAACTAGTTTGCTACTGAAACTTCTAACAGCAGCATAAGAAGCAAGAGCAGAGCTGAAGAGGGCGGACTGTGGGATCTACTAAACAAGACGACCCCCGACGGCCACAGAGCCTGCAGGGAGAGGAGGGAGTGCCTGGAGGACCCCAGACGTCCACAGACCCTGCAGGGAGAGGAGGGAATGCCTCGGGAGGTACCAGCGTCGGGGCCCAGGAGAAGCAGGAGGAAGGAAGTTTCTCAGCAGGAGAAAGAAGATGCTCTCAGGGATAGTAGTGAGACTCTCTGCAGGAGAGGCTGAGAGTCAGTGGGCGGAGAGTCGGGCAGTAGGAAAAAGAAGTCTGTCAGATAGAGACACAGGCAGTAGGAGGAAAGTGAGGCTGAGAGTCAGCAGGAGGGAGAAGAGGCTGTCAGCGGGCGGGAGAAGAGGCTGTCAGTGAAAGGGTGGTGCTGTCAGTGGTAGGGTGGTCCTGTCAGCGGGATGGAGGCGAGGGTGTCAGCAGGAGGGAGAAGACGCTGTCAGTGGAAGGGTGGTGCTGTCAGTGGAAGGGTGGTGCTGTCAGTGGAAGGGCGGTCCTGTCGGTGGAAGGGCGGTCTTGTTAGCGGGATGGAGGCGAGGGTATCAGCAGGAGTGAGAAGAGGTTGTCAGTGGAAGGGCGGTGCTGTCAGTGGAAGGGCGGTCCTGTCAGTATGAGGGAGGAGAGACTGTCAGTGAAGGGGTGGTGGTGTCAGTAGAAGGGCGGTGCTGTGAGCAGGAGGGAGGAAAGTCTGTGGGTGGGAGGGAGGCGAGGCTGTAAGTCAGCGGGAGGAGATACTCTCAGTAGGAGGGATGAGAAGTTTTCAGTGATAAGGGGGAGCCTCCCAGCAGGAGATGCTGTCAGCAGGAAGGAGGAGAGGCTGTCCGTGATGAGGGCGAGCCTCTCAGCGGGAGGGAAGAGAGGCGGGGAAACCAACGAAAGGGTGGCAGGTAAAGGGGGTTTGGTGACTGCACAAGCGGGGAAGAAAGTGTGAGAGGCACAGTCACTGGAGACACAAGAGGGGATATGTTAGATGCTGCAGAATATTCGGAAAGAATTGTCTCACCAGCTCGTCTCCAGTCTGCTGTCCAGCAACCTCTCCATTGCACCAAGTCGCAAGAAGCCGGCCGGTTCACCTACAGCCGGACTTGAACCCAGGCGGTCAGTGGCTCTGGCTCCCTCTATCCCTGGACAGCTGACCCGGTATAACTCCCAGTACCCAGGCCGGCTGGCAGTGTTGTGCTACGGTAGCCCGAAAGGACCAGGCCACGCCCACCCTGCCCTCCACTGAAGCCCGAGTGACGCCATCTTCCGAGGGGAACAGAGGTGACGAACCCAGAGGATAACGGGTCAGAAAATAACAACAAGACCAGCAGCTAAAGACCAGGGAGCGACACAAGATGTATTGCAACACCACCTGTAGCTGCTGAATCCACAGTTAAACCAGCGGCGGAGCAGGTACAGGTAGTCTGTAACAAGCGACCATGGAAACAGAAAAGGGACACCAGCAGGCAGAAATGTACCGCGGCTCCTAATCGTGGCGGCCATGATGGACTAGTCCTATGTACCGAAACTTGGTACTCCAGTAGGACGAGGACTGAACAAGACCACCAGCAGCGCTCTTAGTCATGCCACAAGCCCACACGGAACTATTCGAATTTGGGAATGTAGAGGAAACTAGAGACAATTTAGTTTGGGGAGTTAATTTGCTGAACCATAAAGGTTCTTCCAAATCCCCAGCAGGCCACCTTCCCGAGAGAAAAGAAAGAGCGCGGTGAGCCTGAAGCGGGCACCGCGTTCCGAATTAAAGTAAAAAATAAAAATAAAAAAATGGAGCACAATGTCCCTAAAGTGGGTGCCGCGCTTCGAAATAAAGTACAAATAAATAAACGGAGCGCGGTGTCCCTAAAGCGGGCCCCGCGCTCCGAAATGAAGAAAAAATTAATAAATAAACGGAGCGCGGTGTCCTTAAAGCGGGCGCCGCGCTTCGAAATAAACATGCATTTGAAACATAAATCCCAAAAAACGCACATACATACCGTTGGAAAAACACATAGCCAAAAAATCAATAACAAGTTACCAAAACAAACCCCCACCCCCACCCAAAAAAATGTCAGTTATAAGTATTGAAGCTGCCAAAATGGTAAACAGACATTTACACGAATGGTAAAAAAAAAAGTGCTTACCCAATAATTTAAAAGACTCCGTGTACTGCCGCAAGTAAAAGATCAAGTCCGGGTGGGCGGGGCCAAAAGGAGACAGGGCGGCAACAAGGAGGGACTAAAAAGCCTCACTCACAATGGAAAGCCAGGGTTTAGCATGCACGATGACGCAAGCCAATGGAAAGAAGGGGCGGAGCCTAGACTCCACTTCTGAAATTGGCTTGATTACAAGAAGCCTCGCAGAGCGAGCAGCGCATGCGCGCTGCAACGCTAGGCGAGACCTAAAAAGGGGGATAGGGACAGTACCATTTGCTATAGACCCATCTCCCTGTTAGACTCTGTGGTAAAAGTGGTTGGGAGGATATTGTTGGGTAGGTGATCGACTTGGGCTACTGACAATAACATCTTGTCGGAGGCCCAATATGGCTTCCGCCCTGGCCGTTCCACAATTGACCAATGTTTGAACCTATTCCTGATAACAAATAAATATACTGTAGCCCGCCGGGGTACCATCTTCTTGGCCTTTATGGATCTGTCCTCCGCATTTGATTGCGTGAACAGAGGCAAATTATGGCAGATCCTTTCCTCCCTAGGGGTGGACAGGGAGATAGTCTCCTTTTTATATGACCTCCATCGAGACACAAGGCGGTTGTGCGCTACTCGGCTTGTCTGAATGTATCACGCTCATTCCCCGTTAGGGGTGGTGTCCGCAAAGGTTGTATTCTGGCCCCGTTTCTTTTTAATCGTTATATTAATAATTTAGAGAAAATTCTTCTGGAGACTAAAGCAGATTACCCCCCAGATAGGATGGCAAGGTCTCACGGTTCTGCTTTATGCAGACGATGCCGTCCTGATGGCAAGGACTGAGAGGGGCTTGCAAACTCTTTTATCCACATTTGCACAGTTTATGGGAGATCTGGATTTGAGGATTAATAACCCCAAATCATGTATCATGCAGGTGGGGGTGCGGCCCAGTAGACCTTGCACCTTTAAGGTAGGGCTTACCGCGATCCCTAAAACGTCCGTGTTCTCCTACTTGGGGGTACTCCTGGATGATAAATTGAAATGGGGGCCACAACTCATACGAAAGAGAAATGACCTCAATAGGGAGACTGCCGCAAATTTTTAATTTTGCTGTAAGATTGGGAAAAAGACCAGTGGGGGCTCTCCTGGAGCTCTATAAGGCTAAGTGTATGTCAAAGGCTCTTAATGGCAGCGAAATCTGGGGATATGTTGATACAAAGGACATTCAAATATCGGAAAATAAATTCGTGAGAAGACTATCTGTTCCCCAGGGCACCCCCTCTTTTATCGCCCATGAGGAGCTAGGAATGCCCCACATCACAGATCTGATAGCCTTTCGCCCGGTGTCTCTTTGGCTAAAAACATGGGTCAAGGAGGGGGATTCGTTAAATAAGGCAATCCTTCAAGATTGCCTGGCTCTGGAATATGCATCCTAGGTACCATGGCTTAAATATATTGAAAGGAGTCTTATGAGCCTGGGAAGAGGAGACCTTTTTGTTAACCCTGATGGAACGTGAAAGGAAGATCTAGCCCTCCTTAAGACGGCATTTAGCGCACTTCAGACCATGCTAAGGGAGGAGAGGGAGCTCATGAAGCCCAGCATACGACGCTTTGTCATATTAAGGACAACAGTGATGGCAGAGCCGTACTTACTGGGTTTCGTGAACTACTACGATCGATTCCTCTTGACCAGGTTTCGGCTTGATCTTTTTTATCTACTTCCGCACATCCAAAGGGACTAAATAGAGGGCAATCTCTTTTGCCCTGCAGCTGCGATGGTACATCTCCGCAGGACATGGTTCATTTTACAATGTTTTGCCCATTTTATGACACTCCCAGAAAATCCTTTTAATTCCCATTTTGAAACTGGTCAATTTTAGACAAGTTCGGCCCTCTTTTATATTTCTTCAGATGTTGACGGGAAACACTGTATTTCATGTATTAAGTTTTAAAAAATCTGCCCTTAGGCTCAGGGCGAGTTGTGATGAACTCGCTTGTTTCTTGTCACCATCTCCGGTTTCATGCACCCGATTAGCCAATAGCTTGCTGATTCATTTAATGGTTTTAATGCACCACTTAGTGTTTTAACCCATTTATCTTTAGCAGATGTTATACGTTTGTTTGAGGTGTTCGGGACTTTAGTTGCAATATGTATATATAAGATGAATTGTCAATTTGTTCACATCTGGTCCGCTCTTGTGATTGTATATATTGTACTATATCATTTTTTTGTATTTTATATTGTGCTTATATGGTTTTATCAAACATGAAACCGAATAAAGATATTTTTGCCTTTGACTTTTGACTGATCCCTGGGATGTGCATGAGTAGTCCTCCATCTTTTAATGCCAGAACAGGAAAGGGACTCTCAGCATTCAGAAATCCCATTGGTGAGATGCAGAACAAGCCCCATAGACTGTTGATCCAACAGCGCTTGATTTCTACAACACTGCTTATTCCATGGCAGCAGACATCACAGAGAATGTTCACAGTTGCAGCCGCCTGAGCCCAGTGCAAGAAAAAGCAGTGGGAGGCGAATGAGTTGTTAAGTACGCTTCATGTTGGAGAACAAATGCTTTATTTCTCTGTGGTGACTGACCGCTTGTCCCACTCTTTATCCCAGGTATCAGAAGATGATGTCCTGGACCTTTTGGAGAGAGTTCTTCAGTCGCACATGTCGCTGCCTGCAACAAGGGCATACGCACTTACAGCCATCATGAAACTGAGCACGCGCCTCCGAGAGAACGTGGAGTAAGTCCCCCTTTAGGGTTTTTTCACTTCTGAATGCACAGCGCCTTTTCTTGCAATCTCTGGTCTTTTTATTTTTTTCTCTATATGTATTATCTCTGCTGTAGTGCTCTTTAGGTCTTGTTTAATAAAACAATTATAATTAAAATAATGCATACATAAAGGTGCTTTTGGTTCTTCATCAATTGATCTGTTCAAGTGACATTCACATTCTGCTTCTGCCTACCACAGCATATAGCACGGTGCAATGGATAAGCCCACTTCATCCATTGACTATCTTGCGCTGTGAGTGACATCCTTTTGCCAGTTCATATGTTCACAGCTGATTGAAAAGGAGTGTACTTCAGTGCTAAGGCTGGTTAGCCTGGGCTGCGGAGACACTCGTCATTATATTTTTAAATGTTTGCCAAATTGCATGTGTTAGCCAAAAAAAACTGCAAAAACATTGCACCCTTGCTAGAGCCAGACTGAATGTCGTTGCCAATGTTTGTTACTAACTGTGCATACCCCTCACGCCCAGATAAGGTAGTTATGGATTTCATGTGGTTTCCCTTTCAGCCGGATCCGGCAGGTGGTGTCTATCTACGGTAGCTGCATTGACGTGGAACTTCAGCAGAGGGCTGTGGAATACAACGCCCTGTTCAAAAAATATGACCATATGAGGTATGGACTATTAGACACGCCTAGGAAAGAGAAATTAAGGCGGCAATGTTACCAGTGGGGGAAGAATGGGAGCATGTGCGTTTGCTGTAGAAGTAGGAAAAACAGAAAGGCCTGGAGTAGTGAGGCAATAAGGCAGCTTTTTCCAGCTGTGGGCCAGTGACCCCCTGATGGGTTGCCAGCCTATTTTTAGTGGGGCGGAAAAGTATGAGTAATAAATAATGATGCCTTTAAATTCTGTGTTTATCTTGTTACATTTGTCGGTGCTTCGAAGACAGAGGTCAAATGTCAGGCTATGTGTTCTGCTTACTCTATCTTCTACTACTTATTCTTTTAACACAGGGATTGGTGTCAACTTTTTTTTCTCTGACTGCAAAATGAGGAGATTTTACAGTGAATTATGTGACAATCTTGCTGGAGTACAGGAAGTGTGAGAGGAACGTCTGTTGGATGTCGTTTTTGCAATATTCAACAAAATGTAAATACCTGTTATTGAACTGTATGCATTCAGCAGCTAGGAAAGCAAAAATGAAGCCAATTTTTTTTGGTGGAAGGGGGATTCATACATTTTAATAGGATCAAAACAAATCAAGACACTTTACTTGGTGATGCACAAATGATACATATTCACAGAAACCCGATTTCCACATATTATCATTTGAGTGCTGCATAGTTTTATCTATAAAACTGTATGTCTGTGCAAAGTTAGTGGCCATTTCAGTGGAAAATGTGCTGTCTGTGAATGATAATGCGCTGCCACACACCGCTATAGTAACATTAAAAAAAAGCCCCTCCTCACGTCCATAAAAGTTAGATGGGTCGCAAAAGTTTGTTCTAAAAAATTGGTTGTGGTTCTAAAAAGTTTGGAGACCACTGCATTAAGGTATGATCTGGGGAATGTCGAAGTTTCAATAAAAGCACTTATTGACAGCTTTACGCAGGCGATGTCGTTCATTACAAGTTAGTCTGTGTCATTTATTGCTGTGCGTTAGTTAGCCAACTAGATCGAGATGCAGGGAACTGTAGGTGCCATTCCTAATAGGGTAATTGCCTCAGGGATTTTGATACATTATTGGCATTTATATAGCAGTTGTGACCACTGTTATTACGTCTTCATGATGGATTGGTACCTTCAAATACAAGTAGAGATGGGGCTGATTTCGCTCACATTCAAACAATAAACTGGATAAGTAAAAGAGTTCAGATTTTTACTTTATTCAAAATGAAAATCAGTTAGAAGCAGATAGGAAACAGGAAATATCACATTCTACAAGATGTGACTGGTTATACATCACTGTGCCCACCATTAGCCTGCCAGGGAGAGGCTAAAGGTGGCCAAGTGACACTAAGGCGGGTTGTCCTGACTTTTTCTGCTATCTATTTAAGTTTCTCAGGACAAAGCCTTCCACTTTATAGACATTGATGGTTCCCCAGAAATTAACCATACATCTAATTACAGATTAAAGGGATATGCTGTCCCCGGGGGGATTGACCCATTGCCATGATTATAGCAACTTGACCCTATAATTTGGTGCATTGCCAGCATTGCTACAGAGAGGAAGGATCTTGCATGGAATGAAAGATGTCAGGTGGGTTTTCAGTTCAGCTAAAAACAAAGGTTTAGGAGGAACACAAAGCAGGCTGATTGCTGTCTCTTGTGTAAAGTTACTCCCAGGAGGGTAGGAAGGCCCACCGATTGAATGGAGAGGTGCCCTTTTAGTCTGGCAGAGATGATGAGGACAAACTCATTTCATTGGGTCTGATAAGACCAAGATCCTAATCTGGAGCAGAGGTCAGCAGTGAGAACCCCATTGGGGAAAATGTTATGGTCTGCTTTCACAACAGCAGTACAAGCCCATGGAGTTGATGCAGTTTTGTTACCCATGTTGGACCCCTTTTTAAGGTCTCGCCTGCGACAGCGCATGCGCTGTATGCTCTCTCGCTTGCGAAATATATTGTATACAACAAGGGGAATGCAGCCCACACACTGCCCAACATTTGTTGGCTTCATTGTCACTCTTATTTGCCAGTTTCTAATTGACCAGAGCATGCTGGCCTCACTTCCTCTTCTTTCGGCTGGAGCATGGACCAAGTACTGATTGTTTAGCTTGATTACTGTCATTCCGCTGACCGCGCTGTGATTGAGGCACTATTTTTATTTTTATTCTTCCCTGCCATACTTGTTAAACCTCTTGCCATTTGTAGCAATGTTTTACTATTCCACATGCACTTCAAATAAATGTTGTCTACTTTTATTGTGACACCTGATGTTATCTGCTCTGCTGTATAGCATGGCTACAAAACATTGGCTTTGCCAGTGCTTGTTCTCCAACGTTCCCAACTCCTTCGCTTCCTCACCCATCTGCGTCATCTCCAACCCTCTCTTGTCTTCCCCACCATTTACCCCTCTCTTGTCCTAATCCTTGTCTCCTTTCCCTCTAGGGGGGCTGTATTGGAGAAAATGCCGTTAATGGACAAAGGGCAATCTGGTGAGGATGACGATGAGTTAAGAAAAGAGGAGAAATCGCCTAGTATCAAAGAGGAAGTCCCATCACTGAACTCCATCCAACACTCTAGTCATGTAAGAACCGAATGTTTAACCATGCCTAATGTCAGGGAGTGCTGTACTACTGATTCATTGACTGATGCAAATGACATTAACCATCAATGGCCAAGGCATTAGGCATGCTCTTCTATCTGGGCATGCCTCTGCTCTTGCATCTAATGGCATTGGTTTATTTGGTGCTATGCTGCTGATGGTGTCATTCTTCTTGATTGGACCTTCTCTGTCTTCTGCTTCTCATGTTGCCAAGGGATGCTGTCCTCCATACCATAGGTATACCTGATCTCCTGCACCCCATAGTCTTAGAGGGCCTTGTGCTATTGATAGTGCAGTCCTACTTGTTCCATCTACTGCAAACCGTGGTGCTTGGGATTCACAATAGTGCTGAAAGTGCCATCCTCCTCTAACTAGCCATACACATTCTCTTGTACCGTTGGGTATTAGGGATGGTGTGTCAGTGTCACTGTCCTCCATAGCTTGGGTCTTGACTGCTCGCCGTTGTTACTGTAAGAGTCGGGTGTGAACAGGGTTGCACTTTGCCCACTTTGAAGAGCCGTAGTAAGATGAACCCCAGGACACCAGTGGCAAACAACCCCAACGGTCGAGGCCACTTAGCCTCTGTCTGCCCTGTGGTGCCCCCCACACCGAACGGGGTCTAACCTCACCTCCAAAACTCATGCATGGTGTTGCTGGTGCTCTGATATTAACATGGCTATCCTTTGTACCTCGTGCATGCTGTATCCTCTAGTATGTTTTAGATGGTTTATCGTCCCATAAGTTATTACTATCAACATGCCTTTGTTACTTTTAGGTCACAGATCTGTTGGACCTACTGGGAGGGTCCAACAATAACCCTGTCATCCCGGTGGCTCCTCTTGTTGCTCAGAACGCTCCCGATGGAGGGATCCTGCTGGACCTACTAGGGGTGCTTCCTACTCCAGGTAACACTCTACGCTGGACATTGTCGCAGGAAGGGTTTGTTCATGTTCACCAGAAAAGGGGTGTCTCATTTCATGGTAGTGGGGGTATGGCGATAGTCACTTCCTTTTAGCACAAGTGATGGCTACCCTCTCTCCTCCTAAGGACCAAGATTGATCATGTTTCCAGACAGCCTAGTCCTGTTTAGGTTTGTACAGTGTATTATCCTGTAGGGCTTTACACAATGCCTTTCTAAAACGTGAAAGTTAAGCTGTGCTAGCATATGAGTTGTTACAATATCCCTGAACGTAAATTGGAGATGTCATTCTCCCTCTGTTGAAAACAAGTGTGTACTGTCATGTGATGCAACTTGATGGGGCTCCATAACCCCTTTAAAGAAAACAATTGTTTCTGTGTCTCATTCCTGATCAAAAAGAACTATACAATTAACAATTAAATGCATAAAGTTGGAACGGTCTCATCAAAGAAAACATTAAGAATTACCTAAAATGTTTACTACACACCCATTTTTATCTTCAAATGTATTTCTGATAGTTTAGCACATGACATCACAGATAACATCACAAATGACCTAATCGATGACCTCACAAATCACCAGTGACATCAAATTGCATTGCAGTCAGAGTAAATCTTATTGCCCCTGTAATAACAGGTAGAGGGCATGGCTGTGTCTGTTACATAGAGGGCTTGGTCATAGGCCTTGCAGTGTCTGCCTATGTATGCAGCAAGTACAGTATAAATGACAAGTTAGTAAACTAGCTGTTTTACAAGATCATCCCTTCTTTGTAGACTAGTAAGGTACTGGTCCACATGGTTTGTGGAGAGAGGATCCCAGAGCTGTCGATGCAGAATGCAAAGCTTTAGAGATAGCATTGTGCGTAGTACAAAGTCAAGACAGACCTTTCATTGTTGGTCACAAGCATTCTTTTCTGTATCTCACATCTTCGCCTTTTGCCCTCTCTCTTCCTGGTAGCAACAATCCCGCCCCTTATGGTGTTCAACAAGAATGGACTACAGGTCTCGTTCACCTTTGAGAGGCCAGAGTCCAGCTCAGCACTATTGGTCATCACCACTACCGCCAGCAATTCTACTGCAGCCGACATCAGCGACTTTGTGTTCCAAGCTGCGGTGCCCAAGGTAGGTTCCTATGTTTGGAGAACGAGGTATCCTCAGGAAATGTAAATGTTAATCTTAAGGTGGGGATTGTGCTGTCCACTGTAGAGGTGCAAAAAGTAACGACCTTGGACTATGTAGCTTTAGGTATATGAGAAAGAATGGGTGAACGTATGGATGAATTAATTCACTACCTAAAAGAATTTTCACATAGCACACCTCGACCTCACAGAATGTGCAAAAGGGAAGATTATTGTTCAGAGTAAAATAAGAAGATCTCTTTTTAAGGTCTTCTTGTTTCATTAGAAGATGGTTAGAGTCCAGATGCACAGCAACCCAGAATTCAGAAAAACCCAAGGCTACGGTGTCCTGAGTAAATCTTGGTTGTGCTAGCAGACGTTCAGAGCTGGACCAATGTATATTAATGCTTGTAGATAGAATTTACATGTCCAGTAGACAAGGGAGAGCCAGTGGTTTCTTGTGGGAGCGCAGGGAACCCTGAGGTTTAGCTTGGCTACTACTCTCAATCAATGATGTGTCTGAACCAATGATGTGTCTGATCATCCTGGGTTAAGAGGTTTTCATATAAACCCAGGCATTGTCCGTCAGCAAAGTATGGTCATTAGCTCGCTGTTGAGTGCTAGACTAGTTCCCAAAGAGCTGGGTAAATCTGGAGCAACAGGTTTCTTAGTTTGCGAAGCTGGAAATATTTTTTCAGACCATGCTGTTAATCTGGTATTCCAGAGCCATACCATTCATTTTTCAGTAGCTTGCGCTGAAAATTATCAACAGAAGTATTGCTTGATTTCTGAGGCCTTCAACCAAAGTCGGTGCCAGTAATCACCTCAAAGCCCCAACACCATGTCAAATAATTAGCTTGGACAGAAGACATTTTTGCCTGCTTCCCTCTTTGCAGCTCAAACCTTTGTGCTATAAACCCTAGGGCCAATACTGCGCCTGTGCCCCAGAATATAGAGTTCTAATAATTTAACAAAACAATACCAAACGCAAATCTTGCTCATCACAGATTTTAAATATCTCCACTCCACCCTATCAAAACTGTTTCAGAGTCCGTCAACACTATAGCAGTTTCTTGCTCTACTCAAACCATGGATTATCTGCTTTACAGTCTCTCCAATACAACTCCTCTTAACAAACCCTGTTTAAGAATTAATAGACACCAGAATAATTGGTATATGATTATACATCTATTTCTGCATACTCAACAAAGTCAATTGCACAGTTACCCTGATACGTAGAACTAAACACAATAAAAGTATCCACCTTCTACTCATGGTACACCTTCCATATTAGTTACATGCATGCATTCATTTTAGTTCCAATACCTACACTCTTCCCAATGCCAACTCGTAGAACCATATTATAAGCGAGAACCAAATTCTTCCTAATTTTTTGGGTAAAAAACTTAAAAGTTAAGGTGAAACCACCTAGATCTGGTTCTTCGTCTAATTGCAAACCATCAATAACCACTTACTCTTATTCCAGACCTACAGGTTCCTCATTTTGATACCTCTTAACAATCCAGTCATTATCACTTCTGTATTTATTTGTGGAGCGTTTAGGATAGGCCTCAGAGAGTAGATCTTCGAAAACTGGCGTTGAAGATACTTCCAAAATGTGGGCCATAGTACTGAAAATATTCGACCCTCTTGCATCTATTATTAGAGTGAGACTAGGAGAGAGAGCAAGAGATAATCAGGCCAACGCAGCATGTTAGTTTGATACCAAACAATTTTTTTGTACTATGTAACTAGGTGTCAATCCATGGACATACTTGACCCATTGTACCAAAACAACAATTCCTTAGGTTAGGAAGCATGCTGAAAGAGACAAAGTAGGGTCTCTACTGGCCTGGCTAGCTAACACGCGGAAGGGGGATCACCGATTTTGGAACTTGAAAATGAGCTAGCGATCAGACTATATAGACAATCCGATATAAACGAGCTGTTCAAACGCTATTACACCACTCTCTTGCTGAGAAGACCCCACCATACAGAAAATGCTATCAGAGACTTCCTAGAACAACTACCACTACCCTTGCTCCCACCAGATGCGGTAGACACTCGTGGATCCAATGTCACTATCGAAGAGATATGTGGAGCAGTGAAAAATAGGGCCGGAAAGCAAGTGCCGGCATCAGATGAACTCCCAGTGGAGTTCTATGCTACATATCGAGTACAAATAGCCACACAACTACTGCGCATATATGCAGCTGCTAAGGAGGCCCTTACATTACCGAAGTCTACCAGATAGGCACTTGTGGTCCCCCTGCTTAAACCTGGCAGAGCCCCACCCGAGTTAAAGGCCTACAGACCATGTCCATGCTAAATGTCTACTATAAAATATTAAGCAGTGTACTCGCATCTTGCCTGCTGCCAAACATTCAACAACTAATTCACCCCGACCAGACCGGCTTCATACCCAAAGCTGTAAACATCCGGAGAGTATATTGTTAAGGACACAGCTGATAGATGTGATAACCTGAACTGGCAATATCTATATGCTGTGATCGGGTTTGGACTGGGCGAGGGATTTATAGGATGTACCTGCCTCTGATACTCAGATCTCAGTGGAAGGGTGAGAACTCCTATAAAGTTAAATTTGGCACAAGGCAGGGATGCCTGTTATCCCCTTTATTGTTCGCTCTCGCAATCGAACCATTGGCCTGCAGAGTGAGACTGGGACTCCATTTTAATCGGATACAAGTCTAGGGGATAAAACATCATGTGACACTATATGCAGATGACTTGATGATTTTTCTTAATGACATCCAATCAGACACTGTAAAAGCCATCAAATTATTGAATGACTTCAGTGAAATTTCAGGTTTTGGCATAAACTGGCAAAAGTCCACCCTGTTCCCCCTTAGACTACAACCAGATGACCAATTGCCCATAACGAGACTCGGATGGGAACAAGCAGCACTGACATACCAGGGGGTTTGACTATACAGAGATGACCAAAGTATACTAGAAGGAAACCTAGTAAAGGCTATCGCATCAATACGGACAGGAATACTTTTTTGGAAAACACTTCCATTGTCCGTGTCTGGAAGAGTTGCAATTGAAAAAATGATAACATTACTGTGCTTATATTTCTTCACTGCCCTCCCAGTGATAATTCCCAGGCACATGTTTAAAGACCTGGATTCACTGGTCATTGATCTTATATAAGGAAAGGGGAGGAAAAGAGCTTTGTCGAAAATGCGGTGCGCCAAATAACAGATGGAGGACTAGCAGCCCCAGATTTTGAATCTTATCTAGCAGCATAAATACAATGGCTAGTAAGATGGGTAAACACTAGACTTAATATAGTGGACCAGGTTGAAGGGGGCACACCTTCGCAGTGGCAGCCAACATGGCTCATGGATGGCGGGGCGGGCGCGGGGTGTCGCATGGGAGGGGGAATAAAAAAAATTAATTTTCCTTGAGGCCGGGTCTTGCGTCTCTGCTCCTGCTCTCTCTTCCTCCGACTACAGGAACAGGAAGCAGGCAGCCAGGCTCCTCCCCTAAGCCAATCACAACGATGCAACGCAGCGTTATTGGTCTGAGCGCAGGGGCTGGAGGGGTGGGCATGTTCTCCATGCAGGCTGTAATGCAGCCTGCATGGAGAACGGGGAAAGTGCGCCTGACTGGTTTGGGCAGCCCGAGAGGGCCGACCAAAATGTCACTGCGCACTTAGGAGTGGGCAAACCACTCCTCCTCTGCTCCGAGAGCAGAGCAGCCCCGCCCGCCCACAAAGCAGCAGGACACGAAGCATAAAATGATGATAACTCTAAGTTATTTTATGTTTCTACTTGGCACTGCTTAAAAGCAGTGGGGGTGACGCTCCTCCGCCATAGTAGAGGAGGCGCCACTGCACCTTCGTTGGCGGAAATACTACAGATTATAATATACCAAAACAAACACAAACGGGACCCAGTACCCTCTGGGTTGTCACCAAGCACTGCTGGCGCTGTCTACAAAAAACTAGAGCAGAAACCCCGTACTCTCCAGATCTCCTGCTGCATTCACTAACCATTCTTATGCAGGCGAACAGCCGGGGTTGTCCGACAGAATGGACCAATGAAGGAATTAATAAACTGGAAGACATATAATGGGGGAAATATGATCATTTGAGGAACTCCAGGCGAAGTCTGACCTGCCAGAGGGGAACTTCCTCTTCCATGGAGCGATGGTAGCGACTATACAGAAAAAATGGAAGATAGGCCTGGAAGAACCGAAAGTTCATCAGAGATGCCATATATTATGCTCAACCAAAGGCAGACATAAGGCAGTTACGGGGCAAAACTAAGCTTCAAGGACATGTATAACTACACGCTTATCTGCTGTAAGAGACAAG
The DNA here is from genome assembly GCA_963921515.1 of Calotriton arnoldi. Classification (NCBI taxonomy): domain Eukaryota; kingdom Metazoa; phylum Chordata; class Amphibia; order Caudata; family Salamandridae; genus Calotriton; species Calotriton arnoldi. The sequence continues at coordinate 776,679 of CAWUFW010007427.1, forward strand.
TGGGCCGAAGATATTGGTACCCCAATTGATAATGCAGGATGGATGAAAATATTAGATAGAATCCCAAGAGTCAATAGGAATGCCAGAGTTAGATTAATTTCTATTACGTACACGGGGCGCATTTTACGCCCTGTAAAATTAAAACATGGTTCCCACAGGCCCACGCAGGGTGCCCCAGGTACAGAATGGAGGGGGCGGACATGATTCACATGGAGTGAGATTGTGCACACCTGACGGAATACTGTACCGATGTCCTAGAGATTATAAACAATATTACTGGCTGCAATATCCTCAACACTCCACTGATACGTATACTGGGCCAAGTACCACGTCCTGTAAAGTTTAAAGTCCCCTCGTAATTTATTGATCTGGCATTGATCATAGCAAAAAGACATATCACAATGAACTGGAAGGCACGGAGAACCTCACAAATAGGTGAAAAAGTGAGCTTCTTCGATGGGACACATACAAAAGTGCTAATCTCTTTAGGGAGGCTAAAAGAGGACAGAGCGCCATGGAAATGACTAAGGCTTGGGAGGACATACTACAGGACTTAAAATGTGAGAAAGACGCATCAAGCACTAGCTCCACTCCCTGCTGAGCTATACGGTAGACAACAAAACAGTATAATGCCCAAGTGCACATAACAAGCCATTTAGAGAACTACAGGAATGCAGCGGGTAAAACATAAATATTGGTTTGTAATCCAAAGCATATACTGTCCTCCTACCAAATACATCGACTCAGCAGGAGCTGGTAGGGACCGGAACTGTTTCATGTAATATATGCAGCATACTAGGAAGTACTCAATGGGCCGGGGAGGGTTAGGAGTTGGGAAGTGGTAGTTTAGAAAGTTATAAGACTATGGACTGAAAGGTTTTATGTCAAAGCATATGCTACAACATTATGGTCTACACATTTGTTGAAATTACAATCCATGCCAATGTAGTTATCACTCAACATTGGATTTCAATATATGGTTGACCAGTTGTCTACAAAGAATGCTAACGGAAAGAACTATTGTATCTATGATGCAAGTACATGTTTAAACAATAAAACCCAACAAATGTTTAAAAAAAAAACCCCATCAAAAATAGAATGAAAAACAGGAATGAAAAACGCATTTACATTAAACAGTGGCCACTGCTGCTCAGTATTCAAGCTGTCTTGCTTAGACCCTGATTCATTCGCTTGAAGGAGATAAATCATAACACATCATAGCGTTTGTGAGAAGTTGGCCTGGTATATGCTGTCCACTGATTATAGTGGGCACCTTGCACCAGTCCAAACAACCCCTTATTGGAGCTAGGTTAAAGACAACCTTTATTGAAAGCTATCCTAGTGGTAGCTATGGAGAGCAGCCTTCAGGCTAAGTCTTGAAGGAATGTAAAGCAGCTTGTTTTACCAGTCTATAATCTCTTGAGTGACCAAATGAAAGAGGACCACACCAGGTATATATATAAAATATATGTATTTAGTCTTAAACACACCCCTCTAGTCCCTTTATGAGGCTAGAGTTCGAAGTACTTAAGTTACAAGTCAGTTATCAACAGTAATAGCACAAATACATGTTTGAGCCCTAGGGGCGTACCAAACCATATACCTATAAAGTGGTATAAGAACCACGACTGAGCTAGACACAAGGCCTAGAGCCTGTAGAAATGCTTGGACCACAAGGAACCACCTAAGGTAGTGACACAGGGGACCCACGGGGAGGCAGCGTGCAGTGTGAGAACACAGCCGCGAGCCGCCGATTCCGACTTCTATGGGGAATGTCGCGGTTGGAGTTTTAAAGAAAAAGGACACTTAGAGGAGGACTTGGAGCAAACCCTTTTAGAACTAGGTGGTTCTAGAGTCTATACCCACGGGAGCACCGGAGTACTCGAGTTACCTCACCCAGGGGAGCCGGGTGCATAGGTGTCTTTCGGGGTCGGGTTTCGTCGTAGTTTTCAATGGCGATCTGCTACAAAGTGCTGCTGGTGACCAAGTCGAAAGTGTTCGGGTGGATCCAAAGGTGGATCTAAGATGTGAGGAACCTGAAAGCAGAGGGGACAGAGTCTGGGTCACTAGCCAGTGACCAGGAAGGCGATGAGCAGATGCCCACCGATGTAGGGTGCTTCCAGGTAGGTTGACGGTCGTCTTGACTCTTCAGCCACGAGGTCCAGGAGGCGTCGACGACAACCAGGAGCTGGATTCGAGCTGTCCCACGACGTCTGTCGATTGCTGCGGTGTCGGCGACCGGATTGGACCCAACAAGCCTTGGCAACGGCAAGTCTCGAAGAAACAAAGAAAGGACGATGTTGCAGACCAGCAAGGTCTGGGGACTCACCAGCGAGGTAAGTCAGGGCACCTCTGGAGCAACCAGGAAAGCCCAAGCAGAAGAAGAGTTGCCTTCGGGAGGGCCCACTAGCCAACGGACTAGCGACCGCGAAGGAGCCTCGAGTGGACGCACTTGGAGCTGGCTTGCAGGACACTCGTGGAGTGGAGGCCAGTGATCTTCGGTGCAGTCGGTGCTGGAGGCGGGGGCTGCTTGGAGCCCAAAGCACAACTTCGTGGGAGACCAGGAAGAGGATGCACTTACAAAAGTACTCGGTGTCCAGGGTCACGGTCCCACGTTACCCACAACAGCTACGGGCCTCAGCTTTGCTGGGGACTCAGGGCAGCCTCGGAAGTCTGGAAATCCACCTCTGGTGATGCAAAGACTTCGGCGTCCGGCGGGAGCTTCAGCGATGCAGACCGGACAATTGCTTCTTAGGTGCTTGCCAAGCAGGGTAGTCACTCCTTGACCCCAATGGAGATTCTTCAGTCCTCTAATCTTGAAGAAGAGCGTCGAAGGTCCAGGATTCGGCGTCAGAGTTTCGTCCAGGGTAATCTGAAGTCCTAAGGACTGGGGTCCCATACTTATACTAAGTTAGGGGGTTGGACATACTCTGGGGACCCACCTATGGGAGGGTCAGGGAAGAGGGGTGGTTACACCCATTCCCTTTGTCCAGTTTCGCGCCAGAGCAGGGGCAGGTAGCCCCTGCAACCGGTTTGAACTGGCATATGCACAGGGACACCAAATGTGCCCCCAGTGCAGGACTTCAAAGCACCAGAGGGTGCTCCCGCCCAGCCCCAATACACACTATCCTGTCTGGGGAGGTGGTTACACCTCCCTTCGACAGGAAACCTGTTGTCCAGGGCTCCCCTGCCGGAGTTTCAGTCAGCAGCAGGAGGCCAGACCCGTGTCTGTGGCAGCGGCATCCATTTTTGTGATGCCAGGGCTCTGGAAAGAAGTTACCGGGTAGCCCGGTGTGTACATGTCTCTCCCTCCAAAGGGTGGAATGCTACCCCCGCCGCCAGGATTGGCGGGGGGGTAGTATTTCAAGATGTTTGACACCAAACACGACATGTTTTGGTGCAGCCAGTCCAAAGTTAGCATTGTACCACAAGGATATAATGCACTTAAGAGTATATGGTCGGGCTGTACCACAAACAGCATCAGAGGAGGGACTCCGAACGCTGCAGAGGGGCTCTGCTCATGCAGGGGCACCCTCTCACATAAAAACCAAGCACTCTGCCTTCAGGATTGGTAAGGCCTGCCATAGGAGTGACCTATAGGTTTGTGTGTGCAATGGTAGTGATCTAGCTAGCCCATACCACTGTAAGGGGTGCATGCACCACCTTACCCAGGCTGCAGTAGCAGACCTGTGGTGTCATTTTGGATGGCCGTCCAGGGGTGGCACAATACATGCTGCAGCCCCTGGTAGGCCTCTGAGGTACCTATGCCCTGGGTACATAGTATACCATATACTAGGGACTTATAAGGGCACTCCAGATTCCAATCGGAGATGTGCCTAAGGCACATGGAAACCATTTTAGAGAGGAAGCAGCTAGGCTGGGGTTCTGATTAGCAGGGCCCCAGCCAGACTAAAGTCGAAAAGCAGTGAAGCATCAGCAAAAAGTGGGGGTACCCATGGGAAGCAGATCCTACTCTCCTACAGCGTTATCTCGCAGCATTGAGCATGTAAAGTAAGAACAATTGATTTAAACTCTACAACCACCAATCGGTGTTTAAAGTCACCTATGCACGACTTTTAAGCACACCTAGCAATATGTTCCAGCCTTCCTACAAAGGAGTTTGAATCATTTAGGGGTCTGTCCATTAATTCCTATGTAATGCAGTCCTAAAATTATTCAGTATACCAGAAAAACGAAAACGTTGACAATGGTTCAACTTCTTGGTTCAAATCTTCCGATTGAGAAAATTCAATCCATAACTAAAGTGCTACACTCTGACTATTTCTACAGTAAGAGTGGATTATCATACATTATTAAAAGCAACTCTGAACTTATGTATATGGTGTTTCCCTTCTGTGTACTATGAATGTATGAACTTCGCTAGCTGATATACCCCATGTGGATATATTCAGTGTTTTGGTTTAACAATAAATCTCATTGAGTGAATATCTTCATATTTGTACGCCTCCTGCTTTATTCTATTTTTTGATTTTGACATGGATTGCTCTGTTGATTGAGTCTGTATGTCTCTGCATAGACAGAGTAATCTAAAATTTCTAAATGATCCCCTTGTTGGCCATTTACCTCAATATATCCTGACACCCAAGCTCACAAGGGCGTTATTGAGTCGCCCTTCTTTCCATTGTACGAAAGACGGTGTTCTCCACTTTCAGGCTTAGAATGGGATTCAGCTCTACTGTAGCCTTTGAAATTGCCTTCTTAGCTTTCTCAGTCCTGATTCAATTAATTTTCGGCTTTCCAGAAAACATTCTCGCATTTGTCCAACTCTTTTTTTTTTTTTCATTTTTTTTTTTCCTTTGCTTGTTCTTGGAGCTAACAAAACTAATGAAACGTCCACATAGAACTGGTTTGAGCAAAATTAATACTTTTCACTGGCTGAACTCAAATGATCAACCCTAATAATCGGAAAGTTTAAAAAGAAGCCAAAATTACCCTACCCTGAGTAAGAAACCAAAGTTCTTGTGTCGCATGCTGCAGATCTTTATAGAGGACGCCATTCATACCTTATATGGTCTCCAAAACTGAACAAACGGCACACACTTATGGGGAGGATAATGACACCACCTGTGGGTAACTGGAAGGATTTCACTCAGAGTGAGTAGACTTCTCTCTCAGGTGTATGAGTAAAATACCTATGCCCCTCACTAGAATCTTAGCTGACTTTGTCAGCCTCCTGATAGCCCTTTCAAGGGGCAGTAGCTACTCAACTATGTGGAATGTCCTCAGTCAAGCAGAGCTATATGCAATGCTATGCTAGTGTACTACCCAAAAGGCATGGAACACCTCCGGTGTACTCACAGATGTTAGTTTCTTTGGAAGAGAAAAATAGGACCTGCTAAAAAGTCGAACATTAGGAGCAGAATGGCCCAACTAATGTGAGGACCTGCGTCCTTGTGTTCTATGTGCAGTGAGTATTCAACTAAAGGACCAGTGGTTAAAATGCATCCCTTGTAGATGACCAACCCAGACAGTAGGTGCAGAGGAATCTGCTACATCAACAAACAGAGCTGGCTTGGATCAATTAAAGCCTGGCTGCAAAGAGGGTCAGGTGCCTTAGTCTTGCAGTACTCAGAGTGCTACAGAGATGAAAGTCGGAGGATGGAAATGTTTTTTCCGTGGGTACCTATTGTGTCAATCCACCCATGATACCTCTGTTCGAGGCATGCGTGCTGTAGATACGCATGCTTTGCATACTCCTGCCATCTAGTGTTGGGTCTGGATGTTTGCAAGTTGTTTTTCTTTGAAGAAGTCTTTCCAATCACGAGGTAAGGTGACTCCTCCTTTCAGTGATACTGCACATGGGCATTGACTCCATTGTTGGATTGTTTTTTCCGCCATCGGGTTCGGACGTGCTGTGCTCCGGTTCAAAAACCGTTCTTCGGGTTCCCCTTGGTGCGCAATCCACTCTATTAATCAAAAACCGGGGGCACTGTTCCAGACGAGGGGTACAGGTAGTCACCCACTCGTTAAAGAATAAAGTATGAATATGAGTGATCCTAGGCTTTATGAGGCCCACGTGTGAGAGGAAAGAGCAAGTCTTGTCTCATAATGCCCTCACACACACCCGAAGGATGTCATGCTTCATCATCGGGCGTTTTGCTCCTCGTCGGGCCGGCGCTGCAATGCCCTACGGGTCCCCGAAGGAGTCGCTTTAACGGAGATCTTTTGAGACAAAACGCCGTATGGTGCATGCGGGTGTGTGGTGTGGGTCCTCTAAAGAGTGCAGTGATGCGTGCAAAGTGAGTCTAAAACTGTCTAAGGGTTACCTAGCGAAAAATTTATAATAATAAAGAGGGTCACCCTTGGCAGACTAAAAACCCGTAGGTCAAGCTGTTACCTATGTAGGCTTAATGGGCCCTAGGTAACTAAAGAGGTCAACATGTTTCGCGCCTGTGTGGTCCAAACAGATCCGTGGCGCTTCTTCAGGACCAAATAAATAATTAAATAAGGTGTGGTTGAGTGAACAGTGAATCCGGGGTTAATACCCTCAGTGGGTATCCGGGCGTGCACAGTAACAATGTACCCTGCAATCTAACTATAACAACTAGTTAGATATTAGCCGCTCCAGGATAACACCTAAAAATGAGGAGAGAGTTGCTCCATAGGCTAGTAGGAGTCGAGCGCCCGCACCTTACCGGAAGTTTGCTCGGGTGCTGGCTCTTGTGCACCTACCCCAACCGTACTCCTGCCTCCTTTCAGTGATACTGCACATGGGCATTGACTCCATTGTTGGATTGTTTTTTCCGCCATCGGGTTCGGACGTGCTGTGCTCCGGTTCAAAAACCGTTCTTCGGGTTCCCCTTGGTGCGCAATCCACTCTACCCTCGACGGTATTGTTTCTGTACGCTTTTCCCTGTTCTCCACGTATCGAATCGCTCAACAAACTCTCCATTTTCATAGTATGCGGCCATCGGGCCTAGCCGTGTTGGTTCAGCTTTCTGCCGATGGAACGGACTCCATTCCTGTTCTGTCCGGGGTGCCACGCTAAGTACCCTCGCACCGACCTACATCAAGTTTGTAACTTGTGCCTCTCTCCGGAGCACAAGCAGGAAGACTGCGACGCTTGTAAGCCGTTTCGGTCCAAGAAGACTCTACGCGATCGTCGGGCTCGATGACGAGAAATGCAGCGACCTAGCATCCAACATGCCCCGAATATCTTCGGAGAAGAATCCGACCAAGAAGAGATCGAAGCGTCTGCTGCAGAAGAGGCCCTCTCCGTTCCAGAGTCCGATTCCAAACTCGAGATCGATCTGCCGTGAGTACTGAAGACTTCTTGCCCCCTAAATCCTCTTCCAAAACTTATAAGGCTACGGCACCACCTCTGCCTTCTGGCCAAGGTCGGCACAGAGACAATGTTTCCGACGCCCCGCCTCTTGGCTCGGCACCGAAACAAACCGTCAAGCCTTCCAGCTCAGGATGGAGTCAGCCAAAATTACCTTTTGGATCCGAAATCATTGAGCTCCAAGGACAAATCTGGTTCGGAGCCAAAACCGTCAGCTTCAAAACACAAACATTCTTCGGAGCCGAAACCCTCCGTTCCGAAGCACAAACACGCTTCGGAGCCAAAACAGTCCACTACCAAAGACAAGTCGATTTCGATGCCGAAATCTAAGGACAGTGTTCCCGAGCCTCCAGAACCAATTTTAGAAGTATTTAAGGCCAAATTGGATCCCAAACAGAAAACTTTTTATAAATCCAGATACTGGAAATATTTTGGCAAAAACTCCAGCAAAACTCAAGCTTCCTGCAGAGGACACTACTGATAAGATTCCCTTTAAAAGGAAGAAGGACATGGCTACCAGCCTTGTCCCACAACCCTCTCCACCATCTTCTCCACAGTTAATTGAAGACCCCTCACATATAACACCTCAAAGATCTCCACATACAGATCCAGATGTGGTTCATGGGGATGATGATACTCATTTGCCTGCAGACCCATGGAATGATTACACCGTTGACCCTCAAGTATACAATGAGCAAGACCTTTACCCAGCAAAGCCATCACCATCAGACGATAATATGGCTTATCAGCAACTCATTGCTAGAGTGGCAGAGTATCATGGGGTGCCATTACATAAAGAAACATTAGAAGAGGACTTTTTATTTGAAACACTAGAGTCCACACACGTCAAGTCAGACACTCCCTATGCTTAAAGGCATGATGAGGCATGCCGATATCTTTAAAGACCCTGTCGGAGCATATATTTAAACTCCAAGGGTAGATAAAAAATATATACCCTCACCATCAGATCCTGTGTTTATTAAGAGCCAATGACCTCTTGACTCCCTAGTAGTGTCTAATGCTGGCAAAATTGCTACCTCGCAAACCTCTGGGGATGCACCTCCCCCAGACAAAGAATCCAAATTTATAGATGCCTCTGGAAAACGAGTAGCTGTTCAAGCTGCTAACCACTGGAGCATCGCAAAAACACAGGGCCTACTAGCTAGGTATGTCAGGGCACACTGGGATGAGATGGAGCAACTGAGGAACACAAAAATAAGGCACAGCAGTTAGTTGAAGAGGGGAAACTCATCTCTAACTCTTCAATAAGATGTGCTTTAGACGCAGCCGACACTGCAGCTAGGGAAATCAATACCAGTATTCTCCTTAGAAGGCATGCATGGCTTAGGATCTCTGGGTTTAAGCCTGAGGTTCAACAATCTATTTTGAATACCCCCTTTGATAAGGAACACCTGTTTGGTCCTGTAGTCGACCAATCCTTTGAAAAAATGAAAAAGGACACTGAAGTGGCAAAATCTATGGGAGCGCTCCAGTCCCCATCCAATAGAGGTTCCTTTTGCCGCTCATTTAACAGGGGAGGGTCTAAAACAACATCCTCAGACCTAAATGCTTCCTGCTATAAAGGCAACAATCAATCCTTTCCCTCTAGAGGTTCCTACAGAGGGGGATATAGAGACAAAATTCCAAAGGCAGGGGTAAAGGCGCCACACCACGTAACACCCCTTCCCCTAGTAAACAGTGACTTGCCCACACTTCCCCCGATCACTCAACTGTCGGGGGGGAAAACTTCAACAGTTTCTCCCCATTTGGCAATCTATAACAACCGACAAATGGGTGCTAGACCTTATCCAACATGGTTATTGCCTGGAGCTCACCTCAACTCCTCCAAACATTCCACCTCGCATTCACAAATTGCCGTCAGACCATTTGCAGTTATTCAAACAAGAGGTGCAATCTCTCTCACAAAAGGGAGCCATAGAACCAGTTCCATTTCAGTACCTAGGTTCAGGAGTTTACTCTCTTTATTTTCTGATTCCCAAAAAGGACTGTTCCTTTAGACCAATTTTGGATCTCAGAGTTAAACCACTACATACTGTCTGAACATTTCCATATGGTAACTCTTTAACAGGTTCTTCCTCTTACAGCAAGCCGATTTTTTTTTTTTTTTTTTTCGTGTCTACACTGGACTTATTAGACGCATTTATTTTCACATTCCCATTCATCCAGCTCATGGCAAATATCTCAGATTTGTGATAGTAGACAAACACTATCAGTTCAGAGTACTTCCATTCAGAGTAACTACTGCTCCCAGAGTATTTACAAATGCCTAGCAGTGGTAGCAGCTCATCTCAGAAGACAACAAATTCATGCCTTCCCCTACCTAGACGATAGGCTCATCAAAGCCAGCATACACTAAATGTGTCTACAAAACACTCGGACCACGCTACACCTACTCCACCAACTGTGTTTCACGGTCAACATTCAAAAGTCTCACCTACAGTCTTCACAGATATAATCTTATATGGGAGCCACTCTCAACACTCACAAGTCTCTAGCCTTCCCCAATGCAGCCAGGATTTCTAGTATCCAAACTCTACTGCTGCAGTTCCTAACCAACCAAACCTTGCCAGCCAGGACTTTCATGCGCCTACTGGGAATGATGGCATCATGCATTGCAATAGTCCCTCATACAAGACTACACATGCGTCCATTACAAGAATGCTTAGCACGTCAGTGTAATCAGTCACAGGGTCAATTAACAGATCTAGTGTTGGTAGACATCCGCACTCCTCGCTCTCTGCAGTGGTGGAACCCACAAAATTTATCAAAAGGGTGGCCTTTCATCAACCCTGTTCCACAAGTCGTGCTAACAGCAGACGCATCTCTCACCGGTTGTGGTGCACATCTCCATCATTACACAATACAAGGTCTCTGGGACGACAAACATATATCTCTCCACATCAACGACCTAGAGCTTATAGCAGTGTTTCTAGCGCTGAAAGCTTTTTAGTCTCATCTCGCAGGCAACGTTGTCCTAGTCCGCACGGACAACATGACAGCAATGTACTATGTACAAAAACAAGGGGAACACACTCTCTCCAACTGTCACGACTGTCTCAGACAATTTGGAAATGGGCAATCCATCACAAGATTCACCTTCTGGCAGAACACCTCCCGGGAGTGACCAATCAAATTGCTGACCTCAGCAGAAGGAGACAGCAAATACACGAGTGGGAACTTCATCCCCAAGTTCTCCTTCCATATTCTCAACAGTGGGGATACTCCCAAATGGGTCTGTTCGCCACAGTAGACAATGCACTATGCCCTAACTTCGCCTCCAGGTTCCCAGACCCTCTCTCCAAAGGCAATGCCCTATGGATGAATTGGTCAAGGATATTTGCCTACACTTTTCCACCTCTTCCTCTCCTTTCGTTTCTGTTTCGGAAGCTCAGGCAAACATCACTCACACTAATTTTGATAGCTCCCACATGGGCCTGTCAACCGTGGTACACCAACCTGTTAGAGCTCTCAGTTCCACATCAAAAGCTACATCTCACCTCCAGCCTCCTCACTCAGAACCATGGAGAAATCAAGCATCCAAATCCCAAGGAGCTCAACTTCGCGATTTGACTCCTGAAGTCATAGAGTTTGGATATTTACATTTACCACCAGACTGTACAACTATTCTGAGAGAAGCAAGAAAACCTGCTACCAGAGCTTGCTATTCAGCAAAATGGAAACGATTTGTTGTTTACTGTAATAACAAAATTATACCTCTAGATGCTTCTGTTCAGAACATTGTCTGTTACCTTTTACACTTACACAATTATTAGATTGCACCTTGCATCAGTAGCTGCGTATTTGCAAAACAGACAACATTTGCCTTTGTTCAAAGTTCCTGTCATCAAAGCATTTATGGAGGGCTTAAAAAGAGTTATACTACCAAGAATTCCACCGGCACCATTGTGGAATCTTAATGTTGTACTTACAAGACTTATGGGTCCACCCTTTGAACCACTACACAAGTGTCCTTTACAATTTCTCTCTTGGAAGGTTGCATTCCTTATTGCAATCACTTCATTAAGGAGAGTTGGTGAACTACAAGCATTAACTTTAGAAGAACCCTTCTTTCTGCTCCACAAAGATAGGGTAGTTCTTTGCACCAATCCCAGATTCCTTCCCAAAGTGGTTTCTGCTTTCCATATTAACCAATCAGTTGAGTTACCAGTGTTCTTTCCTCAACCTGATTCAGTAACGGAACAAGCTCTTCATACTATTGATGTCAAAAGAGCTTTACTGTATTATATCGAAAGAACAAAAGATTTTCGTAAAGCAAAGCAAATGTTTTGTTTTATTTACACCACCTCACAAAGGCAATCCTATTTCTAAATCTGGCATTTCAAGATGGATTGTTAAGTGCATTCAAACTTGCTACGCAAAAGCTAAACTTTATCTATACCCTCTAGAGCGCATTCCACTCGCAAAATGGGGGCATCTATGGCCTTTTTCGGTAACGTTCCTATAGCTGACATTTGTAAAGCAGCAACATGGTCTACACCACCCACATTTACCAAACATTTTTGTGTGGATGTACTAGTACGCCAACAAGCCAATGTAGGACAGGCAGTGCTAAAAACACTTTTCCAGGCAACTGCAACATCTACCTGTTAGCCAACGCTTTGGGAGAATACTGCTATATAGTCTATGCAAAGCATGTGTATCTACAGCACACATGCCTCAAACAGATTGTTACGTACCCAGTAAGCATCTGTTCTTGGCATGTAGAGCTGTAGATTCACATGCTCCCACCTACCTCCCTGGGCACCTGTAGTTGTTGCAGTTCTCTTTATATACATTATCTACGCATGGACATCTCTTACTATACTCACTTACTCAATTCTCACCCTCTTGCGGGAAAAATATCTAACAATGGAGTCCATGCCCATGCGCACTATCACCGAAAGGAGGAGTCACCTTACCTCGTGACTGGAAAGACTTCTTTGAAGAAAAACAACTTGCAAACATCCGGACCCAACACTAGATGGCAGGAGTATGCAAAGCATGTGAATCTACAGCTCTACATGCCTAGAACAGATGCTTACTAGGTAAGTAACATAATCCTTATCTGGCCTGGCTATGCAGTTGGTCCCAGTTTCCTTCATGGTTTCACATTAACCTGTACTTTTAAATGTCCTGGTGAGATTTTTTTTTTTATATCTTAAGAAAAAATGAGGGTGTTGGGTATAGGAAGGGTGATATTTCAGGACATTGTTGAACTTGGCATCTAGATATCTTGTCTGAGTTATTTTAGTTGTAAGCATTTTTATAAATTTTTGAGTTTCCAGGATATTTTAGTTCGATTTTTATCCACTTTGGGGCTTAATATTTAATAAAACTTTACTCTTTCGGTTTTTTTCCAATTGGATTGTCTGGACCTTCTTTAAAGTTCACTTACTGTTTTCATCAGAGCTCTCAAGTTTCCCTAGGTCAATGGATGAATATTCAAGTCATTCCAAGTTGTTTCCTTTCCATTCTGCAGCTTGGATCAGCTACTCATGAATCCACCAGTTATTCAATTGGGACCTTCACACCATTGGAGGAGTTCATTTGTCTTTGGGTTGCTATGAAAAGAAGAGCATGAAATCCTTTTAGAATGATTACTAATCTCTTTGTGCAAGGAATATCCAGATTTGGCTGGAGATTTTGCCTAGTGCCTACTGTCCCTACACCAGCCCTGCAGTTTAATGAACGCTTGCTGAAACCGTGGAAAGGCGAAGAGAAATCATCTTAACATTCATTGGCAATCCTTCTGACCGGGATCTGCTGGTTGGGATCTCCTACAAGAACAAAGTAGTAACGTCAGAGTTCTACCTACGGCAATGTAATCATGGAGTCAGGAAGGCTGATGCAATTTAAACTAGTTTAGGCTTAATAATTCCCCCCCTCTTGTTTTGCCTCGGAAGTGATTTGAAATTTGATAGCAGTGGGTTGCGGGAGCAGAGCTTGGTGAGGATGGAAATAAATAACGAACCGATCAGTTTTTCTTTAAGGAGTTTTACGTTCATCAGATGTGTATTCAAGTTATTCTTTTCCCTTGGAAAGTGGCTTTACGGTATTCTTTAATGAGGTCTTGATGCTCGGCTTATATGTTTCCTTCTAATTTCCCTGGAGGCGTGTTTAACTTATGCATTTGATATGGTGGGTTTTCTATTTTGGTATGGCCTTCTGCAGATTCACATGTTCTTTTAACTGGCATCTAGATCACTTTTGTTAAAACACATGAATAGAGCGAGACTGCTAACTCTGCAAACCATTATCCGTTTACATGTACTTGGCAAAACGTGCCTGTGCAACACTATTTTATGCACGTTTGTGATTTGCATATGTAGTATCGGTAAAAAGCAAAACGTCCTGTAAAGGAGGAGACCACACTCACGAAGCTGCACAATGTAATTCGAATTAATTTAAATGTGTTGGTGCTACAAGTTTAGTGGTTGTTTCAAGAACCCAAGAAAAGAGACCAACAATCACAAAATGGCACTCCTAAGAAGAGATTGACTTACAGTTTGTGCCAGCAGTAGCACACGGAATGAAGAAACCAGGGCTCTCCTAAAAATACAGAAAGGTGTGCCTGATAAGGTGAGATCTTTTTCAGGCTGTAGGCTTCAAACATTACTAAAACATTAGGCGTAGCGTTGCAGAAGAAGAGTTCATAAGGAGGCGCGCCCAGTCCACAACTAGAAACCATGATGCAGACTCACCAATCCTCTGCGAGTTAGAGCTTGATCAGGAGATGGGCGTCATCTTAAGGCCCTTCTTTTTAGTTGCTATATACATTGGTGCATTTTGGGTGCAGTCCAAAATGTCCTCGTCACAGACTGGGCTTCTCTGCATTGCAAAATGTCTGCGTCCAGGTGCATTCAGAGATGATCAGGTGTGACTAAGAAGCATGGTCTATGCTGATTCTAATCAAGCCAAGGAGATGAATATTAAGAAGATAAATAGCAAACCCATGTCACAACGTTGTCTTCAAACGACGCCGCACATCCCCAACCTGCACATTCAGCTTTGTGCATCCTGATAATGTTACATTGCAAATCTCAGAGGCTCAGCAACCTACCTTGACATTTTGCCAGCTCTTTATATTGTATTTGCCTATTTGTAAGCATTCAAGCTCTAAACGTATATATCTTGTTTTCTCATCTGGAAGTGACTAGATTGGAATGCAAGGAAATGACTGATGAGCGTTTTTATGCATTATGCCATTCCAGAACCACATAGAATCTACAGCCATGACGAAATGAGCATTAACAAAGCCAACATGTTTGGCTTTCACTGATGACAATGTATGCCTGTAATTTACAGAATAGGCACTGGAAGGCACCATTATACCATATATATGAATTCTGAAGTAGAAAATGGCAGTGCCCGCATTACCAACCACATAATGTAGTCCATGGCACAGTGTAAACATTTGCAGTTTGCTGTGGTCCTATACTGATCCCATTAGAGCTTGCAAATGGCAACTTTCTTAAAAACAAACAAAAAAAAACAAGCATTGGCTTTGCCAATATGTCTCACCTTTGAGACCTATTGGCTTTGTCAGTGGTTTTTTAGCCATGCCATTCAGCATTCCTGAAGCTGTGGAGCATGGCTAACTAGAAGGTAAACAAACATTGCAAATGCAATAGGTCTCGCATTTGTTGGAGTTATTGGCATTATAAATGGCAATGTTTTTTTACCTAGCCATGTTGCAGGGTGCAGGACCGTTTTTGCCACATATGATACTGCACCCTGCAGCATGCCTAAGTAAAAAACATTGCTATTTATAATGCCAATAACTCCTACAAATGCGATGCGTATTGCATTTGCAATGCTTGGTGTAAACAATGCATAGATCTGTAAAGACTTATATGTGTAAAGAGAAAGGGTGCATTTCAGATTTAAAATACTCATGTGCATTCACATTGAGGCTGGGGATACACCAACGAGCTCATAGAAAGAAGGTAAAAAAAAGACTCCTGTATGCTGATCCAAGATATGGGTACCAATCTCGGAAGCCAATGGTTGTTTTTTACAGCTTAAAACCCCTAGGGGCAAGCACCAAGAGGCAGAATGCTACGCATTTCTGAGTGTCCGAAATGGCAGCCACTGTAGCTTCATGAAAAATGTCTGCCAGACTGGCTTCTGCCTGTTTTGCATGTTCTGTTGGCAAGACATCTGCCGAGCAGCAACATCTTGCAAGCAGACTTAACAGGGCCCCTTCCAGTCAGGTTGTGTGGCAGGATGACGGTTTTTCTCACCATGAACAATGTGTATGTAAATCATAATGCATAGTTGCTAAGTGGCCTGTGCCATGTGTCACACCATCTATCATTTCTAGCTTCTAGTCTACAGCACACTGCATTCACGGATTTGTGGTTTCGCTTTCAAGGGCTCAATAATCCCAGTATAGAAAGTGCTGTTGGCTAATAAGCTAGGGGTTGCTGAAGAAGTGGCATGATATTAGGGCACTTGCCAGCTGCGATTGTTCCTCTTGCGTGATATGTTTTTACGTTTGTAACTCCCAGAGTTTAGTCTGCATCAAATATTCCTAAGCTGTCCTTCGGGATCATGTTTAGTGTTATGCAATAGTCACTTGAAATAAAGATAGGCTGCATAACAGGTCCTTGATTGTAATGGAATGACAGCCCCTAAAGGGGGGGTGTCTAATGCCGTGAGGGGTCAACACGGCCAGAGGTCGAGTGGGCTGGAAACGTCATCCAAACCGCAGGCTACTTTATAGGAACCTAACACAGAGGCGATTGCTAATTTCTAATCGGTAATAACCGTTTGTGTTCATGTTTTCAGTGGTTGCAATACCTGTTATTTACAGGCATGACGTAACGTTTTTATGAATCGTGGATTTATGTGCGGTTATTGAGCGTGAAACAAAACACCTAAATTACGCAATTCTTGTAAACTTCACATGGCCGGTTGTTTGTGCTGCGGACCCCTTCTTGCTGGCAGAGGGTAGTGAGGTTTGATTGCTGTCGACATGTGTCCGATTTAACTCTGTGACCCACAGGCGGTGGAAGGGGGCAAGGGAGCTGAAGAATTGACCGAGTCCCTACAAAGTTTGAATCTCACGCAACACATCCATGTACCCACGCACATCAAAGGTCATACACTCGACCAAGTTTGGTCTATTAACCCCACCCTTCAGAATTTAGTAACCCTGCCTTGTGTATGGTCAGACCATTATATAATTAGTTTCACCCTATGTGATATTACTTTGCCCAAAACTTTGCCCTGTCAAAAGGGCTCATCCAGGAATTGGAATCGCTTAAATATGGATTCCCTACGTGACACCCTGAACCTTGAGCTACCCATAAGCTTGGACAATATAGATAACTTTGAGAGAGAAGTCACCAACTGGCAACTGAACGCCCTCAATACCCATGCTCCTCTACAGTCTCAAACCTCTCGGATTAAGCGGCATGAAGCTTCTAAATGGTTTACAACCGACTTAAAAACAGCCAAACTCAGAACGCATCAGGCAGCAAGGAAATGGCGAAACACCTACTCAATAGAATCCAGAGAACAATATAATTTAAGTTTAACGACCTACAAAAAAGCTATTTTGGAGGCTAAAAAGTTGTTTTTTACTAATAAAGTATTGAACTCAAACAATAAGACTAAAGACATCTTCAACACAGTAAGGGAACTATTTAACCCTGATCATGTGACCCCTCCGATCACTGCCACTCAAACTATGTAATGATTTAAATTCCTTTTTTATAGATAAAATCAAAAAAATTCAAGAATCCATTGATTCCAGCCACAAGGACGTGGAAGTAGTGTCAGGAAACTCCAACTCCGATCTTATGGATAACTTTTCCTGTCTAGATAAAGAACAGCTCTTGGAACTCCTAAACAAAGTAAAATCAGGCTCCCCTGAAGATGCCTGTCCCCCCCCGATATACAGAATTCCTGAGGTGATCCTTTACCTACAGAATCTATCCTTAGCTCAAGGGACGGTACCGTCAGCCTTTGAAGAAGCAGTGATCATCCTGCTTAAAAAAAACCCCAAGGCTGGAAAATTATAGGCTATATCCCCCCTTCCCTATCCGGCCAAACTCTTAGAGCTACATGTAGCCAAACGTTTTAGCACCTTCATAGAAGGCACTCATTTTTTAGATCCCCCACCAGGCAGGCTTTCGCTCATCCCACTCCACTGAATCTATCAGTCATTGATGACCTAAAAGGCTGATGAGGACTGCACTCAGGCCTTGATACTCCTGGACCTGTCTGCAGCCTTCGATACCGTCAACCATGACATCCTGATGGAACGCATTACTGGCTGCAGCAAGTCTCAGAGGTGCTGCCCAAAATTGGTTTAAATCCTTTTTAGAGGGCTGGAAACAATCAGTGTGGCTTTCACCATACAAATCCGGCATCGTCGGCATGAACTGCGGAGTTCCGCAGGGCTCCTCGCTGTCTCCGGACCTCTTTAATGTATATATTCCCCCCCCTCATACTCACTCTTCGCCAGATGGGGGTGAAGATATATAACTATGCTGACGATATGCAGTTGATCTTCTCCATCGATGACTCTACAACCTCCAAGGAATTTCTGAGGAACACCATGCTGTTCATCAAAAATTGGATGAACGAAAACCAATTAAAACTAAACTCAGAAAAAACTGAAATCGTCATCCCTAACAATGCGTTATCGCATTGGACTCCAGCCTACTGGCCATCGGAACTAGGCCCTGCACCTACTCCTAAGAATTCGATTAAGAGTCTAGGCATCCAGATTGATTCTGACCTCTCCATGAACTCGCAGATTGGTTCAGTCACCTCTGCCTGTTTTTTCCAACTGCGGAAACTGCAGAAAAATCAGAAGGTACTTCAGCAGAGAGGCATGCATCCAAATCATCACTGCCCTGATTTTATCTAAAATTGATTATGCTAACGCAATTTATCTTGGCCTCCCGTGCAACCAGAAACATCGTCTGCAGCTGATCCAAAATCAAGCCACCAGAATCATCTATCAACAAGGCAGACGATGCCACGTCAAGCCGCTACTGCAGGAACTCCACTGGCTTCCAGTGGAGCATCGTTCCCTGTTTAAAACAGGATGTATACTGTTTAAAGCTATACATGGTATTGGCCCTCAGTATATATCTTCAAGAATTCATAGATCCTCTCCACAGCGCACTCTGAGATCTATGCATATGAATCTATTGGTGGTTCCTAGATTCAGATGCAAACGGATAGGAGGGTCTCGTTTCTCAACAAAGGGTCCCCAATTTTGGAACTCTCTGCCCTCTTCGCTGAGATTATAAACAGACCATTTGCGCTTCAGGAAAAAGCTGAAAACCTGGCTGTTTACCCAAGCCTACAGCTAGATATGGACTTATCTAAATCGGTGCCCCCAAAGAACAAGCATTGGCATAGCCAATAGGTCTCGCTTTTGGGACCTTATAAGTATTTAGTTATGCAGCGCAATATCCTTGGTGCAACAACATTAACTGTTGCATGGTTAAACACTTATAAGGTCCCAGAGGCGAGACCTGTTGGCTATGCCAATGCTTGTTTGTAGACCTGTTAACTCTGCTACTGAATGATGCTCCCAACCTGTGCTCGGAGACGTCATACAATTCTCCGGCAACTGCCTTAATTTCTACACTTCCCATTATTGAAACACACAGACTTCTGTGCCCCAGCATAGGGAGCTGAGGGGATGTTTTTTCCTAGCTGAAGAAAAACATTCCGACAGCATATGACTTGGGACTGTGAGCAGGGCAGAAGTGTATAGCAAATCTAGATGGCTGCAGATGCTGTTGATTGCGGAGTGTGGTAAATCAGACAATTACCTGTACCATGAAGGGAAGATGGTGTAAATAGCACGACGTAAAGAATTGTTTGTGATTCTCATACAGATGAGATCCTGAATATGCAAAGTGGGACTGTTTCTTCTATCCTTACATTTGGTTCGCCATCTTCAAAGATAAATGAATGGTACGATCGGTTTTTAGAAAATCTACACTAGTGATTTGTGAAAGTATTCTGTATATGAAAATTAACCATTTAAACCTGAGTTGACTTTGAGACTCAGTGTGAGCTGCTCTGTGCATTCTGTGAATGTTCGGCTCATTGAATCCTGAATTCCCATAAAAAGTGACCGGAGGCTTCCAAATTATAGCTTGTGAAAGAACACCAGGCTTAAATTGGACTTAAAAATAAGAGAAACCCAATGCAGCAATTTCGAATAACGGGTAACTATGCTACTGAAATCAAGCCTATGCCTCAATGAAACATGTTCTTAAAGGTATGCACAGCACACACTGGGATCGGCAATAAGCCCTTGCCACAGTCCAATCGGGAAAGGGTAAGCACACGGCAGAGTGAAAACTAAGAGAGCGAGACGCGGAAACTGACAATCTGCGCATGTGTTTTGGGCGACCTACACATCTGTCAAAGCTTTGAGACACTGCCTCCCTGCGCAGACTCAGTGAGCGCTCAGACCACTTCATTTTTGTTCCCTCAGTAACGGACACAGCGCAGAAAAAACACGTTTGGCTTCTGTATAGTTCGGACAGAACCATACGTGAAATTTGCCAAATCAAATTAATGAAGGAAGGGCTAAGTACGTGGTGGATAAAGAGAACTCTCCAACGAATGGTACAGAAATCAACTTCAGCAATGTTACGATGGCTGAATAGTCTCAAAGAAGCCCTGAAAGGTGAAAGAGTAGAACACTGGAATAAATGAAAGTTGGTCCTGGGGCAAAGGAAAATAAATATACAACTACCGTGCTCCCAAACTAGTTTTAAATATCGCTTCCTAGGAGCAATGCAGTCTGAACCAAGGAGAAAAAGACGATGCAGATCATTAAGCATCGTGTATTAATATCAACGGAAGCGGCGTTGTTTTGTATTTTAATTGCCAAATATATAGCGCTTACTACCACCCGACGAGGCGTCGAAGTGTTTTTCCGGCAAGGAGCATGCTACTGACTCAGTTAGCCTTCTCTCCCACACTGTTGTCTCTGTGATCCAGGAGGACAGATAATTCGCTCACTCCTAGTAAACAATGCAGCAATTTCAAATAACGGGTAACTATGCTACTGACATCAAGCCTATGCCTCAATGAAACATGTTCTTAAAGGTATGCACAGCCAGGCGCGCAACACCCATTGGGCTCACCGGGCTTCAGCCCCCCACCCCCCCGTCGTGTGTGTCAGCCCGGGCTCAGACAGCTTCGCGGGCTGGCGACCGTCTAATTGCAGCCGCACCCGAGTACTTCACAGGTCTTTAAAAGACCATTTACTTGTTAATGTGGTTTTTGTTGTGTTTCCACCCCTTCTTAGAGCCACTCTGCCTATGGCCGGAAGAATTGGCTGCCCCCGCCCCCCCCCCGAAATCTTTTTCAGACAGAGACATAGCCCTGACAATGACTAACACGCGTCCTGAGCTGAATTATGGTTCTTTTCGAGCCTGCAGCAGCCCTATTATTTTGCCGCTTCGTAAACCAAGTGCTGGCAAACATCCAAGCGGAGTCTCGAACTCCTGATGCTCTTATATAGTCAGCTGCTCATTCTGTGAATCGCAAGGCATACATTTGCCACTAGCAGTCACCCTAGATGTTGCCATTATCTGGCACTGTTATCCAATCGAGCGTTACTTTAAAAGCAGGCTACCTTTGCCCATATTGTTTTGTTACATAAGCGAACTGGTAACTAGGATATGAGACCAAGTAAATAGCGTATTCCTTTTGAAATATACTAGAAATATTTTTCCAACACAAAGCGTAGTCAATATGATGTGTCGTGGAAACAGGAGGAGATGTGGCCGAAGGGCCAGAGCGGGTAACCTTGGAACTGCGGAACCGGGTTCAATTCCCAGCCTCAACTCCGCGTACTGTGATTCGGGGAAATCACTTAATCTCCCTGCGCCTAACAAATCTACGTGTAATGTAATCTGTGTACATGTAAAGCGCTTTATTGCTCCTGGGCCAAATTCGTTCTATATAAAGCTGCAAAAGATAACAAGCATTTGAAGGCACGAGCGGGGAGGAGGGGGTGTGACGCGAGTGGTGCGCGCGCGCCACAGCGAGACATCTGGTTTTAATTATCGCGCCTGTGTCAGGGCACGATAATTGAAACCATATGGCGCCCGTGCGGGTAACCGCAGGGAAAAGGCCATGACGCACGAGCGTCTGGTCCGCTTTTTCAAACCCCCTACATAAAGTCTTGCCAGAAGCAGCGCTTGCGCGCTACTCTAGGCTCGACCTAAAAAACTACCCAGCGCCAAGGGACCTGTTGGTGAACGTGCGCTCTACAAATCCTCAATAACATAACATAACAGGCAGGATGTTAACCAACTCTCTGCCAAGTGGAAGACCCACCCTGTCTCCTTCAGAATTTGCCTTAAACATTCACTTCCTATGCCACCCCCACTCGTGACTCCTTTTCACTAGGGGTTAACCTCCTCCAAAACCCTGGAGCAAAGTACAAACTTTGAGAAACATTAGAAGGCGAGCATTTGCACTAGCAATCCATCGCGGCACCGGCGCTTTAGCTGTAAACATCTTAAGCTAAAGCGTGGGTGTCGCGATTGCTTCCAAAGTAAAGAAATAGAAAACATGTTTTTTCTATTTCTTTACTTTTGAAGCAATCGCGGCACCCACGCTTTAGCTTTAGATGTTTACATCTAAAGCGCCGGTGCCGCAATTATAACATAAGTAAACAAATAGAAAAAAATGACGGCCGCACGCTTTTTTTCTATTTATTTACTTTTGTTACAACGACAGCACCCGCGCCGGTGCCACCATTATAACCAAAGTAAATAAAGAGGAAAAAAAAGGCACGGGCCGCTTCAGATGCAACTTATAAAAGAAAGGCTCGGCTGCCATTATGCCAAAGGGGCAAGTTCAGAAGAAAATAAAGGCGCGTGGCCGCTTGAAAGCGGACCGCGCCGTAAATTAAATAAATAATTATGAAAGGTGCGTTGCTGCTTGAAAGTTGTCCCATCAGTGTCAATAAATAAAAAAGTGCTCACCCACTAGATAAAGCAGACCGTGTAACGAGCCAAGTAAAAGGTCCAGTCCTTATGGGCGGTAGCAAATGGAGACAAGGCGGTAACAAGGAGGAACTAACAAACCTCAAAATGAATCGGAAGCCAGCATTCACCAAGCACATTGACACAAGCCAATTAAAATATGCGCGGAGAGTGGGCGAGGCTTCCACAGCATACTCTACTACAGCATGCCTCGCAGAGCGAGCAGCGCATGCGCGCTGCCGCTAGGCTAGACTTAAAAAAATCCTATGACGGGTGCATTTTTTCTTCTTTTTATTTGTGTGAATGGTTTCCGGTGCTAAGCTCCGCCACTTATTTTACAGAGACGGTACTACAAATTTCTTCTCCCACGGGCGGTGTTTCCAAATAATTTTTCAAGATAAATGTACCTGGCTGTGTGGCTGTTCAAAGTCATCATCAATCACTGTCTGAAGCAGTCTACCGGTTCTTCCCTGCGCCTGCTCCCCGCCTGAGCCTCCTATTGGATTATTATAGTTTGGAGGGGGGGAGGGTCGTGGTTAGCTGGGGCGAGGGAGGCTTGGAAAGTGCACGACGAACTTGGCAGTGTCCACTTTGCGCTTGCCGCGCTGCCTGCCCGTAGCTTACTGCCCATAAACCCGCCATCGGCGTGCTCACAGTGCAATGCCACTGCCACATTTTACTGCTCCTTAAACTGGGGGCTCAGCTGAAATCACAGCCTGCAGCATGGCCCAGGAGAAGTAAGTAGTCTGGGTGGAGCTTGAAGGGCTTGAGTCAGTGAATCGTGTATTGTCACCAGTACTAAGAAATGTCTGAACCTCGGACCTCTTTCCTGTTGCTGCCACCGTGATGGCCTGGGGCTTCTATTGTGCACATTTTCCATACTATGAAGACTACTGTATAGATTGACTGGGTCACTGACAGCCACTTGGCCCTCTGTTGCCGGGTGCGCCTGAATATCGAGAGTGAACATAATTAACTGTTAATTCCCCCAACCCCCCCCCCCCCCCCCCCTTATAACGGGACTCATTAAATACACTCAGCTGGGCATTTACGGTAGCAGGCAGGATGAGGCAACACTAACTTTGAGGACTGGTAAAGACAGAGTGAAAGTTTGCTCTCTCTCGGCAGAATGACTTGGTAGGGTGCAGCATGTACTCCACACCCAGCCCACGAGTACCTGTATGCTCCTCTCACTGCAGCTTAAATGCATCCCATTATAAAGAAATTCACCATTTTGACTTTCGAGGCGTCTTTATTAAATATGATGTGCCCTGTGTTGGTGGCTTGCCTTGTGCTTGGGCTCTTAGAGCCATGCCAGACTCTTGGCTCGGCTCTCCCTATTGTTACCGTATGTATATTTATAAATGCACTACCATCCCGAGGTTATCCTGGTGCTTAGCAGGTGTGTAGGTGCTTAGCTCTTCAGCTTCCTGGGAATTCAAGAGAGGAGGGGGCTCTGATGTGGAGTCAGAGGTCATTCTTGGAGGTCATTGCACGCTTTACGGGCAAAATAAGAGAATGCTCGTTCTCCTGATCTGCTTCTGTGTAGACGTGGGGTTTGTGCAAGTAGGAGGCCTGCGGATTGGAGGTGTCTGGGTGGTTGGTGTAAAGAGATGCAACTTTTCAGGTAGGTGGGGCCTGAGTTGTGTACTACCTTGAATGTGTGTGGGAGGAGTTTGAATTGAGCACGTTTGTGTAAGGGGAACCAATGTAGTTCCCTGAGGTGTGGTGGAATGTGAGTTCTGTGTGGGAGGTTGAGGATGAGTCTGGCTGCTGAGTTCTGGATGGTTTGTAGTATTTTAGTGTGTTGCTTTGTGATCCCGGCATTGTTTGGTGATCCCGTAGTCCAACTTGCTGGTGACTAGAGTGGGTGGGACAGTTTTTCTAGTGTTGCTTGGGAGCCACTTGAAGATCTTCCTCAGCATCTTTTGGGTGTGTAAGCAGGATGCAGTGACGGTGTTGACTTGTGCAGTCATGCCCAGTTGTTGTCAAAGATTTCAAGGTTCCTGGCATGGGTTCTGGGTGTGGCTCCAAGTTCGGCCGGCCATCAGTTAGAGTCCCATGGTGAGGTGTTCTTGACAAAGATCACTACTTCTGTCTTGTCGGTGTTGAGCTTGAAACAGTTGGCTTTCATTCAGTTAGTGACTTTGGTCATGCAGGTGGTGAGCTTGTTTCTTTTATTGGGGGTCTTGTCCAAGATGGAAAGTTGTGTGTCGTCTGCATAAAAGAGAATGTTGATGTGTGCGCCAATGACACTGGCCAATGAATCATATATGTGTGTAAGAGGAGGGGGCTGAGCGATGAACCTTTAGGAACTCTTCAGATGAGTTTGCAGACACCTGAGGGGTAAGGTGGCAGGCTGATCGCTTGTGTTTTATCCATTAAATAGTAGCAGACCAAGCACACAGTGGGTAATTGGATGCCAATCTCATACAGGTGCCAGATGAGGATGGGGTGTGAGACCGTGTCAACTGCTGCAGAGATGTCCAGGAGAATGAGGGCTGCTGTGTCTCCTCTGTCAAGGATCATGCAGATGTCCTCTGTGGTAGCAATAAGTGCTGTTTTTGTACCGTGGTTTGGCCTGGAATCCAGACTGCGTGGCATCGAGGAGCTGGTGGTTACTGAGGTGGTTGGTTGATTAGCTTTTTTAAGACTGTTGCTGGGTATGGTAGGAGGAAGATGGGTCTTCAGTTGGAAAGTGTGGCTGGGTCAGTGAATGGTTTCTTGAGCAGGGGCATGTTTCCAGGTGTCTGGGAATATGACTGAGTCTATTTTGGTGGTGGTGACGGGAGGCCAGTGGCGTTTTGTCAGCCTGAGTTCAAATATATAGCAGCTGGCCTGTGGTCACGCTTGAGGGGAGCCAGGGTGGTGGCTCATGTGGTGAGCCAGCTGTTGAGGTTTGTGATGGCTTTCAGCAAGTTGCTGGTGTGATCGGGGCATGCTCGGAGAAGGCGGAAGCCCACTCCTCTTCTGCGATGATTTTCCAGCTGTGGCAGGCGGTTCAGGTGGTGGTAGGTCTGTGATGGTGCGGGATGGGTATGCTAAAACTGACAAGAGTGTAGTCTGACTAGGTCATAGTTGCTTCTTGTTGACTATGATGTTGCTGATTGAGGAGAAAATCTGGTCCAAAAGGTTCCGGTGGTGTGGTGGGTGTAGTAAATTGCTGAGTGAGGACAAGGTTTCCAAGATATTCTAGAAGGGCAGTAAAGCTTAGGACGGTGCGGTCTTCTGAATGAAAGTTCTCAGGTGGATGACAGTGCTGGCTTTGATGATGAGGGGTGTGACAAAGTCTGTGATGTTGTTGACGAAATTGATGCAGAGTCCTGGTGGTCTGTATACAAGGGTTATACCCAGTTGGCTGTGATGCGTATCTTGAACTTGAGATGTTCTATGTAGCTGGTGGGGGGTCCATTTAGGTAGTAAAGCTGATGGTATCTTTAAGTATGATGGTGACTCCACCTCCGGGCTTGTGCTGCGAGTCTTGAATAACGATCTCCTAGCAGGCGGGGATGGCTGTAGCAATATCTGGTGCCGAGGCTTGTTTTAGTCCTGTTTCCGAGAGAAAGCGTGGTCATGCAGTAGGTCCCATATCTCTGTGGCATGTTTGGTGAGCAAGCGGGTGTTAAGGAACATGCATATGTGTGGCCTGTTTGGCAGGTGTTCGGTCTGTGTGAGCGGGTGGCTGATTTGTGTGAGTGGGGTGCTGTTGGTGCGGTAATGCTGGGTGTAGGGTATGGGAGAACGGATGAGAACTTGCAAGAGGCGCATGTGAACTCTCCTTTCATGTTTGGTGCAGTGAAGCAGCAGTGTGAGGAGTGATGGGCAGGGGTATGAGCATGGAGGAGCGTAGCAGGGTATCTGTGGGTAAAAGGGGAGACCAGTGTTCTGGCGCGGGCGTAGTTCAGGCACGAATGGGTGCAGAGAGGCTTGCCTTTGATTCGCCAGCAGCACGCCCGCTGGCCGTCTGCACTGTAGATGCCATTAAATAGGTCCTGGGAGGAGTTAACGAGGAATGAACAAGAAAGGCCAGGGAAACACGTATTGATTCTAGATAAAGAAAGGACGGGGATACACATAGAAAAGGGCCGTGCAGCACAGGTCAAGTCATATATGAAAAAGACTCTTTAAAATTCAAGTTTATGGAATGCATTTCATTTAAATATATTTGTTTATATCATTGCATTGGGTAACAGTGATAGATTCTAAACATACATTTAGCAGCATTCATGTCTACACCCCGACTGCACGGACGACTATGCCTTTACTGATCCAAGACAGAGGCAATTCAGTTGTTATTTGCCCCACCACATGTGGTCTAGGGTCCTATTATAGACAGAGTAACATGAGTCTACTAAACCGTGGACAAGTGACGTTTTATGCCGCGCACTCCCTCGAAGGATGTATTCCAAGGTGTCCCAAGTGATAAGAAAAGAAAAAGTAATTGCCTAAGATCACACAATGTATTTAATCGGAAGCAAAGATTTATGCAAGGTTTTCTGGTTTCACATTGTGCATTTCAGCCTGTAGAGCATGTGGTTACCTCTTTCTTTCTCCAGTTTTACCCAATTCTTTGTGGTAAAGTGTTTGGGATGATAAATTAGTGCATTGTGATAAAAATATACAATTTTTTTTATTTTTTATTTTATTTTTAAAGAGTTTTATATAGCGCGAACTAGACCCGAGAAATCGGGTATCAGAGCGCTTTACATGAACACCAGTTGTGTTACATGAGGACACATTCATTTTTGTTGGGCACGGGGAGATTAAGTGATTTGGCCAGAATCACAGGATGTTGAGCGACGTTGCCGAGACTCGAACCCGGTTCCCCAGCTTCGAGGTCGAGCGCTCTAGCCGTAAGGCTACATCCTCTCCCCAAATATTAAAATATTACATAATAAATAACGTTGACACGATGCTTTGCTGGGAAAAAATAAGGGAACACAGAGTATGCTATTTTAATGCTATTACTGTCTCCCCCAAACTGCACCAAAAAAATATTTTAATAGAGGCTCAACAAGTGAGCAAAAGCAATTACACCTATTAGAGAAATAAAAGGTCTGCGCGAGGTAACGGAGCTGCACATCAACTCCAGTGTAATGCAGAGCCTGGCTGCAGAAAGACTTATACGGGGCTTATATTGTGCAGGCTGTCTGCATTTCCGCCCCCCATCTCCGCACCCATGAGGGTGGCCAGGTCAGATGTCAGGACCCGCCATTGTACAGTGCTTAATGGTAACAACTGTCCGATCTTACAACAAAATGAAAAAAATAGCTCGCATAACGACCACTTTCACAATATAAAACTAGTCTTAAACACCCCTCCCATCTGTAAAGGATCCCAGCATAGCATTGGGCAGTACTGCCACTGCAGGACGGGAGGCCGGCCTGGACAGCGAGGCTTTTTTTGAGTTTGAGGGTCCAAGAGGATCTCAAGAAGAGCCAGGTATTTGGTTAGAGCTTTCAGTGGTTCACCCGCCTCTATTCCTCAGACACATAACTCTTCTGTGTTTTCAGTTTCTTCACCATCAACTTTCTTCTTTTTTAGGTCTTGCTTATGCAGCACTTGCGTGGTCTCTTCGAGGCATGTTGTATTCAGAATATGGGCTTTACGCTCCGCCCATTTTCCCGGCCATGTATTTTATTGGCTCCTCTGATTGTCGTTTCCAAATGTGTTTTTTTTTTTTTTCCATTGGTTAATTTCTTTAGTAGTCCCTTTTTAGGTCTCGGCCTGCACCAGCGCTTGCGCTGGTCTGGCCGAGAGTTTTAGTAAGCGGGTTTTGGAAGTGCAAACACTGGCTTTCGGCTGGCGACCAGCTTGAGTTCACGATGGCGTGCACGCGCAGCTGGCATCTGGGTTTCCTATCTCTTCCTCATTTCCTCGTCATGGCTCATTAACTCTCTGGACTCTGATGTTTCAATCGCAGCAGCAGCTCACATTACCAACTGAGGGCCCTGGACTACAGTCACATGAAAAACAACAGCGATTAGCATTGAAATGCAAGCTTTTTTGTCTAGTTGGAAATATTGCTTCAGTGGGTTGATTTCACCTTATATCGCTATTTGTTTTATATTGGGAGTCACAGCCTAATTACCAGTATTTTTGTCTCTCACTGTTTTTTTAAAAATATTTATTCGCACAAAGCTATATTTAAGGTTACTTTTTCCGCGTCACTTCTTCACTCTATTTAAACTCCACCCCCCCCACTCTTATTGTCTCTCTCCTTCTCTCTCTCGCCCTCTCTAATTCTCTCTCTACTTAATTAACTCTCCCTCTCTATCTTTTTTAGCCTTTCATTCTCTCTCACCCCTTTATCTGTTTCTCTTTCAAACTCCTTCATTCACTCTCTCTCTCCCTTCTTTCTCCCTCTCTATCCCGCTCCACTCTTTATTCTATGTACACCCTTTCTCTCTCTTTCACCACCCTCTCTAATTGGGCATTATATCTTCACTCTATCTCTCACTCTGCAACACCACAGCATCACTCAGCGCAACCACAGCATCACTCAGCGCAACCACAGCATCAATCAGAGCCAGCACAGCATCAATCAGAGCCAGCACAGCATCAATCAGAGCCAGCACAGCATCACTCAGCACCAACACAACATCTCTCAACGCCATCACAGCATCTCTCAACGCCATCACAGCATCTCTCAACGCCATCACAGCATCTCTCAACGCCATCACAGCATCACTCAACGCCATCACAGCATCACTCAACGCCATCACAGCATCACTCAACGCCATCACAGCATCACTCAACGCCATCACAGCATCACTCAACGCCATCACAGCATCACTCAACGCCATCACAGCATCACTCAACGCCATCACAGCATCACTCAACGCCATCACAGCATCACTCAGCGCCATCACAGCATCACTCAACGCCATCACAGCATCACTCAACGCCATCACAGCATCACTCAACGCCATCACAGCATCACTCAACGCCATCACAGCATCACTCAACGCCATCACAGCATCACTCAACGCCATCACAGCATCACTCAACGCCATCACAGCATCACTCAACGCCATCACAGCATCACTCAACGCCATCACAGCATCACTCAACGCCATCACAGCATCACTCAACGCCATCACAGCATCACTCAACGCCATCACAGCATCACTCAACGCCATCACAGCATCACTCAACGCCATCACAGCATCACTCAACGCCATCACAGCATCACTCAACGCCATCACAGCATCACTCAACGCCATCACAGCATCACTCAACGCCATCACAGCATCACTCAACGCCATCACAGCATCACTCAACGCCATCACAGCATCACTCAACGCCATCACAGCATCACTCAACGCCATCACAGCATCACTCAACGCCATCACAGGATCACTCAACGCCATCACAGCATCACTCAGTGCAACCACAGCATCACTCAGCACAACAGCATCACTTAGCGCCACCACAGCATCGCTCAGCGCCACCACAGCATCGCTCAGCGCCGCCACAGCATCACTCAGCGCCAAGACAATATCACTCGGCACCACTCAGCACCACAGCAGTATCACTCAGCAACACCGGAGTATCATTCAGCATCACCTCAGCATCGTCTCCGCAACAGTCACCACCACTACCACCTCAGCATCACTCAGCACCACCTCAGCCTGCTCTCGGAATCTGGCATCTGTTGATTCTCCCCTAGCGTCTGGCCGCTGCTAGTGTTATAATACAGGTACTAGTTCCCAACCTTCACTCTCCGATTGTTTATGCCCCCTCAAAAAAAGCTTTAACAAACAACCATTGCAATAGGCAGAAACAAGTTGCCAGCATTGCAAGAACAAAAACGGAGAATTTTTTATTGTAAATACTTTTTTTAATATGGTCGTTCAGTTTTACATAATGCCTTCTTGGTCATATATAAAGTAACAAAAATGCTTCTGACACTTTTTTTTATTATAACTTTTCAGCATGCCGCACAGCAGCCACACTTCTCTACAGCACAGCTTGAAGACATTGGCAAAGTCAATAGCTCTGGCTAAACACTTATAAGGCCCCAAAGGCGAGACCTATTGGCTATGCCAATGCTTGTTTAGTACCTCCTTTTCTCCTGTTGTACCCTCCCATAAGGACTGCCCCAGTTACATGTGGTGTTACTCGGGATCTGTTATTTACAATTCTTGAGCACTATTTTGTTAATTACTTTTTCCGAGCTGCTACAACATGCTCTCTCGCGTCCAGAAGGCCGTGCGCCTTTTTATTTATCTTATGCGCGGCTTGCCAAACTTTTTTAGGCAGAGCGGCATGCCGCGTTTGATCTTCAATAATAGCGGCCGCACATCTTTCTTTTCTTAGAGCGCGGCTCACCCAACTCTTTTTTTTAAATATATATTGTATGTTTTTTTTATGCAGCGCAACATGCCGCGCTTGATCTTCAACAATGGCTGCCGAGTGCCTTTCTTTTATTTTGTGCGGCTCGCCCAGCTGTATTTTCTAATAGTATATGTTTTTGAAACAAGCATGCCTCGCTTTATCTTCAACAATGGCGGCTGCACGCTTTCTTTTCTTTGACGTGGCGGCCCAAATGTATACACATCTTTTCTAGTTAGCAACATTGAAGTCCTGCCTGTCTTTAAACATGGCATACTTCTGTTTTACTCCTTTGTTGCAGCTGCGTGAACGATGTACATAATTAGGAATGGCTGCCTGCATAAAGTGCATGCCTGGGGTTAACCTCTGTTGTCCATTATGGCTGCGTGTACTATGCCTAGTTTTTATTAGTCGTTTTCGCTTTAAGCGTGCCTATCCCTCTCACCCCTCCCTCAACACTGCTTGACCGCCGCCACCACCCCTCCGAGATGCTCTGGAGATACGGAGTGGCCTTCTCTGACATCACTCGTCACACTCTGCATTCCTGTCTTCACTCTGGCTTTTTGTAACTTTCTCCGCATGAAGTCGCATCACTCTTCCCCAGGGCGAAAGCACAGCCTGAGCTTCTGCGGGGAGATAGAGGAACTTTCAGCATAAGAAGCTGTACAGCCTTTTAGGCACACCTCCTCAGCCCCTCCAGAGTAGTACAGTCAGGAAAGGGGGGGATGTCTCCCCTCGCAGCTGCCTCCAGCTGTCTTCCAGCCAGCTGATTCTGGCAGTCCGGCTGGATGCTCCCATGGAGTGAAGAAGGGGCGCACCTTCTGGCAGTCTGGGCATGCTCCTTCCTTCAAATGGAAACCAGTCTGCTTCCTTTCTGCCGCTGTCTCTCAATTTATTACAATTTAAACAAGCATTTACAATGCAATAGGTCTGGCATTAGTAAAGGTTTGAGCTATTAGCATTGCAAATTATGTTTGTTAGATTTTTTTTTGTTGTCAAAAAATATCCCAGTAGTAGCATAAGTAATAAAAGAAATTCCACGAAGCACGGAAAGGGTGCAGTACCACACGCCGTTACTAGCTGTCTCTGTGGAGTTGTAAAGGGACCTCTGTTAGCCTCATAAGGTACTCCTATTTTGTTTGCTGAACCATTTATCTTGCTCTTTTCGACTTCTATCCTTGCCACTCCGCAGATGTATCGGAGTGCTGTGCAGGCATTTGACATCAGTGCCAATGTTTGCACTCTGTTTTTGGCTTGGGAATGATTCTGTGGAGCAAGTTTGTGCACAGGTTTTCTTTGGTGTATTTGTGTCAAGCAAGGCATGCTCTCCATGCCACTGTAGTCAAGCTAGCCTGGCTGATGAGGGATGAAACCCCGAAACCGTTCCTCGGATGCTTGTTTCCAGTCCAGGGAGGACCTGGCCTGGCAGTTCGGGCTGGACTCTTCCCTTAGGCAGCAAGGTCAAGGCTGATTTGCATATGGCTGGGTTCAAACTGGAATGGCATGGTGAGCAAAAAAACGATGGATTTAGGCCCAGATCTCTGTACTGGGGTGAATGTATGACATTGTTCTGCATTCTGTTCATCAATTGTTGTGTATATGTGTGTATGTGTGTATGTGTGTATATATGTGTATATATGTGTATGTGTGTATGTGTGTATGTCTGTATGTATGTGTGTATATATGTATATATGTGTATGTATGTATGTGTATGTGTATATATATTTGGAGCAGAATGTAATACGCGGCCGTCCTGCCGCGGAGTGTGCACCACCCCGTAATGTTATGGGGGCCACCCGACATGGTAACTATCATGTCGGGTATGTGGACCAGCAGCCGCAAACAGGATTGAGGACGAGTCCACTTGCAGGGTCCATACAGGACAAGATTTGTGTGCTATCCGGACCACATTTCCCACAATGCACAGTTTCATTCGAGCTTCCCATTGGTGGGTGTGCAATATAAAAATGGTGAAGTGGGTTCAGTGTTTGCACACACTGTCTCCGTTCAAGCCTCTGAAGAGAAGCATATGGAGCTTCGAAACGCGTCAGGCATTTCCATTACGGAGCAGCTTCTACAAGCGGATCCTTGTCCCTGCCTATCATAAACAAAGCTGTTGATCGAGTGCTACTCACCAGGTGGACAACCTTTGGAGCAGAATGTATCACGCGGCCGTCCTGCCGCGGAGTGTGCACTCACCCCGTAATGTTATGGGGGCCACCCGACATGGTAACTATCATGTCGGCTATGTGGACCAGCAGCCGCAAACAGGATTGAGGACGAGTCCACTTGCAGGGTCCATACAGGACAAGATTTGTGTGCTATCCGGACCACATTTCCCACAATGCAGTTTCATTCGAGCTTCCCATTGGTGGGTGTGCAATATAAAAATGGTGAAGTGGGTTCAGTGTTTGCACACGCTGTCTCCGTTCAAGCCTCTGAAGAGAAGCATATGGAGCTTCGAAACGCGTCAGGCATTTCCATTACGGAGCAGCTTCTACAAGCGGATCCTCGTCCCTGCCTATCATAAACAAAGCTGTTGATCGAGTGCTACTCACCAGGTGGACAACCTTTGGAGCAGAATGTATGTATGTATGTGTATGTATGTGTATGTATGTGTATGTGTATATGTATGTGTATATGTATGTATTTGTAAGTGTATATGTATGTGTGTGTATGTATGTATGTGTGTATGTATATATACTCTCTCCCTCGTATACTGTTCTAATTCCAATACTATCATGAAAAAGCTTCAGCTCGAAATTTTGTTCAAATGTATTTATGTGCTCTGAGGTAGCGTATGTTTGAAGTGTATTTATTGCAAACACGTTTTTGCAGCTTGTTCTCACGTGCAACCACATTTAGCTGTTCAGAGACAACTACACATGTGTTGCTTGATTTATTTTGATTACTGCTTTGTCTTTGACTTGCACATATTCGTGATGAAATATGCATTATATATTTTGTGTAACAACTGAGCATGCTTGAATTTGAGATTTACTTTAGGCGTTGCTTCTGACAAAGGCTTTAAACCTATTATCTAACGTTCATTATTTCAGGACATACAACAGCGTAATAGACTTCATCACAACTGATATGGTGACAGCCCTCATGAGCAGAACCATGTTTGCAAGTTAATTCACAACGAACTCTGAGCCAAATGTGATGAAAACATTTTGGATCTCATCCGCTTTGGGTTGTGGGAACTTGGGAGGGTGGCTGCAGTTTTGCAGATGGAGCAAATGGGTTAACCTAGAGCAGGCTTCTGCAACGAGTAGTTGGTGAGTTACTGGTAGCGCTCTAGCTACCTGTAAATAGCTCTTCTGTATGCATTCCAGACTACTAAAAACCTTTTTCTTGGTTGAATTAATGTATGTATGCCAAAACTGTGTATTCAAAACATCAACAACGTGTATTTTCAGAACCCCTGAGCTGATGTTTGTAGAAAAATGGCTAAGTTTCCAAAATATATTTAAACCTTATTTTTCAGTGATAAATCATTTGAGGAGACATTACTGTTATCATTACTTGTGCCAGGGGCATTGCAGCTGTGGCTGTTTTGTATTACCCACGTGTAGGAATTCCAATAGACAAAGACTTTTTTTACATTACTGTTGGCAACCCTGTCTGATGCACTAATGTGATCACTGCTAGTAACTTTACATATAGTGGCCACTAATGTAATCTTCTCTGATGTGGTCACTATTACAGCACTAATGATATTAGTAGTTCGCAGTGACTTTCATTGAACACAAGTAGATCTTACTACACCCCCGAACTAGAGCTTCCTGTCTAGTGCACAGAGACGCACCAGATCCTTGCTTGTATGGGTTGCTTCTCCCTATGAGTGGCTTGAATCGCTTTCCTCTTTTAGTGTGCAGTCTGAGTAGATTTGTGAACGTGGTATCCTAGTTTGAGGAAGAGGTGGCGGCCACAGTTTCAGCATGATCTCTGGGACAGGAGACTTCCCTTCAGCTCCTACTGGGTTGAATGTCCACCTAGCCGATCACCTCTGATCCCTAGCCGATCACCTCTGATCCCTGCCATGCACTCATTCGAACCCTCTGTTCCACATTTGCACTTGTGGCCAAATCTGTCTGCTCTGGATCTGGGTTTTTGATACTGAACCTCAGTAATTTAAAACTGCACAGTGGGGTTGTACAGTTGCTCGCCAGGACTGGTGGGTCTGGACAGTCCGTTAAGTGTTTCTGTCCGAGGCTGCCTGCATACAGTGGTAACAAAGTGGCCTTTCAAAAATGTCGACCAAAGGACAGTGAGGACAGACTCCGGTTGAAAGGTGTAACTCGAGGCTGTCTTCTGTTCCAGAACTTTCAGCTGCAGCTCCAGGCTCCCAGCGGAAGCGTGGTCCCAGCCTCCAACGGGGGGGTTATCACTCAGCTGATACGGATACTGAACCCCCAGAAGGTAATGTCCCAAAGAGGAGTGTGTGTGAGAAGCAGCTTTGGGGACAGCGATGAAATAACCAGGAACAAAGGGAACAATGAATGTGGTGACCAGGCACTGATGGTATGAAGATGATGAGGAGGCACTGTGGGGGTCAGGGTATATAATCGTCAAAAAGGCACCAAGAGAACAGAGAATGTTATATTCTGGCACAAAGAGAGCGGTGATTGTGAGATCTTCCACTGAGAGAGCAATGAATGTAATAGCCAGGCATCGAGAGGGCAATGAATGTAGTAACCAGGCACCAAGAGTGCAATGAATGTAATAACCAGGCACTGAGAGAGCAGTGAATGTGAAAACCAGGCACTGAGAGTGCAATGATCAGGAAGGCACCAATAAAGCAATGAATATAATAACCAGGCACCAATAAAGCAATGAATATAATAACCAGGCACCAATAAAGCCATGAATATAATGACCAGGCACCGATAGAGCAATGAATGTAATAACCAGGAACTGAGAGAGCAATGAATGTAATAACCAGGAACTGAGAGAGCAATGAATCTAATAACCAGGAACTGAGAGAGCAATGAATCTAATAACCAGGCACTGAGAGAACAGTGAATGGGATAACCATGCACTGAGAGAGTAGCGAATGTGATAATCGGGTACGAAGAGAGCAAGGAACGGAACTGTAATAATCAGGAAGGCACCAAGAAAGCAATTACTGTAATAACCAGGCACTTTGAGAGCAGTGAATGTAATAACCAGGCAATGAGAGTGCAATGAATGTAATAATCAGGCACCGAGAGAGCAATGAATGTAGTAATTAGGCACTGAGAGAACAATGAATGTATTAATCAGGCACAGAGAGAGCAGTGAATGAGATAATCGGAGAAGAGAGAGTGGTCCACCAAGGGGGTAGTGAAAGTGATTATTTTGCACCAAGTCTAGCGTATGTGATAATCAACCACCAAGAGTGAGTAAGATAATGGACACAAGAAAACGAGAAAGTGTAGTAATCGGTCCCTGAAAGTGCAGGTAATATGACAAATGGACATCAAAAGTTTAAAGTGCACCGTGTGTGATGATCAACCCAAGGGAAAGAGTAAAAACTGGACAATGAAAGAGCAGATGGTGTTCTAGGGACACATTGAGAGTTCAGTGTGATAGTCAATCACTAGAAGAGCAGCGAGTGCAAAACTCAGGCATCATGATAGTGAAATCAGACACAGGCAGCACCATGAATGTGATTAAAAGGCACAGGAAGAACAGTGATTGGCACTGGTTGTACTATGTAGGCAGGGGGAACAGTCCGTGTCATAAGTGATCTGTTAGAGCAGTAAATATGGTACGTAGGAAGCGTGATAATTAGACACCGGTAGATCAGCAAGCGTGATATTCAAACACTGGGAGTGCAGCGAGTTTGAAAACCAAAGGCTTAAACATAACACAAGTATTTGTAAAGCGCACGTTCACCCGTAGGCATCTTGGTGCTGAATAACAGATGTTTATTGTTACCCAACTCAATGGTACTCATTTTATCGACCTCAGATGGATGAAAGGCTGAGTGGACCCGCCGGGATTTGAACCTGTGACCATGAGGTCGAACACAGGCCCATGCAGTGGACGCATTAGTCCAGTGAGCCACCTGACCTGGCTTGTACAGTTTATAGTGTAAAGAACAATGATTGTGATCATCAGTAAGAGAATTGATTGAGTGTGTGTGGTACAAAGCCAGCAGTGGGTGTGATAATCGGGGAGAGAATTGAGTGTATGTAGTACAAAGAAAGCAGTGGGTGTGATATTCGGGAATGGGGAGCACAATGGATGTGGTGATTTTTCACAGGAAGAATTCTATTCGAGTGCATGGAAAGCAATGGCTGTGATAAAAAGCTCAGACACTAAGAATATGAGACAACCAGCACCCAGAAAAAAGTGTGTGTGATAGTTAGGCCCACAGAGATGAGTTAATGCAACAATCTGGTTGACGTCCAGTTTGTGTCTGACATGTCATTCACTTTTTCTTATTCTTACTTCTGTTCTGCTTTGAACTTACTGCCCCTTCCATCCTACCTCTACTCCATTTCACTTTTTCCCCTCCCAGGTGCCGTTGAAGATGCGACTACGGCTGACTTACACCCACTTTGGGAATTCTGTCCAAGAAGTCTGTGAAGTTTCAAACTTCCCTCCAGCCACATGGCAGTGAGGCAACACGCGGAGTCCACTTGGCAGGCAAAGAGGAATAAACTAAGGAAACAGGCTATGATGGAGCATGGGAGCGGAGAGCAGCTTCCCTATCTATTGGGCTCTGATGACGTGCCTGTACCCGTTTGATAGTTATTTGTTAAATTTTATAAACTGGACCTTTCCTCCTCTCCCTTCAAATCATTGACATTCCCCTCCCATTCTTGGTGGTTTTTTTTTAGTCATCATGGCCGAAGGATTTACCAGCGCAGCAGTGGTGGTCGTGGAGCCAAAGTTGTGGTGAGCTCTGGAACGTGGCTCAGCGACACCACCGCGAGACTGGTATAATATTGTTCAGAAGCACTAATGCCTCTCTTCCATTATTTCGAAAAAAGGATTTTCATCAGTAGCAGCCTCTGTGGGGCCTTCATACGAACAATGCAAGCCGCCAAGATCCTTATTTATCATCACTTGTTACTCTGATTTTATTGTGAACACTTTAGCATAATAGCAGTTGTGTAGTGACCATGCGACAGAGGGTGCAGCAAATAAATGGGGCTATATTTGAATATTTTGTTGCAACACATTTTCTCTCTAGATCTGCTGCCAACTCTTGCAGCAAATCTGTATATATACATTACAGTTCTTACATATCTATATTTATATATAGGGTTGAGTTTTGAGACTTTGGGTTAGAATTCTGTGAGCTCTATGTCCTTGGGGTTGTGTTTTGAGAGCCTTGCATCTTTGGTTTGGAGTCCTCAGACTTTGTTTTTGAGTTCTTACACCCCTAGGTCTTTAGGTTACACTTATGATCTTTTAGGGTAAAATTCACATATCACTGTT
Source organism: Calotriton arnoldi (assembly GCA_963921515.1). Taxonomy (NCBI): domain Eukaryota; kingdom Metazoa; phylum Chordata; class Amphibia; order Caudata; family Salamandridae; genus Calotriton; species Calotriton arnoldi. The sequence goes on from CAWUFW010007427.1 coordinate 814,764, forward strand.
TCTTTAGGCTAAGTTAGAGTTTTGAGAATCCCATGTCTTCCGTATAGATTTGTGAGCTCTGGATCTTTGAGTTATTTTCACATCCTGGTTCTTTGCGTTAAAGTCTTGTGATAGCTGGGCCTTCTGTTCAGTGTTAGTAACAATTAAACTTTCCTGTGTTGATCTCCTTTTCTACTAAAATTGAGCTTGGGGAGAGGCTAATTCGCAAGCATAACAGCAGTTTTTCCATTTGCTATTCACATTACAAAAATTAGGTAAAACATGCAGACAGAAAAATGTAATCTAATTTCATATTATTTGTGGTCCCAGAAAATACTTGAGCAACCTTTGTGAAATGACAGGCATGTCTGTGCCATCCTTTACCGTATGGTGTGAAGGACACGTGCTCTGTAGGTAAACTGAAAGATTTCATAAAAGTCTGGTGTCTCTGAAAAACCAGTGGTGCTATAACACAATGAACCTTATCCGAGACAGCCTAGGAACCATGCTGGCTACTCTGATGCACATTAATTTAATAACAAATAGTCATTTTAAGTAAAAAAAGACTTTGCAAAGCCCTTTATTGTTTCTGGCAAAGCCACCAAGAGGGCATTGTTGAACCTGAAACATTTCTCTAAAACCTAATCTGCTTTCTTGCACTATTAAATGTGACTAATTTTGTTTGTATCTTCAGATTATAAGAGGGTGGTTAAAGGTTTCCAGACTTATATGCATGTAGTTTACATGCTACATGCTTTTTCTGCATTTGTTTTGTGATGGTCATGTTTTCACCTCTGATTGCTTGCAGAATGTCCTGTAGTCCTCCTGAGCTAACTTGTTAGTTGGCATTTTCTTGTCAGATGCATGGGTGCGGTAGTGGACTTGGGGAGTAGATAAATGAATGAGCTGACGTTGAAGTCCCACTTATGCGTGCCTTACAGGCTCTACATATTAAGGCACGAGTCAGGTGAGTGAGACTTCATAGATGCATGAGTTGAGTGCTGTTAAAGTCCCTGAGAAAATTCCTTAGGCGATCAGATATATGATTAGATGCTACAAAGTCAAGGGGGATAGGGGGGCTTGGAGACTACAGCGATGTACAAGCAGTGCTTTAAATGGAAATACATAAGTGCTTTTTACTCACTCTGCAGAGTACCTGCTTGCCCTTGAGAAGTGCAGATACTGTCCCATTAAAAGTATTGTACCAGTGCTGAGAAGTGCAGGTACTCTCCCTTTTAAATTAAAGAAGTGCAGGTACTCAGTACCAGACAGTACCTGCCCATTTAAAGAACTTTATATAAGAGAGGGTGAGTGAGAAGCCACTGAGGTCAGAAGCAGAATGAAGAAGTTCCCTGTTTTCTGGGATGCGCATGGTCTGGATGTGAATTACACAAAAGATCTTTATCCTGAGCAAATATCTAGTACAAAATAGAATCCAACAGTATGTTGTCATAGAAACTTCTTTTTATTTTCAGTGTTGAATTCCAAATTCAGCAATTTTACAGCCAGTCCTTCATTATATTTTCAGTATTTTATTCCAAAGTCTACAAAATTGAAGCCAGTCCAAAGCACAAATGTAGGCAATACGTGTTTCGTCTTGTGGCTAATCTTCCACCGACTTCCTCAGGGCTAAAAAAAAGACAAATAAAATCCATGACTGTCTGGACCACTAACCCTCCCCGGGGTTAGTATGGTGTACGTCACCCAAAGTATATGAAAGGAAATGAAAAAGAACCCGTAATCATGAGTAATATAGAAAAGAAAAGAAAAAAGGGGGATGTAATGAGTAGAAGTAATAAAGAAGAGAAAATTATATAAAAGAGTTTTGCATTTGTAAAACGAGGGTCTAAATCAAATCCAAAGTCTATCCCTTGTGCATCTTAATAGTCGTGCCTAATAACAGTACCACAGGTGGGGTCAAATAAGTGAGTAAATGAAAAGGTAGTGCAATTCCAAGTTGCCACTAAGCCCTAGTACAAACATAAATCAACTCATCACATTAATCAAAGTAAAAACAATTTCCATGTCACCAAATAGAACCGTACGTTCTCTCCAACACCTAGTCTTTGAGATGTATCATTAGTCTTAATCTGGTGATAAGGTAAATCATAAACAAAATATCAATTATTATGTATATTGACATCTCATACCTATGGTTCCAATTTAATCTTCACTGACAGTCAAATTATTGGTATGTGATCTGTAAAGAGTAAGTGGTACATTACCAACACATGTCTACAGAAAGCAACTGCTACGAAGAAAACACAAATCAATCTAAACAAGGACACGCAGTTCAAATGTCATAAGACGACCTATTATAAATAGTGCATAGGTATATAGTACAGACAAGGTCACGCATACTAAACTTTGAGAGATAGTCAAAAAACACTGTAATTTACAGATTTATACAATCTCACTACAAACCTTCGGGTCATTATATTTAGAACTAATGGGGTACATCAAACACAGTTTTCAGTCTGAATATTAATCACAAAAAGATCACCTATAAGGACAGAATGGCAAATCACAACGTTGAATCTTACCTCCTGCTTGAAAGGAGAGTGCTCCTCGTTGACCAGAGGCGTATCGCACGCCATTCGGAATCACCCATCTATACCGGAAGTGCGTAATACTTGTAATCGTGAACAGACTAACACAGAAGTATTCAAAAGGCTGCATCTGTAAGCGCTATCTTAAAGTTCCAAATTAGTAGTTATTCAACCCGTAAACACCTTGTTCCTAATGGATAAAAACATGCTTATGATCAGAGTTTGAAATCATTCATACTTTATATACAAATCTAAAAGCGGCATATCACATGCACGCCATTCTTAAATACCCATAAGTATTTGAAGTACCTAATTACTAATGATCGCAAACGGACTAACACTGCGAGTTTACAGAGGCTGTGTTCATAAACGCCATCTTAGAAGTCCAACTGGATACACGTATATGTAATCATATCCATATCTATTGGCAGTCCTCAATCCTCCTGACTGTCATTTCAATAATTAAGTACAGAGAATACTTGTACTGTATTAAATACAAAATGGATCGTATAGTCCTCCAGTGTGCTATAAAAATAATAATCATCCACTTCATGAACACCTTGTTCAAGGGGGGAACGACATGTATAAATCTTCCACGACTAATGTATCACAAGTTTAAGTGCAAACGCGGGGGCATATCTAGCCATTAGCAAAGCACCTACGTTAGTATGTCCTCCCAGTTCTAACACTATTTGTAACTACCTAGTCATATAGCGTTATAACAGTAAGCTCATCTCATAGGCATTAATGGTCTATAAGAATTAGGGCCAAAATTCCAAGTCCCTCTGATCCCAATTCAGAGTTTAATATAGAAGGTGTGAAGTATCATTAGATAGTGTCTGATAGGTAAAAGGTAAGGCTTAAATATATGGAGAAGTTTAAATCAGTCTGCATGCACCCTAAGTACCTAGGAAATATTGTAGTTCATTATCCATATTGAGACCCTTGTCAACAGCATGTAATTTCAAGATCCAGAGGGCCTCAAATTGTCTAAGCTTTAGTTCCCGCTTTCCACCCCACACAATCACAGATTCAATACCATGAAAATTGAAACATAGTTGCTTGTATTGCGCTGCACATTCTCTTGCATGAGCCCCAAAAGGATATATATCGCCCAAGTTCTTAAGAGCTCTGAAATGTTCCGCAATACGATCCTTCAATGATCGTATAGTACTCCCAAAGTAGATTTTCCCACATTTGCAGATAATGACATAAACAACATTTCGTCATACAATCAATATGCATGCTTAGCCGATACCTACGGGAATCCATGTATTTAAATTCCTTAATTCCATTTATTGACATTTTGCACGTAGTACAATTTCCACAGGATGTGAATGCCCAGAAGACTAGTTGGGGATTAGATTAATCAACATTAATTTATGGATATCACAAATCGCAAAATGTTGCCCCTATTACAGTACAGGGCCTCAGCCATTCTTAGGTTTGTCAATTGCATAATTTCATACCTCATTTCCCCTGCAATAGAAATGTATAAAGTTCAAGCATTTAACACTGCTCTTTATGGAGCTGATGGATGGAGGATCACTGTGATGTTTCAAGTTTAGGGATGGAAGAGAATACATTTATGAGGTCCTTGAAGAACCTCTGCCAGAGTAACCCTCTGCTCCTGTTATGATTAGATCTTGTACTAAAACCCATTGTAGAGCTTACCAAGTTTGAGGCCCGTATTATACTTAATCAGTTTTTGGACCACTACTGGGCTCAGTCCATTCAGTAATGATTTGCAAGATATTATTACTCTACCTCGATCATCCAAGATCCCTTGGCTAAGCTACATTAAGAAGATCCTGGTTGATCTTGGCCAGAAAGGTTATTGGCAAAATCCTTCTTCCATAAACCCAAAAGGTACCCGCCAGAGTGAAGGCCAGATACTGGGAAATATTGATGAAGAGAAGGGAATCATTGCAGTGCTAGTCAATTTATCACTAGCATTCTTGCAACACAAAGCTGTTTTTAAGTGCATGGAATTTTTAGATTGTTAATCCACCATTCACTAGATTCTTGTAACTGAAATTCACATATGGTGTTTTACCCCAAGAGAAATGTACATCTTTATGGCTTTCTTCATCTACTAAATCTCACTTATGTTTATGTATGGGTCCTGGCACAGCAGAATCCAAGGAACATGTTTTGCCCCGTATATTTTAGACCCAGGGTTAAATTGATCCGCTATATCTTAAAATCGAACTGGAAAAATACGCTTAGAATCTGCAAAACTGATTCAAGGATGGTTATCGTCCGTTCTTAATTTGCTTAAAAAAAAAAAGTGCCAGGGCCTTTGTTAGGAGGCACGGCTGCCTGCACAACCCATTGCCCCTGCCAGCGCTGCCAATGACATTACCAACACAACTCCTAACCATCACGCTCCTACAAGTGTTGTAGTGTAGCTCCTATTTCCCTAATAGGCTCTGCGCATTGGAATAATATATCCTATAGGTTTGACATGGGACTAAGGTCAGTATGTCCCTATTGAGTATATTAAACTTAATTACTTGTGCCAGCTAGCTCAGAGGCCACTAGAAACTCCTTGACAACAAGAAGGGAGTAGTTTCTGGCAGCCGCAAAACATGACCACTGTGTTTCCCTTTAGAATCAGAACGTGTCCCAGAGTCGTGGAAACAATAGATAACTATTTCACTCAGCTCAATCGTGCATGCTTAGTTTTCTCCAAGTTGCACAGAAAGAAATAGACGGGCGTTTCAATAAAGGATTTATTGAACAGTCTTGTTTCTGGTGTAAGTTAAATGTGCTGTTACGATCACAAGACAGTATGCAAGATAAATAATGTACAGGGTGAGCAGTAGAAATAAATAATACTGCGATAGCATTATCTTTTAGTACATATGCTGTTACATAAATAACACAGACTAAAAATGCGAGTACTCACACGATGCGTTGCTAAGCTAGTTCTACCCCAATGTACCTAACCTGACCTAGGTGTAGGAAGAGGGAAGAAGTAGGTGAAGTATTCCTTACTACGGTATACTAAGAGTATGTTAAGTCTAGTATGCCTAGTATGCCAAGAGTCCCTCTAGGTTCTAGTCAGCTCCATACCTGAAGCATGAGAGAGGTAGGAATCTCTTTGCCAGACTCGAACTCCAACACCCCGCAAGGGAAGTCAGATCACTGGAAGCTGGGCTCTCTGCGTGCAGGAAGGCAGCGTCTTCTCAGTGCGTCAGGCCGGGAAACGGGCTCCTCTGAAGTCGAGGTCTCCTCTGGTTTACAGGGGCTAGGGAAGGTATATTTATACCTGAGAGCACCTAAGAATGTTAGCATTGACGTGAGTTGGACAGCGAAAGACGTCATGAATGAACCCCCTAAGGAATAATGGTTCATGCATAATATATGAGTCCTTGAAGAAATCAATAGTCCTGGACTAGGGAAACTCCCGCAGCCTAAGGGTCTGTTCTTCATGAACTCGTTGTGACGTTTAGGGTGGACGGATGTCAGAGACCATGCCTGTATTTGGAGTGCATGGTTTAATGCCTAAATAAGGGCTGGGATTTTATGCCTATATAAGGGCAGGGTGAATTGTGCCTATATAAGGACATGATACTGGAAAGCCCGTTTATGGATACCCTAAGAGGAATACAACAGTGTGACAATTCAGACTATTCCAGGCCCCCAAAGCTATAAGAAGGGCTTGGGCAGCTGGTAATAGTTTTTTTTTTATTAATGTATATTGAATTTATAAACAACTGTTGCTGTGCTCATTTCTCAAGATTGAAAGCACCACCATGTGGCAGACTGTCATAAGTGCTAGTGTTGACAATTAAGTGCTGGTTCAGAGCACCGGAAATTACCAGCTCAAATTAAGCTCTGGTTAGCGTGTATTGTGTTTCTAGAATTTTATGTGCAGCATGGCTGATAAGACTTAAGCTGCTGGGGAAGCCAGATAATAGCAATTTCGAATAAGCAGTTGTTTTAATCGCTGCTGCTTTTTTTCTTTCAAATGTTTCCATTGAATCTTTTTAAATATTTATTCAGTGTCTTTTCTCAAATGTACTTGCATGTGTTTTATGGGGTGTTAAAAGTGCCTTGTACTTTGTTGATGGATTTAATAATCCGATCAGACAAGAAAGGAATGAATAAAATGGCACAGAGGTATATGGAAGCATGGGGGTGGGGGGGCATTGTAGTTGGCTAGGGAATGAATGAGACTACATAGATCTATAAGCATTAGTGATATACAAGGAAGCCAGGGATATGATTACAAGTAAAAGACTAAACAGTTTGGTCTTGGTCATTGTGGCTTTCTTTCCTTTCAGCGATGTTACAATTCCAATATTTCTGTTTTTCTAATCTGGGAAGGACTCTTCCAAACTACACAGAAACCATTTTTAGAGGAGTGCTGCAGGGTCATGTAGCAGAAAGCTGTTGAATCAAACAGATATTTCCAGGGCTGTCGCAAATGAAAGCATGACTTTTATTAGTGCAGGTCAGTCATTGATACCGCACAAGTATTTTTTTTATTGGATTCAGCAGCAGCGCAAGAATACAATACTATAAAACATAAAACAGCTACCTCATTTTTTTGTTATTACATTACCAACAATGTTTTGGGCCATTAGCAGTCTTCTCACTTCTCTTTGTTGAATAAAGCTCCTAATGGCCTTTAACATGAACCAGCCACGACTGAACCTGCAGTTGAATCCCTCCTCATTGGAGTCACTTCCGATCGTTCAGAAGCAATGGGATACTCTTAATTCTGATGGATACTTCTAACCGCAGATACCGCACCTTGTGATTATTTTTCAGTCATCCGCGTGGATCAGGAAACTTTCAGGCAGCACTCCTGCTCTCTGGTGAGTGGCATCATGCGGGGTCCAAGCCACATTGTTCCTCTCTTGAAGTGACCGATGGAGCTGTGTGCCAGCACCACCTATGTGTGCTGCCATCGGTTCCCTTCTTTCTGCGCCTTCAGACAGGGATCCGGGACTTTTATTTGGTCTCCAAGACCAATTGTTCTGGGAAATTATCACCCCTTAAACAGGGTTCAAGCAGTATAGGGACTGTCGCAAACAGATGTCTGAGATGGACCCTCACAAAGTGCATCTTTGGAGCCTCGGATTGGAACACGACTCCAGGTCATGTGATAACAAGGCCAAACTTTACATCACCAACCTAAGAATACTCCACACCACAACCGGTTGAAGTCAAAAAGAAGATCCGATTCCCATGGCAGATTGTTACAGACAAAGTCTTCGGATAAGTCCAAGAAAAGCATAAGAAGGTGAAGCGGGAATCTGCCCCTTCCCTCTATTTTCGCACTCCAGAGAGGACGTGAGGTTGTCAGTGTGTCAGTCCTGATCTCAATGACCCGGGTCTCAGTCCTGATCTCCATTGGAGCGTACCAGATTCAAGTCCCATCATAGCCTGAGTTTCCAGGTCTGTCGGCTACGTTGCAGCAAGAGGCCATGCTGCACATTTTTGACATTTTAACGGTTCCCTCTTGCGTGCCTTCAGGCCCCAAGAATCGAGAGGGGCCTCCAGTCAGACTTCTGCCTATTGGTCTGCTCTCGGTTTATGTGTGCCCCTCGAGGCTGCTTTGTGTTCAACATAGTGTCCAGTGCAGACTTTGGTTCTGATGCTGGAGGAGGATTTGCAGCTCATTGTGCTATCCGCTTCTGAGCAGAATCCACCAAGACCGAGGCCATGCCCTTCTGTCTGTTTTGTAGCAGGACGTGCATGTCCTTTGACCAAAGGGGCCATAGACAGGGTCCCGACCTCGGAAGTAGGAACTGGGTGTTACTCCTGTTACTTCCTTGGGCTGTAGAAGGACAGAGGCCTTCACCTTATTTTAGATCTTTGCCCTCTCAACGCCTTCCTGCAGAAGGACAGATTCAAGATGGTCACATTAGCCCATGTCGTGTCTGCCCTAAACCGTGGAGACTGGATGGTAGCGTTGAACCTACAAGACGCTTATTTCCATATTCACTTCCTGCAGGCCTACAGGAGCTACCTGCGGTTCATAAGTGGGCCAGGATCATTTTCAGTTTACAGTGCTTGTTTTTGGCCTCACTAGTGCCCCTCAAATGTTCACAAACATGATGTAAGTGCTCGCAGCACACCTTCAGAAGTCAGGGGTACCAGTTATACTGTACCTTGACAGCTTGCTGCTGAAATTGGCTCACCCCAGACAGTTGTGGACCACCACCAGATAACGGCAAACCTCGAAACATCATTGGGGTTCACTATCAAAGTGCCAAAGTCACACCTGGCTCCTTCACAGATGCTCCCGCTCAACAGAGCTATTCTGGATTCAGTACGGTTTCATGCCTTCCTCTGCAGTGCAGGGTACAGGACATTTGGACTAGGTTCGCAATGCTTCAGCCTCTGTCTTGGATCTCAGTACAGATGACTCTGAGGCTGCTGGGATTGTTGGCTTCCTGCATCCTGCTGGCCAAGCATACCAGGTAGCACTAGCAGGTTCTGCAGTGGGACCTCAAAACCCAGTGGGCACACCATCATCGAAATTTGTCAGATTGTATCCAGATTTCAGAGGAGTCTGCAGTAGTGACTTCTTGACTGTGATTCGGTCAGTGGCAGACCCCCTCTCCTTACCCAACCCAGAGCTGACAGTAGAGACTTAACTCAACATCAGTTTGTTGGAGTTGGGGGTGATTGTCTTGGTGTTGAAGACCTTCTTGCCCACCATAAGAGGAAGGCAGGTGCAGGAGCTCATGAGCAACACCACCGCCATGTAGTACTGCCACAAGCAGGCCGGGATGAGGTCTTGGGCCCTGTGTCAGGAGGCTCTACTCCTCTGAAGTGGCTGAACCGTCAGGAAATTTCTCTGGTGGTGTACCACCTAGCGGGATCGCTAGACACCAGGGCAGGCAAACTCAGTTGCTGACGCTTGGCAGATCATGAATACCAGTTGCACTCGGAGGTAGCGCAGGCGTCTTCCATAAATGGGGAGAACCCTGGCTCCATCTTTTCACCACTGCCCAGAACAAGCAATGTCAGCACTTTTGCTTGTTGGAGCTTCCAAGTCCGCTGTCTCTTGGAGTTGCATTCCTTCTAGAGTGAAGCTTGGGACTCCTGTATGCCTTCCTGCTGCTCCCTCTCCTGCCCGAGTTCTGAAGAAGATCAAGAAAGGCCTGGCAATTTACAAGGGTTTAGCGGATGGGATAACATAGGTGTCTCAACCCTGAGGGACGTCATACGGTGTCCCATCATGAAGTCCTTCCAAGATCTCCAGGGGGAATTTTCTATGCCTCATTCCCAATTTTATAAATATTTACAGCTACGCCATGCCTTGCAGCCCTACATTGGAGATCTGTCAACCCTGCCCGAGTTCAGTCCATCGAGGGCAAGCTCCTGATGGGGAACCTGAGAGACCATAGAATTTCTAAAATCTACCAAATCCTAGTTACACATAGCCCAACAACCCTAGCCTCCCTACGGGCCTCAAGGGACACAGATATAGGACCTATAGATGATGACAATTGGTCCGAGGCACTTCATCACCACGAGGAGCCGCAATCCCCACCCGACTCCGGTATATACAATTTAAATACTTACACAGAGTATATTACACTCGACCTAGATTATGGCGGGCTGGGTTGATTGCCTCTCCCCAATGTCTTCGTTGCCACACAGAGGAGGGCACCTTCCTACATACAGTCTGGACGTGCCCTACCCTTGACAGATTTTGGCTGGGGTTTTTACAATGCCTATCCGTAGTATTAAAATGGGATATTCCTCAATTCCCCCAAACTCACACTCCTGCATTGCACAGATGAAATAGGGGGCAATAATTACAAAAGACATTTACTATTCCTGGGCTTGACACTCGCCAAAAGGGACATCGCACAACACTGGAAGGCTGAAAACCCCCCTTGCATATCGACATGGAAGGGGGGCTTGGATTATGCTATGGAGCTTGAACTGCCGGTATTCATTGCCCGGGGATGTCCCCACAAGCATACTAAAATCTGGAAGCAATGGGCCACATATAGGAACATACCCTTCGAGACGCACACCACAGAAGATCTCCTATCACTGCCCGATGTGGGAACAAACTGTTAAAATTGTTGCCTCACACTGTCACTTTACACCCGCAACGGTGACGCATGCAATCATGAGATGTAGGCAAGAGATCAAGCGCAGATTTCAGCCTGGTTTGATGCAATTGTTGATGTTGTTTTTGTTTATCGTATGTTATCCTTCGATATTGGATATGAAGTGGCCTGTCACTTCTCTCCTTTCACAAATGTCATTATTCAAATGTCCTTTATCGTACAGAAATCTTGTATTGATCTCCATAAATTCAATACAATTTGTTATCATAAAAAAAGAAAGGCATGGCAAGGCATCCTAGTGGTACCGGATTTGGCCAGGAGAATGTGTTACCCGGAACTGCTAGGCATGAGCATCTGTCCTCCGATCAAGCTGCCACTTCAGAAGAATCTTCTGTTGCTGCAACAGGGCAGGTTCCACAGCCTCCAAAATAGAATCTCCATGCCTGGAGATTGAGCGACGGCCTCTTTTGCCCTTTCTCCTGAGGTCATTGTGGTTGTGAGGCGTTCATCTACAAAATTGTTGTACGTCATTGGGACAAATGTGTGACTTTGTGTAGCACTCGACAAATCTACACCCTACAAGTCAGGTTGGCTTACAATGTTTTGCTTTCTCCCTGGCCTAGCAAGGACTTACTTTGGACACTGTTAAGGGCTATTTGTTGGTGATTTCAGCTTTTTGCAGTTGCTGATTCAGCCTTTTTTATTTAAATCACCTGGTGTGATGACATTTTTGTTAAAGATTTGCAACATTTATTTCCACCAAAATCCTTTGTGATGCCACAGTGGAACTTGAATTTAGTTTTCACTCTTTGATGTGCACCCCTTTTCAGCTGTTGCACAGCTATCCATTAAGAATTTAGACGCTGAAAAACATTTTTCTCATCCCCATAACATCAGATAGGCATTTGAGCGAGTGGCACGTTCTTTCTGTCAGTTCACCTTATACAACATTCTTTCCAGATAAGTTGGTGTAGAGGACCTGAGCCTCCTTTCTACCAAAAGTGGACACCCCATTTCATGTCAGGCAAGCAACCACCCTTCTGACAATCTAAGGAGGAAGAGAGAGACTATCGGTTCAAACCAGAAAGGGTGTTACGTTTTTATACAGATTGCACCGAAACACATCGGGTGGGCGATCATCTCTTTGTAGTATTCTCCAGAATAAAGAAGGGCAAGGCAGTGCAAAAGCGACCATCTCCAGTTGGTCTGCTTTCTGCGTAAAGATCTGTTGCACACTGGTGAAGGAGAATCCAGAGGGCTTATGGTCTTAATTCACTAGAGCTCCGAGATCTCTGGTAGGAGTTTCTCCTGCTTGTGCAACCTTTCATTCCTTGTATTGCACTAGTGTGCGGTTTTGGGAGGTGCCTGGCTCCTGTTACGCCATATTGGAATGGTGACTACTGACATTTTTAACTTGTTTTTATGATTTATGGTTCTCATGTTTTAATTTGGATTAATTTCTGTTACCAGTAGCTAACTCTGCACAAGGGAGCTTGTGTAGGTTAGCAGGGGTTGCTTGACCCTGCTTTTAGTTTACCTTTACTGTCGGCCGCATAGGGACGGCCTCTTTCACTCATTTACCCCCCTCACAAGAGAACAGACAGTTGTACTGTTTGGTCGAATCAAATCAGGGTCACCTCTTGATCCCTACCCCCTGTAGTTCTGCACCTGGCTACTGATGTTGTTCCTGCTTATCTCTTGACCATTTTCAATCAAATTTTCTCCTTGGGCTACTTCCCCAAAAAATGGAAGATTACCTATATTCTCCATTTAAAAAAAAAAAAAAAAAAGCCCAATTTTTTTGAGGCTAGTATTCCTGGCAACTATAGACCCATAGCTCGTCTTCCTTTTCCTGCAAAGATGGTGGAGAAAGCCATGAACATTGAGCTCTCACATTTTATCCAGACTCATGAGCTACTAGATCTGTCACAATTTGGCTTCAGAAGCCAGCATAGTACTGAGCTGGCACTGATTACTGCCACAGATCAAATCAGAAAAACTCTAGATAATGGAGGTAACGCTGCCCTGATCTTGTTAGACCTCTCTGCAGCGTTCGACACGGTGAACCATAGTCTGCTGATCAAACGCCTCTTTACCTTAGGCATTAGAGACCAGGCTCTAAAGCTTCTTCAGTCTTTTCTCTCGGATAGAGAGCAATTTGTAGAACTTAATGGCATCAGATCATCTTCCTTAGTGCTGACCCCTGAGGTACCCCACAAGGTAATGCAGAGTCCTACCCTTTTTAATTTGTATGTTACACCTTTAGCACAACTGATTAAAACCCATGGATTCACGGCAGTCTCTTATGCTGATGACACCCAAATTGTGGTGTCTGTCACAGACAATCCAGAGAGGACTGCCATCTGTTTCCATGACTGCATGCAACAGATAGGCAGATGGATGTCAAACAACTGTCTGAAATTGAACTCTGACAAAACCGAGGCTCTGCTATTTGGTAATCAAACATCGTTCTGGTCTCCAAACTGGTGGCCCCAGGCACTTGGAGCTCTCCCGACCCCTGTCACTAAAGTACAAAACTTGGGAGTTCAGTTTGATAGCAAACTCTCATTCGAAGGGCATGCAAACTCCATCACTTCCTGTTTTCTGATGTTTAAAACACTCAGAACAATCTTTCTGTTTATTCCTATGGACCTGCATAAGGCAGTGATCTCTGCACTTGTTTTTTCTAAAATTGATTACTGTATTACATATTGGAATGTACATAAAAAAATCTTTACACAAGCTGCAGATGGTCCTAAATGCGGCAGCCAGACTACTGCTTGGGATACCTAAATAATCAGTCTCCCCTACTCTCCCGTTACTCCACTGGCTTCCGGTGAAAAAGCGGGTTGAGTTCAGATCTCTTTGCCTCGCTTTCAAGTCCCTGCACCATGAGAGCCCAGAATTCTTGAGGCAATACTTCCAGTGGTATATGACCTCAAGATCGTTAAGATCTGCATTCTTGGCCAATCTAGTTATTCCTAAAGTAAAGAAAGCCACTTGGGGTGGTAGAAGTTGTGTGGCAACTGCCAAACTATGGAACTCTATGCCCTTGGAATTAAAAAAAATAACTAACTTACTAACATTCCGAAAGGCCCTAAAGACATGGCTTTTTAATAAACCGGTATGGCTATACAGATATATCAAATCCTCTGTTTATTTCCCTTCTTACTAGGTTTCTATTAGGTCTTCCTTTACTCGTATGCCAGAAATTCTCAGCGCCTAGACACCTTCGGGTAGTAGAGCGCTCTATAAATTGCAATTTCATTTCAAGGCTACTGTCTCTGTGCTAGCACACAAAGTACCTGTCCTGGACATTTGTGTGGTGGCTACATGGGCATTGGTACATGCGGCCACAAAGCACTACTGCCTCCACAGCCAGGTTCATCTAGAGGCGCATTTTGCTTGCTTGGTCCTGCAGGACTTTTTGGTCTGAGCCAGGTCACAGCCATCACTCCATCAAGATTCACAATTCCATACACCCAACATCGATTTGCAAGCTTAGGATCAGTCAAATATGAAAGAAAACACTGGGTTCTAAATTGCATATAAAAATATTTACCGACTTACAGAAGAGGTAGAGTTGCATCAGCATTTTTAATAAAATTTGGAAACTCCTGCAGTCGGGCTCAGGGAAAGTCTTCCTCTCACTTAGCTCCTTAAGACTTGACATCATGCACATTAAAATCTACAACAAATTAAGTAATATTTCCCTATGATGAAAAATCATGTGCCCTAGTCTAAGGTGTCTTCTTTGAAATGATTGCTAGCCTTATGCCAAAATCTGCGGCCATCTAAATCTGCCTCTTCCATCTTGGTAATAATGCAGTAGTGGCTGCTACCGATCGGGAGTGGTGGGGCTGGTGCAGGTGGATGCAAGATGAAACGGAAAGAAAAAAAACACTTACTTTGGCTGGCCGGCCGGCCGCCACCTCTTATCCGTCCTCTTCTTCCTATCTCTGCCGGCTGCAGGAAGGAGCAAGAAGCACCCAGGCTCCCCATAGCCAATCACAATGCTGCAGTGCAGCATTGTGATTGGTCTGAGCACCGAACCACAGCTCTCAGACAGGGACTGGGAGGCTTTGCATGTTCCTCGCCAGGTTGTGTAATGCAGCCTGGTGGGGAAGATGCAAAGTGCACAGGACTGTTTGGCCGGCCCCAGAGGGCCAGCCAAGCAGTCCTGCGCACATAAGGAGTGCAAACCACTCCTCTCCCTGCTCTGGCCAGCCCCGCCTGAGAGCCACTCACTTCAATAGGAAAAAGCAAATGATAACGATAGTTATTATCAATTCATTTTTCCTATTGAAGTCAGTGGCGTGACGCTCCTTTGCCTTAGCGGAGGAGCCGCCACTGTAATAATGTGAAGCAATAACAATGCAGCTTCATGACTGACCTGATCTGGATACAATTAATTGATGATGAAGCTAGTGCAGTGAAACTGACACACCAGTAATTTTATTTCTGGTACCAATATTTTCATCCATATTTCCATTTCCAACAGTCTCCTGACCTTTCCTCCTTCCAATGTTACTTGCTACTCCAACTCATAGTTCCATCCTTCCAGAGTGCCACAATGTTCCCTTTGACCAGGTTCAGACTCAACGCAGCAAGCTGTTTCACATACCTCCCAAATTCCATTTCCCCAAATATCCCCAACAACACTATGGTTACAATCTGATTACTTGTCCGAGCACCCAATTTGTCTTGGAGCCCACCTTGAGCCAACTTTGGTGTATAGCTATACATCCCCAAAGTGTGTGATAAAATGTTTGCTCCTCTGAACCACCCTATAAACACAATAGGGAGTCCAAGCACCCCATTTATCTTTGACCATACCCCTAGCCAATATTGCAGAATCACTTGGCATTCCCTGAAAGTGTACAGTGTTTGCTTGAATGTTTGCTTTTCTGAACCACACATTAGACAGCCCCTCCACTTTTATGCAGGTTTTGCATAAAAGCTTGAGATTTATGAGGAGAAACAGCTTTGATTCCAGTCTCTCCTGGATAACCTAATATTTCTTCCCTGCTACAATTTAATTTCCTCCAAAGTCTCTCTCTCACTTCAAAATACCTTCTTCAGATTTTGGAAGCATTTTTCACGAGTGTCCTTTATGTTTGAGCTCATGTTTTGCTTCAGCACCCTCCAATCTAAAGCGAAGTATGCAGGGATCACTTCCTACATGTTTACATAATTCATTAGGTTATGTAATTTGCAAGAATTTGCCAAACACAAGCAGATGATGGATGGAGCGCTGAAACCTTTCAGACACTCACCCCCAGTCACAGATCTGGGTTGAATCCATCATCGTTCTTTAGCTCACTTCCCCACCCTAGTTCAGACCCAGCCATATGCAAATCAGTCTTGACCCTGTTCCTCATTGGAACAGTCCAGCCTGAACTGCCAAGCCAGGTCTTCCCTGGACCGAAAACAAGCATCCTGGGACCGGTTTCGGGGTAACAACCATCATCAGCCAGGCTAGACTGCATCTAGTGGCAAAGTGAGCAAGGGACCCACGCCTGGGCATACCCTGCCAACTTAGGGCAAACAAAGCAAACACAAGGAGATGATGATCGGAGCGCTGAAACTTTTCAGACACTCACCCCCGTCACAGATCTGGGTTGAATCCATCATAGTTCTTTAGCTCACTTCCCCACCCCAGTTCAGACCCAGCCATATGCAAATCAGTCTTGACCCTGTCCATCATCTCCTTGTGTTTGCTTAGTTTGCCCTAAGTTCGCAGGGTTTGCCCAGACGTGGGTCCCTTGCTCACTTTGCCATGGTCCCTTGCTCACTTTGCCACTGGATTCAAGCTGGCCTGGCTGATGAGGGGTGTTACCCCGAAACTCGTCCCAGGATGCTTGTTTCTGGTCCAGAGAAGAACTGCCTTGGCCCCTGTCTGCACTGGTGAGACCTCTGCATAGCAAGTGAACACATGTCCTACGCGAATTGCAGAATCCCATCTAAGTCAGGAAAAGCAATTGTTTCTCCAGGCGAGAAAGGTAGTTAATTTGCTTGCCTGCACCCTGCATAAAAGTATTTCTCTGCAGGCTTCAGCAGGCAGGGCCGGCCCTAAATCGGATTGACCGGGACAACACCCTGGGCGTAAAGAACATTTGGTGTTTGTTGCGTTGCAGTGTGATGGCAGGAGCTACACAGAACTGCAAGAAATCTGAGGTGTCTTCAGCTGTTCCTCGTGTGACTATTGTCGTAAGGGAACAAGTAATGGATACTACCTCTTAGAAGAATTTGTGTACTTGCGAACCACTGGACGGTGTTATGATTAGACAACTTGCATGTACGTTGCACATGCTTTGATCAGGAGTTTCAAGCCGCAATTACTGAATGAGACATAAAAAATCTTTCAGCAGACATCAATATCGAATTGTATGTGCTTTAAGAACACTGATACGGCTTACCTGGATGTTTCTCGTATTCCCAGTTGTTCAGATATCTGGCCCCGATGAAGCCTTTATAAGGTGAAATGTGTTGGCTGCGCTATTTTGAAAATATATAATAAAGAAAAATTCTGCACCATCATTCAAGAAGTACAATTTCCTATTTTTACTAAATGTGTTTATTTTCAATTTTTCCTGTTGCCTCTCGTTTTTGGGGTATAAATGATACCAGAGAGTTTGTTAGCTGCTGGAGGACCTAACCAGGATAATTTCCGCAAACCACAGGAAGAGTGGCGATGTATAGCAATACAGCAAAATTTGCTGAAGGTGGGCTCCAAGACAAATTTGATACTCGGGCAAGTAAGCAGATTGTAACCATAGCTTGTGGGACTTCGTAAGGAAGCCCAGGAAGAAGTCAGCAAGGAAGACGTTAGGAAACTCTGTGTTGGCTGGGAAGATGGCATACTCTATGGTGAAATTAATTGTTCCGTTGGTGCACATGGATTTCCTTTTGTCAGTGGCCCACAAAGTGCTATTTGCAGGACACTTGGGCATTAGAAAAACCCAGGATAATTTGGACCCTCTGTTCAACTGGTCAGGTGTGCGCACAGCTACAGAGAGGTTCTGTAGAACCTTTCCGACTTGTCAGATGAGTGGTAAGGCCATTAGTGATTCTACTGGTTGTTGGTGTTTCATTTTAGAGGGTGAGAAGACATTGTTGGTCCGTTTGACCCCCCTCCTTCACAGTCAGACAACAAGTATATCTTGGTTGTGGTGGATCATGCCCCCAGGTATCCTGAGGCTTCACCTCTGAGGAGTATGACTACACAGGTGGTAGCAAGAGCTATCCAGGGGATCTTTTCTAGGGTTGGATTTACAAGGGTGGTTATCTCTGACCGGAGAACCAACTTCATCTCCTCTTATATGAGAGAGATGTCAGAACAAACTGGTGTGACCTATCAGTCCTCCACGGCATAACACCCACAAATCAAAAGTTTGGTGGAACTGTTTAACAAAACACTTAAGAGCATGATGGGAACTCTGTCAGAAAGCCTCAGGAGGAAGTGAGATCTTCTTTCGATGTCTCTTGTTTGCCTACAGGGAGACTCCGCAGAAGGGAGTAGGGTTCCGTCCCTTTGAACTTCTGTATGGACGCCCAGAGTGGGGTCCACTCACTTTAATCAGGAAGGGTGGGAAGGAACCTCAGAGTCTCCACAGAAGGATGTGGTGGACTATGTGATTGGCCTCAGGAATTGATGGCACAATACAAAAGTCAGGCAAAGGAAAACCTTCAACCTAGCCAAGCGCTTATGATGCAATGGTACGGCCTGAAAGCTGCACTGAATGGGTATCAGAAAGGTCAGGAAGTGTTGGTGTTGAAGCATATTTGTCCCAGGGCTTTAGAGGAAAAATGATGTGGACCATGGAAGATAGTTCAGAAAACTTGAGGTTAACTACTTGGAGGACTCGGTGTCACATGGAAACTTAGGAATGCGCTCCATGTAAACCAACTGAAGCTTTGCCACTGGAGATATTTCACAGTGAATATCATGGCAACGGCAGAGGAGGTTGAGGAAGACAGTAGGCATCTTCCTGACCTGCTGCATAGTGACATGAAAGGTGGCACTGTAGAAGGTGTTCAGTTAGCCCCCGAGATAATGCAGCAAAAAGAATGTAGATAGGGCTTCAGACAGTTCTCCAAACTCTTTTCCCAGACTGAAGGGTTGACACCTTTCTGTGTGCACAGCACAGACACAGGAGACAGTCTGCCAGTGAAGGGCAGAATGTCTGACTGGGTTCAGGGATGCATCAAGGTGGAAGTTGCTATGATGTTGGACTTTGGGTCCTGGAGAGATCTCGTAGTCCATTGTCTAGTCACGTGGTGCTAGTACCGAAGAAAGGGTCTACGGACTTGGGGTTTTGTATGGACAAGCCCTCAATGAGGTAACCAAGACCAATGGACATCCAATCACAAGAGTGGATGAACTTGTGGCTCAGTTAGGTGCTGCAAAGTACATGAGCAACCTTGAGCTGACCAGTGGGTACTGGCAGATAACCATAGTACCAGATGCCAAAGAGAAGACTACATTTCTATGCTAGAGGGGTTGTATCAGCTTTGGGTGATGCCCTTTTGGTCGAAGAATGCTCCTAACACTTTTCAGCACCTGGCGAACCATGTTCTCACACGGCTGGAGGAGTTGTGTGTGGCCTACCTGGGTGACACTGCGGTGTTTAGCAATTTTTGGCAGGATCACCGAGACACAAAGAGCAGGTGTTGGCTAGGATACAAGAGGCTAAACTGACAATCAAGGTGACCAAGCGTGAGAGACGGCAGTCCTCTGTAGTGTACCTTGGGCATACGGTGGGTAACTGGAAGATCGCCTGTCAGATGCCAAGATTCAGTCTGCGATAGAACGGGAGGTGCCTACTACCCAGACTGAAGTGAGGGCCTTTCTAGAATTCAATGAATAGGAACTTCTTAACAAACTATGGAAGTATAGTTGCTCCATTGACTGCTTTGACCTCCAAGAAGCAACCCAGAAAGGTGATGTGGACTGAGGGGTGTTGTCAAATGGCATTTAAGGCACTGAAAACAGCACTATGCAATGCACCTGTCCTGAAGTCTCCTGACTACAGTCAGCCTTCATTGTACAGGCAGATGCCTCTGACAAGGGAGTTGGAGGTGTGTTAGCTCAACTGGATGACAAAGGTAGAAAGTGTCTGGATCCTTTATTAGTAGGTTACTACCTAGGGAACAGAACTGGCCAGCTATTGAGAAAGAGTGCTTTTCCATTGTGTGGGCCTTGCACATTTTCCACCCTCACTTGTTTGGCACTAGGTTTGTAGTAAACTGATCATAAGCCTTTGAACTGGTGGATGGCTGTGAATGGAGAGAATCCCAAGTTGTTGAGATGGTCTATTTCTCTGTAAGGGTTAGATTGAGTAATGGAGCACAGAGCAGGATTGAGCCATGGGTATGCGGATGGGTTTTCCTGCCAGTTTTACCAATCTCATAACCTGCCTCTCTAGGTTAGGAGTTGGTTCACGGTGGTCTGATCTGGGAGGGGTGTCTGTAGGGATCGAAAAGTCCCCCACCTGCTGACGAATATTCACTGCTGCCCTGTGTGCCCAGCTGCAATGATATCTGGATCGTTGGTACCCATTTTGGTGACGGTGGCGAACATGGATCATGCACACCATGACCTAGGCCTGTCTCACAGATCGGGGTCTTGTTAGACTGAGACGGGCGCCCAAAGCGCTTCCTTTGTAGTGGTAAAGGGCTACTACCCTTACCAAGAATTAGACAGCACAAGCGGGGTGGTGGCAGCATACCATGTTTAGGTCTCGCCTAGGCAGCGCGCATGCGCTGCTCTAGGAGGGTCTTTACAAAAGGGGATGATGGACGGAACGCTTGAGCCAATCAAACACTCACCCCCAGTCAACTGATCTGGGTTTAATCCATCATCATTCTTTAGCTCACTCCACCACCCCAGTTCAGACATGGCCATATGCAAATCAGTCTGACCCTGTGCCTCATGGGAACAGTCCAGCCCGAACTGCCAAGCCATGTCTTCCCTGGACCGGAAACAAGCATCCTAGGACCGGTTTCTGGCATTCCAGCCGTCATCAGCCAGGCTTGCTTGAATCCAGTGGCAAAGTGAGCAAGGGACCCACGTCTGGGCATACCCCCGCCAACTTAGGGCGAACAAAGCGATACAAAAGGGGATGATGGACGGAACGCTTGAGCCAATCAAACACTCACCCCCAGTCAACTGATCTGGGTTTAATCCATCATCATTCTTTAGCTCACTCCACCACCCCAGTTCAGACATGGCCATATGCAAATCAGTCTGACCCTGTGCCTCATGGGAACAGTCCAGCCCGAACTGCCAAGCCATGTCTTCCCTGGACCGGAAACAAGCATCCTAGGACCGGTTTCTGGCATTCCAGCCGTCATCAGCCAGGCTTGCTTGAATCCAGTGGCAAAGTGAGCAAGGGACCCACGTCTGGGCATACCCCCGCCAACTTAGGGCGAACAAAGCGATACAAAAGGGGATGATGGACGGAACGCTTGAGCCAATCAAACACTCACCCCCAGTCAACTGATCTGGGTTTAATCCATCATCATTCTTTAGCTCACTCCACCACCCCAGTTCAGACATGGCCATATGCAAATCAGTCTGACCCTGTGCCTCATGGGAACAGTCCAGCCCGAACTGCCAAGCCATGTCTTCCCTGGACCGGAAACAAGCATCCTAGGACCGGTTTCTGGCATTCCAGCCGTCATCAGCCAGGCTTGCTTGAATCCAGTGGCAAAGTGAGCAAGGGACCCACGTCTGGGCATACCCCCGCCAACTTAGGGCGAACAAAGCGATACAAAAGGGGATGATGGACGGAACGCTTGAGCCAATCAAACACTCACCCCCAGTCAACTGATCTGGGTTTAATCCATCATCATTCTTTAGCTCACTCCACCACCCCAGTTCAGACATGGCCATATGCAAATCAGTCTGACCCTGTGCCTCATGGGAACAGTCCAGCCCGAACTGCCAAGCCATGTCTTCCCTGGACCGGAAACAAGCATCCTAGGACCGGTTTCTGGCATTCCAGCCGTCATCAGCCAGGCTTGCTTGAATCCAGTGGCAAAGTGAGCAAGGGACCCACGTCTGGGCATACCCCCGCCAACTTAGGGCGAACAAAGCGATACAAAAGGGGGTACAAAAGGGGGGTACAAAAGGGTGAGACGGGCGCCCAAAGCGCTTCCTTTGTAGTGGTAAAGGGCTACTACCCTTACCAAGAATTAGACAGCACAAGCGGGGTGGTGGCAGCATACCATGTTTAGGTCTCGCCTAGGCAGCGCGCATGCGCTGCTCTAGGAGGGCCTTTAGGCATCGGTCTTCACTTTTGAAGCACTGCACTCGTGCTTGTGGCGGCATCCACCTTGCGGGAGCGAGCAGCGGCGCGGCCACGTTAATTACAAACATATGGCCGCTGCTCGCTCCCGCAAGGTGGATGCCGCCACAAGCACGAGTGCAGTGCTTCAAAAGTGAAGACCGCCGATCGCGATGCTGCTTGCGTGTGGCATCGCTTGTTTTTACTATACCTACTTACACGCCACTCTCTCCAATGTGGTGATAGAAATAGAGCTACAATTCATGTCATTGGCAGTGATACGAGCATTCCCTTGGCGCCAAGCCCGGTGTTTGAAGTGTGCTGTGCTTTATGAGGGGCGTTTGGCCTTGAACCTGATTGCGTCATTCAGAATTGCTGAGGCTGCATGGTACCGTTTCAAAGTGCGGCTCTCGAGCCATTCCACTTCTGTGGCCGGATTTCTGCCCCACCCCCCCTCCATTCCTGCTCAGCACCCTTACTTAACCTCCCCAGCCTCTCCTATGGCTTCCGGGGCTAAACACGCGCGCCTGTGCCAAGATGTCTTTTTAATGCGTGCCCTTTGCTGAGGTAAGATGCTGCTTAAATCATGCACACTTCCATTTGCTTTTATTTTTTTAATTTATACTGAGCTTCGTGTTCTGCAGTGTGACAAGCGTTGTAGTCGTTTAGAGGCCCCACACTATTGACTTTGCAGTGCACATCCCTGGCTCACATGTACTGTAACTCCCTTACACAATTTGCAAAAACAGATGCAAATGTTTCCCAGGGCTTTGAGTCCGAAGTTGTTTCTCCCCCTCCGCCCCCCTCACCCTCCCCCCCCAAAAAAATGAAAAATGTGACTATGTAGGCACGACAGGAGCCTGCCTCAAAAATTCCAGCCTCTGGCACACATAGCACTGACCAATCATGTGCGCTGCTGCATTTCTGTTTATCCAGTATTTAAAGTTATTTTAAAATGGATGTTCGGAATACTTATTAATCCGTGGGTTAAAATAATCCGGTAATTGCATTCAATCACTAGTGAATTATATCTGTGAATCAATTTTCACGAATGACTTTTAAACACATTTTAGCTGTACTTTGGGTTGCTTACACGGGGCCGACACGGAGCGTTTGGAAGTAGGGAAGCAGTACAACAGGAGAACGCTTTTACTTAATATTGTATGCCTTAGTGAATTATTTGCCCAATGGTCCAACTCCCTATTAGAACAAGCATTGGCATAGCCAATAGGTCTCGCCTTTGGGACCTTATAAGTGTTTAGTTATCCAGCACAATATCCTTGGTGCAACAACATCAAGTGTTGCATGGCTATACACTTATAAGGTCCCAAAGGCGAGACATATTGGCTATGCCAATGCTTATTTTGAAACTGTGATCAGTAGAGTGATTTTTACCTGCTTCATTGTGGTGTGGCCTACCGGCTCAATCATGTAAAGTTCTGCTACTGTGTGCTTAACTCACCCTGGGCCTACAGCATGTTTCATGTAGTACTGTGCAGAGAGCGTGAGTTTGTGTGTGCTCTTCAAATGGGGCTCTTTGATTCTGGAGAGGTCACTGATCAGAAGGGCCTGGGCGCATCTTAGGAACAGGATGGGCTTATAAGGGAAACGCTGTAAAGGCAGGGTGGCATAAAGAGCAGGGTTGGGGCCTTTGTAAACTTTTGTTAGGCATATATCAGTGAGGCTGACATCCAGGTTTGATCCTCGAGTCACACCCAAGGCCTGTGTGGTGGGGCTATCAAACATGGACTCACTCCTGCTGTGACAGACTGCTTCCTGGATAAGGGACAAGATAGAGGCGTGGACATTTCAAAGGAGACAACTTCCACCACAAGCATTTCAATCACAGAGACACTAAATCACATCTTTGTCTGGAAATGGATTATAGCGAGGGGAGATAGAGTCTTCCAAATGCTCAACTAGTCGAACTGTGGCTGTACAACAGCGTGGTGAAGCTCAGCATGACCTCTGCCTGTAGTGACCAGGACAATGGACCAAGGTCTGATAGTCTCCCTGCTGGGTGAGGTGACATCACCCAGGAGAATCAAAACCACTTGCCCTGGAGCACCAACACCTGCCTACCTGCAGAGACCAAAGGACCCCTTAGAGGAGAAGGAGAGTGCCTGGCGGGAGCGAGGTCCAGTGTTGATCCTGTCAAGTTGACTCATTAAGCAAAGTGAGAGATTCACTGTCCTGAACACTGCACTGTTTGGGCCATCTTCCTGTGTGTCACCTAAAGTCTGCAGACCAGTATTCCATAGTGGGCCACCTTGAGGATCAGTGCTGTCGCACCGATTGGATCACTGCCCATGTGCTGCCTAAAGTGGGCGGCCCCATATGCCAGAGGGGGCCGCCGAGAAGATCAGCACTGCCACACCGAATAAGATGTTGCCTGTGTGCTGCCAGTAGTCTGTGACATTGGATTCTAGAGGGGCTTCTGTGAAGAGTAAGGGCCATTATCCTGGTACAGCATGCAACTAGAGCACCTGCTTGAGCATCAGAAACCCAGTATATGCCCAAGACTTACCGTCTGGATCAAAGTAACTTACCGCACCACCAGAGAAGCACCATGGAAAGGGGGGGGCGGAGCTTGCTCGCGACCAAGATGGCCGCTTGAGCTGTGAGCTCCGAGTAACCATCGTACCATCCTTCAATTATCCTGCAACTGCATCGCCACCGGAAGAATTGTAGGCGCCCGCCGGACTTCGGAGCCCCAGCGGAGCAGATTGCGCTCTTTTCTGCCCCTGGCAGCAGGATACAGAAGCGATACCGGGACCCGAGGCGGTGAGGCCTTGCCCGGCCTTGCCTGTGGGGGAGTGAGCGACGCGCAGACAGGCGTGAGGCGAGGGGCGGTGGTGCCCGTGGCCTTGAGAGCCACCTGAGAGTTGCTGCTCCGGGCCTGCTGCCCTGCCGGAATCCAGCATCACTCCCGCGGAAGCACACTGGGGGCTGACGCAGAGGAGGGAACGTGCCCCTGCAGCTTGGTGGTGTGCCTGGGACACTTGCTGGCAGAGTGCGGGCCTCCGGAGGTGAAGGAGGACAAGAGTTCAACAGCCGGAGGGGACGACGGTGGCTGGAACAAGTAAGAGTGTTGCTGTGTTTATACCCTGAACCGGGCTCGCTGGCCCCGCTCCCTACATAGAGACTGCCGGCCGGAGTGTGCTTACCCGGCATTTACTGCGGCGGAGGCCTCGGACACGGCTCTGAAGGTGGGGGCTGGTGTTCATTGTGGCCCCGGCGCACATTGAAGCGGACCTGCGGCAGGAGCGAGGTGAGCCCGGCGGGGAGACTGCGGCAGAGTGCTGCCTTGCCCGCTCCGTCAGACCCGGGTTTCCTGATGGTAGCCCTGAAGTGGTAGAGCTGGCCTGGGAGCTTAGAAGAGGCTACGAAGAATCTGTCCCGGCGACGTTTTCTTGTGACCCTCCCTGGGGACTACCTGTGGGGTGTGAGCGGTTGGCTGTCAGATCGGTCCTGGGCTGCGTAGCGGAGAGGGTTTGCTGCGGCGGGGGCCTCCGGCTGCGGCCCGCTTGACCCGGCGCGACCTAGCCGGAATATTAGAGATCTGTGAATCTGCCCCTGGCATGCTGAGCTTCGCTGGGGCAGGACGGAGCGGACGGTGCCAAGCACTGCTGAGGTCCTAGCCGCCTCGAGATTCTGGCGACGATTGTTGGGAGTGCACGCTGCCACAGAGGGACGCAGCCCCCTGCGACGTTGGAATATTGGCTGACCGTACGCTGGTGTTACCGCGTGGTGACAATGGGGAGAGTGGATCGCACACAGCCAAAATTATCTTTCGACCACAAGCGGTCGAAGTCCTGCGACGCATCCATGGATGAGGCGGTGGGCGGGCGGGACCGGCCTGCTGAAGAGTCTCCCCCAGATATCCGAGGTATGCTGATAGCTATGGAGAAGAGTTTGCAGGGCGGCATCTCGGCTTTGGGCACCAAGATGGACGCACTCACGTATCGCATGGACCGCATGGCGGAGAGGTTGGATAAACACACCGAACGACTGGACATGTCTGAAAGGAGGATCACAGAGGTGGGGGAAGCCCAAACCACATTAGACACTGAACATAAACCGCTTGGCAAAGTCCTGCGCGTTTTGCAAGACAAAACTGAAGATCTTGAAGCGTGCTCTCGGCGATCTAACCTCAGGATCACTGGCCTGCCGGAGACGACTCCCACTGCTAATATGGAGCGCCTCATCGAAACACTGCTGGTTACACTTTTGGGGGATGGCATTTTCTCAGCCATGTTCGTTGTCGAAAGGGTGCACCGATCGTTGGGCCCGCGCCCTCCTCCCGGAGCACCCCCAAGGCCGATTATCGCTAAGTTGCTTAATTACCGGGACAGAGACGTTGCTCTGAAGACGGCTAGAGAAAAGCAACCCTTGCGCTACGAAGGATCCACAATTTCCTTGTTCCCGGACTTCACCATTCGAGTCCAAGAGGCTCGCCGTCAGTTTACACCCCTGAAGAAACAGCTGCGGGAACTTGAGCTGGACTACGCCATGCTGTACCCAGCGAGATTCAGAGTGAACCGGCAGGGCCGCTCGCACTTCTTTACCGACCCTAGGGCGCTGCAGAAGACTCTGAAAGACTGGTCCAAGGAGCGGCATTGCAGCCCGGAGCACCAACTACTGGACGAAGCAGCGGGGGGACAGCTGGACGAGCAAGACTGAAACACCACATGATACCCGCTGGCGATAAGTACGGTCTTGTTGTAAGCTTTGGGTGGGCGAGTGGGGGGGAGGGGGCATGTGGGGGGGTCCGGGAGGGAGCTGGGGCCTGATGTGCGCACCATTATACCAGACAGCGTGGGGCGCGGAGTGCTGCCCACAACGAAGTGTGGAGCGGCCGCCCGGCCATTCTGAGGACAGTGGTTGTAAGGTCGCCAGAGAGGCTGCGGACCACGCCCGGGACCCTAAAGAGTGATATTGCGAGGGGTGATCCTGCCTGTTTTTGTGTCATATGCCTGTATACATAAACCAGAGGTGCTGTTTAGACAGCTGCTGCGTGGTCACACACAGCGGGCACATGGGGGGGACCCCATAGGTTGTGTAGTTGCACGATATTTTATTTCTGTTTTCCTTTTTGATGGTGCTCGGAGTAGGTTCTTATAGTGGCTGAAAAGTCCACGCTGTTCAGCGAGCAACATCCGCCTCCGTGTGAAGCACACTTGGGATGGGCAGTTTGTCTTTTGGGGGGGGGGGGGGCAGAGGGTACATTCAAGGTAAATCGCGGCCAAGTTGGGGATGGCCTGCTGTGGGTGGGAGGAGGGGGGGCAAAGGGCGGGGTGTTTCTGTATTTAATTGTACAAGTTTCCTCTCAGACTGCACACAGACTGCGGGACTATTTTGTTCGGCATGACACAGGTCAACAATCCAGCTCCCTTAGCTGCAATGGGGGAGCCTAGCAACACTAATGGACGAGTAGCAACTGACACCCTTAGGGCGATTACTTGGAATATTAGGGGACTAAACGACCATAGGAAGCTGCGGAAAGTTATGAATTACCTGAAGCGAGCGAATATAGATATAGCACTATTGCAGGAGACACACCTCCCACTCAGCAGTCCAATGTTTCGCAGTAGGGTATTGCAGGGCAAGGTACACGCTTCTGGCTTCACTACTCATGCTCGGGGTGTGCTGACATGGGTGAACCCCAGGTCTCCTTATTCTCTGGTCCCTCTGGTAACAGATAGGGATGGCAGGTACACGATAACTAAATGTCAGGGG
This sequence comes from Calotriton arnoldi, assembly GCA_963921515.1. Classification (NCBI taxonomy): domain Eukaryota; kingdom Metazoa; phylum Chordata; class Amphibia; order Caudata; family Salamandridae; genus Calotriton; species Calotriton arnoldi. Next base: position 842,373 of record CAWUFW010007427.1, read on the forward strand.
AAGGGCATAAACCTGATAGTGGTGAATATTTATGGGCCAAACTACGATTGCCCAGAATTTTTTGAATCCCTTGTGTCTGCTGCTGGTAATTACAGGGAGGGGCATTTACTCTGGGGGAGGCGATCTTAATCTAATCAGAAACCCAGGCTTGGATCGCTCGGGTGGACCTGATAGGCGGATCTCTGCGGCTGCCAGGGTGCTTGAGAGCGCTATGGTGCGACTTGATCTGCGGGACGTCTGGCGTGTGCGTTCTCCGAATAAGGGGGGGTTATACACACTATTCGGCCTATCACAATCTACATACCCGCATTGATTACTGGTTGGCCACCACTTCTCTTTGCGAGAGCGTGCAAGGTTCTTCCCCGCTCCTTTTCTGACCACTCCCCTATTCTATTAACGATTGTCGCTCCTCAACGGCGCATCCCGCCGTTTACCTGGCGATTCCCTCCCTATTCCCTATTAGATCCGGTTTTTAAAGAGGAACTTGCAGAAGCGATAGAGACTTTCTTTACAACGAATATTGGGTCAGTTGACAGCTTTCAGGTCGTATGGGAGGCCTTCAAGGTTTATATTCGCGGTATCGCAATTGCCAAACACTCGGGGGGGGTGCTCCGCTCTATTCGGCAACGTTTGGCTGATCTGGAGAGGCGGCTCGGAGCCCTAGAGCGGCGCCAGCTGGAGGACCCGGATGATGCGGTGACACAGGAAGTCAAGACACTTCTGGAAGAATATCACGAAGTGGCGGACGCGGAGGTTAAGCATTTAGGCAAGTACTCCACGGCGCGGGCATATGGCGAGAGCGAAAGGCCGGGTGCAGTCCTGGCGCTACTGCTCAGGAAGAGACGAGCCGCTACCCAAGTCGCGGAAATCAGAGCGGCATCTGGAGATATGCTCACGGAGGAAGGGGATATCGCGGAGAGATTTAGACAATATTATGCGGAGCTCTACTCCACCCGCTCCACTGGCATGGAAGACGAAATTCTAGATTATCTCCAAAACATTAAATTACCGTTCCTTACCAACTCACACCGTGAATTCCTGATGCGGCCTGTGGGTAAAGACGAAGTTCTACTAGCCCTTACTGGCATGAGAGCTGGGAGTGCCCCGGGAGGAGATGGCCTCACGGTTGCCTTCTACAAGGCGTTCCTTGACCTTTTGCTGCCGCATCTTACCGCACTCTTTGAAGATATGTGCACCACGGGCACAATGCCACCTTCGATGAGAGAGGCTGTCATAGTCACAATACCTAAACCGGGAAAGCCTACGGACGAGTGTGGTTCTTACAGACCACTATCGTTGCTTAACGTCGACACGAAGATTTTTACTAAGATCCAGGCCAATCGACTGGTCCCCCTTGCTCGGTCCTTAGTGGCCCCTGAACAAGCCGGGTTTATCCCGGAAAGGAACCTCACTTATAATCTTCGCACAGTGTTCGGCGCTTTGCAGCATACCCGCCCAGACACGAAAGCAGTCGCGGTCTTTCTCGACATGGAGAAGGCCTGCAACTCGGTTGAGTGGCCCTTCATGCGCAATGTTTTAACCAAAATGGGACTGGGTCCAGTATTCCTTCAACTGGTGGGGGTGTTCTATAATTCCCCCTCAGCTAGAATTAAAATAGGTTCGTTGGTGACTGAGCCCTTTCCTATCACAAGGGGGACGAGGCAAGGTTGCCCGCTTTCCCCTATACTATATGCACTGGTGGCTGAACCCCTCGCCTGTGCGTTGAGGGAATACCACAGATACAAAGGTATAAGGTTCCCGAACTATGAGCTCATCATCTCCACCTATGCAGATGACACATTATTATATGTCAGAGACCCGGAAAGTAACCTCTCTTCAATTCTACGGGAAGTAGTGCATTTCGGTGCTCTGTCAGGATTGAGGGTCAACTGGTCTAAATCGATTATCTTTCCCCTTACTCCGGCCACGTCCCCCTTCGAGGCAGATTATCCACTACAGTGGTCTGTTGAGGCGATCAGATACTTGGGGATCCAGGTGCACACTGATTCGGATACGGTACTCAGGGAGAATTATGGTACGGCTATTAGCAAATTGGAGGACGACGTGGCCAACTGGATACGACTGCCCCTCTCCCTCCTAGGCCGCATATCCATTATGAAAATGGTGGTGCTGCCCGGTTTCTGTTCCTTTTCACGAATTTCCCCATGGTTCTACCTAACACCTTCTTCCAAAGACTTACTGCATTAATGTTGAAACTGGCCTGGGCAGGCAAGCAAGTGAGGATTAAATGGCAGATACTTACGTTACCATATCATTTGGGGGGGGTTGGGTGCGCCAGATTTAAATCTTTACTATAGGGCTGCGCAAGCAGCGCATGCTTATGGTTGGTTCCACGGCCCACGCGATGCCCCGCATATCCGGATAGAATCGATCGTGGCCGCTCCACTGCCTCTCCCGGTGATGCTATTCGAAGCCGCTGATCGCCGCACTGGGATACTCTACTCTATACAAGCCACCAGTCATGCCTGGCGCCGCTTGCTGCAGTTGCAAGCGGGAGCGATTTTGTATTCTCCCGATATGCCGATTGAGTGGTGTCATTGGTTGACGCCTTGTAGGGACAAAGGTGTTATCAGTGCGTTACAAGCTTTAGGGATCCATGCAGCTGGTGACCTCTTTGGGGAGGGAGGGGCCCGGAAATGGGAAGAATTGGAGCATCACGGCGCCGGGACGAATTTGCTTTACCGGTTTCAATTTCATAGAACGCGGCACGCGCTGAAGGGCGTCCTAGGGGCAGATCTACAGGAACCTCCGGATATACAGGAACTGACATACATTATAAAGGCACAGTCCCCCAGAAAACTGGTCTCCAATATCTACAAACTGGCAATGTCCCACAGGGCGAATCATTACACGAAGGCCAGGTTGGAGTGGCAACGGGATCTACAGCAGAATATAGATGACACTATGTGGTCATATTGTTGTGTTAGCACAAGACGTATATCTTTGAACGGCCGCCACAGGCTAATCCACTTTAAATTTTTACATAGAATTTACTACACGCTAGAGAGGTTACACAGATATGGGTTAAGGGATAACGCTGCATGCGAGAGATGTGCGACGCAGACCGCTGATTTTTTGCATTTGGCCTGGTTCTGCCCGGGTATCTATAGATTCTGGGAATTGGTATTCGAGGAATTAGGGAAAATAACTGACACACCACTACTGCCTGGCCCTGCCATTGCCCTACTGGGATACTCTAAGCAGATACCTCTGGGGATTCGGAGGCTAGTTGACATGGGACTATTGCTAGCGAAACGGCGTGTTGCCATCAGTTGGTTGCGGGGTCCTACGCCCACCATGAGTCAGTGGTCACACGATATGCTGTACTGCAGCACACAGACTGAGAACTTTAGTGAGCTTCTGCCTCCACGGAGCCGCCCCAAGAACTTTTGGGGGCTCTACACTACCCACCTTGCCTTCAAAGCGACTGACGTGACTGACTCTGTCAACAACACATGACGTAGCAATGGCCCAACTCAGGTATTGGGATTTCGGGGACCACCCAGACCTGGTTGATAGAAGGGGAGCAATGTACTTTTCAGTGCTACAAGTTCTCGTAACTCATGTAATTGCGACAGAATGGAGGCGCTGTGTGGCCAGAGTGGTACACAGCGCGGGCAATCCCACACAGAAGTATATTGATGTATGGTTACTATGTTTGTTACACGTATTTATATGTACAAATGTGCCGAATATGCCCTGCAGTCATCTGTCATGATGTTAAATTATGCACTGAGAGTGTTATGTTTTGAAAAAATCAATAAAGATATTAAAAAAAAAAAAAAGAGAAGAGAAGCACCATGGACACCCAGCCGCTTTGCCTGTAGCAACAAGATTACCGCTCATCACTGATCGCCGGGCTGCAGAGCCTTGGGGGAACTTGCTCAGACTAATAGAGCTATAGTGCTGGGGCACTTTTACTGCTATCAAGTCATCATAGAACTTCAAAGACTGGTACGCACCAGTGGGCCCTAACCTGAATGTTGCCTCATGTAAATGGGGAATAATTACTGTCAGTAGACGGAGAAGTAGGACTAAGTATCTCACCCGGATAACACTAGAGTGCCATCCTTATAATGACTGTGTATTGTTTGTGTGTGCCTTATTTCACTTTGTGTTCATATATATATATATACACTACTTGTCATAAAAGTATTTAGCTGCACATTAATTTATTGGGGTTGCTGGATGTATTTTGATTTGTGTACCCATGTAAACCTTTCACCTACCTACCTCCCACTGAGAAGCCTTGGACTGCTCAACCGGCATTACCACTGAGAGTCAAGTGCTAAAGGGGTAGTATTTGGCCCAGTTACTCAGAGCCCCAGAACATCAGGAGGAAAAGGCCTCAAGTGCCATGGTTGGGCCCAGTAACTCTTCCTTGCCCTGTGGGCTCTCTGGAAGGGGTTCTGACACATGGTATGCTTGTGTGGCACAGTACTTGTGGCAGGAAATCAATAATCGAAGCATACTCTCACGTCTTCATTCTTCATGTGCCAACACTTAGGACAACAAGTAGTGCATAACTCATTAAGGATGCCACCAGCTTTAAGGTTTAAGGTCCTCAAATCTCATTGGATTTCTGCAACGTTTGCGGGGTGAAAGTGGTCCAGACCAGTGGCGGCTGGTGGAATTTGAAACTGGTGAGGCGTATGCAGAACGAATCAACGTATGCGAGCGAGCGCAGCGAGTGAGCCCGACGGCAATAAAGGGGGCTCGGGGGGGGTTCTCCCCCGTGAAGAAATTTAAAAAAAATTGGCATCTTTTGGGTGCGATTTTCAGCACTATTTCTGTGATAAATGGACAAAAAATTCAGTTCTTCTAGGCATTCATAAAAGAAAACTCATACATTATTGTTGAGAATTTCTGGGTTGCCAAGCAAGTCTGACTTCTGAAGAGGGCTAGGTTACTAAGCAAGACTGCTTTGGCTCTACCCTTTCCAATAGAAAACACTAGTTAGCGATGTGAACAAGTTCAATGGACAAACATGGGGTCTAGGGAGAGTCCCTCTCCTGAGAAAGAAATTTAAAAAGATTGGCAAATGGTGCATTTTAAAGCAAATGAATGCAGCGATAAAGCAAGGCTTATTAAGCAGTGGGAACGTATAGTCTTGAAATATTAAACACATTAAAAACTGCCCTGTATCTTCTTGCATTAATTTGTTCAACAGTTACTGTGCAATAAAGAACAGAAAAGCGACCAGTCAACCTTTTGACAAGGGCCTTCCACTACGTGACAACACATTGCTGTGTTTTTAGTAACTTTGATTTGTTTGAGAAAGAGAAACAATTTTTTTGTTAAAATCTGCAGCTTATCCAGCAGATGATGGGTGATGATATTGCAAAAGAGGCAAAACTATGACTATTTAGAAAATGCCCTGGCCGCAAAATCGCATTATTCCAGCGGGTCTGATTATAAGTTAAACTGCTTAATTATAGTACTGTATAATTTCAGCCTCAGTGATTGCTTTGAAGGGGTGGCTATTGAAGAAAGGAAGCAGTTTGAACATCTGGAAAAGATTAAAACACTTTAATTCTATATTTGGATGGATTCTGAACACTACCGCATGCTTGTGGGGCTGCAAAAGTAATTCTTCAAATAATAACACGTGCAGTTTACTCAAATCGGTGAAGTAAGGGCTTCTGGGAAGGTTAGCTTCAACAATCTCTTTAAACCCACATATCTGCATAGGTTCGAAGGTGGCCCCATCAGTAGTACTGACAAAATCATTCTCGGGCCCTCTAAAGTCTTTTATAGGCTTTTTGAAGAGGCCTCCTTTCATGATGTGTCCTTCCGCACACCATTCAAGCAGCTAAATTCCAGTGAGCACTGTCAGCTGAAGCAAGCAAGAGATGCACAGCTTTGCCTGTGCCACACCGAATCTCCATTATCTCTTGACCCATCAACAACCACCTACTACCCCAGGCTCATAGAAATCCAGCATCTCCTTTTTAGGCATTGACTTTCAAGCATACGGTCAGTTCGGTGGGCCCAGTACTGAACAGAAACATACTTTATTCAGGGCCACATATGTCTATTCCACATACTGTTTCAATGGGATAGTCGCAGCTCCCGTTCTTTACTCTGGTGTCCAGGCGGTAACAATGATCATGTGATCAGTTCCTGCCAATAGCAGTATTTGAACCAATTTACTTCACGTCTCCATTTGTCATCTGCGGTTTTCTATGGTCATTTCGTGGTTCCACGTAGATAGCCGTCTTATAGAACGCAAGAGGACTTCAGAAGTTAGCCCTGCCCCTCCACTTACATTCACACTTTCCCCCCCTATTTGTCAAGAATTCCTCCCGGAGCCAGCCTCCCCCTGCCCCCATCCCATTGGTTCGCTCCCTGGCCTTAGGTTTTTTTCATTTGAAGTTTTGAATACTCACACCTTAGAGGCCCTAAGGTGTGAGTATTCAAAACTTCAAATGAAAAAAACTTAAGAGGCCAAAACTGTTTTCTCCTTTTATGGAAAAGACTGAGTTATGTTTGGAATGGTGGTCACCCTGAAACATTTCCTCTGACCCTTCGCCTCTGCGGCCGGGCTCATTTTGGGAAATGGGTGTCAGCAGGAAAAATATCAGTAGCTGCCTTGCATCAAATAATCGCGAGCGCAGCTTGAGCGCCTACAGCGGGGTCAGATTATTAACTGGGTAGGGAGAAGGGATCACGGGGACTGACCCCAGTTCCCTACAGATAGCAAAGTCTGACTGCTGTGGCTTATTCATGGAAAGTGATGTAGGTTTAGCAAATCTGATATAGATCGCACAAATATTAATCAATAATGGCATCTTTTTATCCATAAGATATATTTTGAATACAAGGACTGTTAACACTTGGGTTCAGCAGTTTAGCATTAATCCATTAGTTTTACAGTTAGGACGAATCCTGCCCAAACACGGGGTAGTCTGACTTCTCATATGCTCAAGTACAAGACACACAGTTTTTAAAATGTAATGTGGCACAAAGAGCACCATAATGACAAGCATTTGCAATGCAATAGGTCTCGCATTATTAAAGTTTGAGCTATTGGTGTTGCATTATTTAGCAATGCCAATAGCTCAAACTCTAATAATGCGAGACCTATTGCATTGTAAATGCTTGTTTTAAGTTAGAGCTATTGACATTGTAAATGGCAATGTTTTTTTACCTACCAAGGGAGGAGGGAGGGAGCGAGCAGCGGGGGGCTGACTGCCAAAATGCTCTATTAGAGAGTGATTGGCCAAAAGTAAACCAAACAAGCAGAGCCTTTAAAAACAAGAAACACAGTTGCACTATACACATGAATAAAAACATTATCACGAATGATGACAGTTTGCAGCGTACATTACATGCCATTCTCAAGAGAGATAAAAAAAAAATTTAGAAATTGAAAAATGAACGGCTACTGAAGCTGGTTGTCAGTACGACCAGGAAAGGATGACAGAGTGAAAATGAGGAGACTGGATTGATTTGCCACAAAATAGCACCCGCGAAGCTGTCAGTGGCAGGGATCGCACTGACTTAATGTACTAAAACCACTTCCCCACTTACTTTGCGGCACTGAAGTTCAAAGCCAATGTAAACACAGACTCTATTGCCTTTCTGAGTTGCAGTCCAAGGCATGAAAGGACCGCTGTCCAAAGCAAACACACCCTACTCTGCTTACTGCATGACTCCAAAAGATGCAAAAGAAACAAGAAGAAACAAGGCACACGGATGTGGATGGTTTGGCCCCAGGGGCACCGAAGAGTGCACAAAGAACATGGGAGCCCACAAGGAGATCCCTGCTTGTCCCCCGGTGAAACGGTGGAGTGCACGCACATTGTTTGCCTGCTTATATCAGTCTAAACTTGTATTTATAGGAAGATACTGATTGAGGGAGTGGGAAAAGTACTATATATCATGCATAGCTGCAAGGTTTGAGATTGCTATGTGTGGCATTTTCATAACTTAAGTGTAATTATGAGTGACATTTCAACAACTATGAGTGACACTTTCTTGTGAGCTAAATCAAGCAATGAAGACAGAAGGAAACATATAAATAAATATCAGAAATTACACCTATTTGACCAAAGTGACTGCGCAAGGAAAGGCTCATTTTCATAGCATAGGAAGTCAGTGTAACAGTAGGAGATCATGACTTACACCATAGCTGCCACGTTTTCAGATTGGTTATATATGACATTTCCATTGTTTCAATGGACTTATGATGAATGAAACTGAGAGTGGCATTGAAAAAGCTAAAATACAAGAAACTTCAAACTCTTGAGCAGTGAGAAGGTTTACAAATTACTTGAAACTAATGCAAAACTCCCGAAAACCGCTTTCTAAGATGACCATTACATAAAACAGTTGAGGCACCGTTGTTCATCTCAATTAAGACAGTAAGGAACTCTGTTGCATCAGCCAGTATAGACTTGCTGTGAAAACCGCACAACAGCGCTGAAGAAGGCGTGTTTTGCATATGTCACACTCCGTCCATTTAAGCTTTCTGTCGGAATTATTTTATATCAGAAAAAATAATCAGTTTAACCCAACACACCCACCTAGCCCGATAGGCCCACAAACAGACACAAATAATTATCCCATATACTGACCTGCTGTCTCGAGACTGGGTGGCACTGGCGGCAGAACAGCAACTGAAAGGAAAGCTGCAACCTGCAACAGCTGTGTCTCAGGGGTCAAATCATCATGGTCTCAGCTGGCTGCTGTGCCCAGTGCGCGCTGACAATACCACGTGACACGAGGGCAGTAGTTTCAGCTTCAATGAAGCCCCGGGACGGCCCCCCGTCCAGCGCCAAATTATCTAATGACTCACTCACGGACCGGACACTACCCCTACAGGCTTCACTACTGTGCAGTTCTGGGGTCAGGAGGTGTGAGCTTCAGATCTCGGTTCTTCAGCATGTTCCTACTGCTGCACAAACTCTTTCCGCACACGGGTCAGTACACAGAATTACTGCACACACTGTAACCGCTCCTGATGCGCTGTATCATCTCACTGCACAGGAGTGACCCGTGCAGTGCAATTAAATATAGCACGTCTATCTAATGCGATTTCGTAGTGCACATGCACTTTGCAGCTGCATGCTCTCGAATTGCACCGCGCACCGGGGCAACGTTACTGCATGCACTCGGACTCCTGCTGCACCCTGCACACCAAGCCTAGGGCTCTTGGTGCAATGCACTGATCCTGTAGGCTGGTGCCCCCGCCTCGCTGGAGACGGGGCTGCCCCTCTTTGCGTCAGCAGCCAAGGGGAGAGTTAGCGGCCCGGGCCAGCAGGACATTAAAATTAATAAACCCCACCTCCATTAAAAGAAGTGAAAAGAAGCCCAAGACAAGCATACAGCAATGTTAATAAAGGCGCACAGTGAGAACTGTTTGATGCTATCATAGGTGGGAGGGGTGTACTTTAGAGGCAATGCAAAAAAAGAAACATAAAGGCGCCGTAAATAAATAATTAAAGGTTTACGATGAGCCTGCTCCATGCAGTTTCGGAGGTGAGAAGAGTGTGCTTTGCAGAAAAGCCTGTTGCCTGAAGTGAAAATATAATGTGCTCCTCCGGCAGTGTTAAGCTTTGCTCTATAGGGGTTTGTCCTGTGATTGTGTTTTTTTTCCTGTGGGGAGTAAGTTGTGTCATGACTGAATAGCAAGTATTTTAAGTTGAACGGGGGTACTTGTGGCAGCCTTTGAAAATGGTAAGAGGTCCGGGTGGAAACGTTTCGTTGGAGGTTTGGGGTGATGGGGGTCAATGCAAGCTGCACCGGTGGGAGGGGGAGAAGCGCAACACATGGGTCTGTGTAGGGAATCCACGAGACGGAATGCCGCGCGTGTGGGAGGGGGAGAAGCGGAACACATGAGTCTGTGTAGGGAATCCACGAGACGGAATGGCCACCTCGCGTTTAGTTTTGTGTTTGTGTCTGCTTTCGACGTGGTGCTGCAGCACCCATATACTGCCAGCATTCACGCCGTGGCGGATGTTGGTCCCTGGAAGTGGAAAGTAGATATCGATGAATAACAAAAGGAGCACACCCTGCTGTTCATGAAAATTCTGACGTCGCTGTTGTGAACCTGGCCCTGTGTATGGCTGCACTAGCGCTCCGCCAACACAGTCCGGCCCTTTTCCACCCCAAAAATTACTTAAACGCCACAAAAACAAGAGAAGAAGAAAATGAAACTAAACAGTGGTGCGCGCGCACCACAGAGGAGCGGGTGGAGGGAGCGCGGCAGCGGCAGCGAGGTGAACGCGCGCTGCTGCGCGTGCTGGCCACCGTCGGGAATGGGAGGAGCAAAGGCGGGACATGCGCCCGCCTTTGCCCAATCGCGTGCCGTTTTCTTTAAAAAAACGCACGCTCCAGCCAATGTGGGCTTCTCAAAGCAAAACCACACGCACGAGCGTGTAGGTAGCTTTCAGAAGCCCTTTCTAGAGGTCTCGCGCTGCGCGAGCAGTGCTGCGCACTGCAACGCTAGGCGCGAGACCTAATAAAGGAACCACAGCCTTCATTTATGTCGGATTGGCTGAAAGTGCTTAGAATGCACTGCACGTTTATTCTGCAAGCCTTGTGTGCCCTGTGTACTAATACTAACAGTTTTGGCGAAGGACTTCACAGGTGCTACACTGGTTGGCTGGACTGGAGAAAGGCTGTGGAAGCGGGGTGCTGCACGTGGATTTCACAGCAGGGGCTGCCAGCCTCGGGGACCACAGCGCACAACCAGATTCTGGGGTGTGACAGTCAACAGAAAACTCCAGCAAAGGTGGGTGAGGGAGTCTCAACAGCAGGGCTTAATGACGCATTTTCTTCAGAAAAGTGTAATCCGCTTACCGCTGGTGTATACTGGTAAAGACGTCAAACAAGTCCGTCTGTAAAATAGTGGCAATATTAACTCGTCACGAAATAACTTACTGGGGCTGCACTACCGTGGGGGCACACAACATCTTTGTGCACATGTGCCGGGTGCGACTGTTGCTGACCGGGACTGAATGCCCCGTTCCCGAAATAAGTATGGGAACCAAAAACCAACATAGGTGTGCAGTGATTCCACAAAGTAAAAGAGTTAGCCCATCTCTGCTGAAGACGACGCTGCAAATGTGTAATGCAACAACCCCCATGCAGGCAGGGAATGTAACCGACAACAAAGAGCAGGAAGGAATCACACGAAAGCCCTCAGCACAGGCCACTCTCACAGCAGCCTCTGCACATTAATAACACAGCACAATTCAATAAAGTGTGCAACGAAATTGACGCCATGCAGGCAGGGAATCTAGCAGGAATCACATGACAGCTCTCATTAGAACCCTGTGCAGCCTGACACAAGTGTGTAAGCACGGCTACTCTCGCTACAACCCCGTACTGTAATATACCATCAGTCCAATTAAGTGTGTAACGAAATGGATGCCACGCAGGCAGGGAATGTAACTGGCAACGCAGAGCAGGCAGGCATCACAGTCCTCGTCCGAACCCTGAACCAGTGCAAACACAGGTGCTAAAACACACGCTACTCTCACAACTCAAAATCTGGCCCTTTTCTATAAGAGCACAGTCTAATAAAGTGTGTAACGAAATAGATGACACGCAGGCTGGTAATGTAGCTGGCAACACATAGCAGGCAGGAATCACATGACAGCCCTCATCTGGCCCCTGCGCCAGTCCAAACAGGTGCTAAAACACATTACTCTGACAACAGCATCACGTATACTTCAATATAACAGAACAATTCAATAAAGTGTGTTACGAAATGGACACCAAGGCAGGCAGGAATCACAACACAACACTCACCAGAGGCCATCAGTTCAAAGGACACACCGATCCCCAGAGCAAGTGCGCCAGGAATAAACTACAAATCGCAATAAAGCGTGCAACCTGGAGGGCAGAGTGCAGGTAGGACAGAGAGGAGAGACAGGCAGACTTCAGTGCACAGCCATCACTCACCCAAACCCTGCAAACACAAACACACCTGTTAACGCACACACCACTCCCATAGAACGTGCACATACCAGTTCATCACATTCAAGGGCGCAATGCAGAGGACACGCTAAAGGGTGCGAAGGAAGCAGGCAGGAATGGTAACAAAACTCACCCAAACACACTCAGCCCACCCACAACCATCCCCACGAGCATCAACACATTGCAATACAGTGGGCACTGCGAAGACAAAATGAAGGCATCCAGGAAAGCGGACAGGCAGGATTACTGGCACAGCCCTCACCCAGCTCAGGCAGATGCGCTAAACACTACGGTCCTCCAATACAACCCCACTGTACAATAAACTTCACACTGTAGAGTGGACTGCAGACAGAGAGGCGTGTAACTGTGCAGGCAGGACTGCTTTAGTACCTTCACCCATACAGCCCCGTCGCAGGCCCACATGCGCCCCTGTACCCTGCTTCCTCCAGTCAGTGAAAATGACAACGTGAATAAAGTAACAGTGCAGGCGCCGGCGGCACTGTGAAGCAAATGATGGCATGTGGAACAGGCAGGTGGTCAAGCAGCCACCGCACCCCTGGCGCATTCCCATCACACCCCAAGCACCTCTCTACCCCCCACTGAGACCCGGGCAGCTAACGCAAACTCTGTCATCTGCCGCACACACTGCGCCAACAGATGAGATGACAGGCTGCCCAGACAAAGTAAACGGGTAAACAACGCCTTCAAGGGATTTATTTGAAATACTCTGTTCTATTGCTTTTGATAAATATTTTTTGATAAACTTGAATTGTTGATAAACTTGCCACAGAAATGTTATTCAAACATCTTTTATCTAAAAAATAATAATTTTGTTCCTTGTAAAAACATAAGGACCAATGAATCAATCACGGAACAATGAATATTCAAAACACGGGTATATATAGAAAACACATTTTTATCTTTTGAAATTTATCAAGGGTACTACACAGTTATATAAACAATGTAACACGAGTAAAATAGATACAATTGTATGATCCTTCAATGCCACTATTGTAAACACTTCTTCTCATTGTACATTATTTTCCAGAAGAGAGTGTGAGTGTCGACGTTTCGGTCTCTATGCATTTGTCCATGAGACCATCTTCAGGACTACCATAAATATAACAAATGACCCCTAAAAAAACAAATAATAATTACCCAACATGAATTTAAACTGTACATTCCATTGTTTACAAAAAATAATTGATACACCCGTGCAATAAAAATTATTATTTATCAATTCATAAACCTTTACATCAATGAAATTTAGAATATCTCAAAATGCATATTTTATGTACCATCCTACAAGCTCATACAGAGATTCCTATCCATGGGAGCACCTACATTAACTATAATATGTATGATTTTATCAAAGCCATGGTTTTCAAAGATCTTTCATAATTAGGCACTATGATTTAATCTGGAATCAAACATCATATTATTGCGTTTAAATTATTTTGAGATTAATTTGTACATAAAACGAAGAAACATATTATTAAAAATAATTTTAGACAGCCACCTCCTAAATTTCTAAAATCTTTTGTACAAGAATAATATTATAAAGTCAAAGCAATGGTGAATACATGTATCTCACTCACATCTCAAAGTGCCTTGTCATTAATTCAAGTTACTTAGAAAACCGGTTTCTTGATTTTCATAACTAAATGAATAGCCATCCTCCAAGAAATTTCATTATCAGAGTGATATTTAGCCATCCTTACTGATGTAGTATAGTAGATTACCTAAATAGTTAAATGAGAGCCACTCATAGTAACTAACGATTTTGACCTGTTTGCACATGCCCCTAGTTATATTGTCCAATTTACTCATTAAAATATGGACCTATACCTTTCGTTATAATAAATGAGACTTAATCAAAAGGGAAAAAATACCTGAATGATGTTTCCAAAGATTCAAGAATTACAATTGACACACATATGTCAAATCAATCGTCGTTCTGTAACTCTATTAATAAAAAGACAATACATCAGATGGAGTTTATATATCTTTGTTCATATGAGTATTGGTTATTTAATCTCCTTACCTACTTTGTTTAAGGTGAATAATCATCAAGAGATACAGGTAAATGAACTCTGGTGCTTTATTGGACGGTGTAAATAAATTTCCAGTCCTCAGCCACTTCTCAGTTGAAAGAGTTTATTCTAAAAAAACTGCATGTAATTTAAGTCAGTATTGAATTTAAATTAATGGAACTAGACAATAAACATACATGGCCCTATCTTTTCTAAGTCATACCTGTTAGATTTTGTAGCGCAGTCATTAGACTGTTAAGAAGAGCCATGAAGATGTTATATGCTTTATGATATCCATCTGAATATATAAAACTGTGTTTTTTTGTCTAATCTATATATTAGACTGTTGAGAAGAGTTACGAAAATGTGACGCTTTATGATATCTATTTGAGTATATAATACTGTGTATTTATGTTTAAACCAATGCTTAAAAAGCTGTTTATGCTGAAAATTATAAATTAAGCTTTGTGTAGAATATAACTCATAATTACAGTTGTGATGTATATGATACGATTTAGTAATCTTTTAGTTGATGGATTATGTATATACTGATATGCAGATGTGCATATGATCAAATTAGTGTGGATATATGAATCATTTATAAGATTAAAATATGCATCTGTATCCAAAATGTTGAGTATCCATAGCGACATAAAAGATGCCTTTTATATGGTTCAATCTAAACTTATAAGTCATTCACAGTGAATTTAAAGGGTGTCTAAGATGGCCGCCATTGTGAGATCGATTACTAAGGAGATGTATGAGGCTAGTCCTCTTTTGATCTCCAAACAAAGTATAAATGCGAGTTGACTAAACCAATGCTTAAAAAGCTGTATATGCTGAAAATCATAAACTAAGCTTAGTGCAGAATATAACTCATAAATAAAGTTGTGATGTATATGAAACGATTTAGTAGTCTTTTAGTTGATGGATTATATATATATTGATATGCAGATGCACACATGATCAAATTAATGTAAATATATGAATCATTTGTAAGATTAAAATATACATCTGCATCCAAAATGTTGAGTATCCCTAGTGATATAAAAGATGCCTGCTTTATGGATCAATCTAAACATTTAAGCCATTCACAGTGAATTTAAAGGGTGTTTAAGATGGCCGCCATTGTGTGATCCATTACCAAGGAGATGTATGAGGCTAGTCCTCTTTTGATCTCCAAACAAAGTATAAATGCGAGTTCTAACTGGCAGTCGGGTTGATATTAATCCAACTGCTGACTGCTGAACTTTGGCTGCGCTACAAAATCTAACAGGTATGACTTAGAAAAGATAGGGCCATGTATGTTTATTGTCTAGTTCCATTAATTTAAATTCAATACTGACTTAAATTACATGCAATTTTTTTAGAATAAACTCTTTCAACTGAGAAGTGGCTGAGGACTGGAAATGTATTTACACCGTGCAATAAAGCACCAGATTTCATTTACCTATATCATTTACCTGTATCTCTTGATGATTATTCACCTTAAACAAAGTAGGTAAGGAGATTAAATAACCAATACTCATATGAACAAAGATATATAAACTCCATCTGATGTATTGTCTTTTTATTAATAGAGTTACAGAACGACGATTGATTTGACATATGTGTCTCAATTGTAATTCTTGAATCTTTGGAAACATCATTCAGGTATTTGTTCCCTTTTGATTAAGTCTCATTTATTATAACGAAAGGTATAGGTCCATATTTTAATGAGTAAATTGGACAATATAACTAGGGGCATGTGCAAACAGGTCAAAATCGTTAGTTACTATGAGTGGCTCTCATTTAACTATTTAGGTAATCTACTATACTACATCAGTAAGGATGGCTAAATATCACTCTGATAATGACATTTCTTGGAGGATGGCTATTCATTTAGTTATGAAAATCAAGAAACAGGTTTTCTAAGTAACTTGAATTAATGACAAGGCACTTTGAGATGTGAGTGAGATACATGTATTCACCATTGCTTTGACTTTATATTATTCTTGTACAAAAGATTTTAGAAATTTAGGAGGTGGCTGTCTAAAATTATTTTTAATAATATGTTTCTTCGTTTTATGTACAAATTAATCTCAAAATAATTTAAACGCAATAATATGATGTTTGATTCCAGATTAAATCATAGTGCCTAATTATGAAAGATCTTTGAAAACCATGGCTTTGATAAAATCATACATATTATAGTTAATGTAGGTGCTCCCATGGATAGGAATCTCTGTATGAGCATGTAGGATGGTACATAATATATGCATTTTGAGATATTCTAAATTTCATTGATGTAAAGGTTTATGAATTGATAAATAATAATTTTTATTGCACGGGTGTATCAATTATTTTTTGTAAACAATGGAATGTACAGTTTAAATTCATGTTGGGTAATTATTATTTGTTTTTTTAGGGGTCATTTGTTATATTTATGGTAGTCCTGAAGATGGTCTCATGGACAAATGCATAGAGACCGAAACGTCGACACTCACACTCTCTTCTGGAAAATAATGTACAATGAGAAGAAGTGTTTACAATAGTGGCATTGAAGGATCATACAATTGTATCTATTTTCCTCGTGTTACATTGTTTATATAACTGTGTAGTACCCTTGATAAATTTCAAAAGATAAAAATTTGTTTTCTATATATACCCGTGTTTTGAATATTCATTGTTCCGTGATTGATTCATTGGTCCGTATGTTTTTACAAGGAACAAAATTATTATTTTTTAGATAAAAGATGTTTGAATAACATTTCTGTGGCAAGTTTATCAACAATTCTTGCAGCTAAAAAATATTTATCAAAAGCAATAGAACAGAGTATTTCAAACAAATCCCTTGAAGGCGTTGTTTACCCGTTTATTTGAATTGCCCAAGCCCTCAAGGGTAGATTGGGTTTCCCATTATATTGAATTGCCCAGACAAAGTGGCGCACGACGGGCCTTTCAGGGGTGCATCTTTGAATGGTCTCTTTCTCGTGTGAATCCTTTTATTTGCTTCTGTTGGCAAACGGCTAAAGCGTGAGGGGAGCCCCCCACACTCCCCCCTGTCAAACATACCTCAGAACGGCCATGTCCCCCCACCAGAGATGCGCATTATTCTAAAATAACTACAAATAAAGCCCCGCCGCTCAGCTCGCCCCCTGATAAGCACCTCGAGGAAGAGAAGAGGGAATGCGGCGCTGGTCCCCAGAGCTCCGGTGCTGCACAGTCGCCCATACCTCGCCTGTGTTTTCACCACCCCAGAGGCGTCGTCAGGCTGCATTCAAACAAACAGAAGAGCCGCAGTCGCGGCTCCAATACTCGCGCGGGGGGGGGGGGTCTCGCGCGGGTGGGGGGCCAGGGGTAATAATAATCATAAAAAACTTACCTGACCGGTCCGTCCGCGCCGCTTCTGCTCCTGCTGGGCCGGGGTCCCGCGTTGGCGCCTTCTGGCTTCAACTTAACAGGAACAACAGCCGCATCACCAACAACCCCTCTCAGCCAATCCTGACGCTGCTCCAGCAGCGTCAGGATTGGCTTAGCAGGGATTAACCCACGCGCGCCACCCAATAGCCCAGACTGCGCGGTGTCCTGCTCTCAGCCAATCCAGACGCCGCTGCATTAGCAACGGCAGGATTGGCTAGAGCAGGAATACTCCCCGCCCATAGGAGACCGGGGGGGCTCGGCTGCTGCGCTGCATGAAGCAAGTGCAACCCTCGTCCCTCGCTCTATGGGGAAGGCTAGTAGTGCGCATGTTCGGGCTGATCATAAAAATGACCAGCCCAAAAGCGAACATGTGCACTGCTGTGCTGCGCTAGCCTGTCAGTCAAACATGCACTGCTGCCGCAGCCCCACCCACAACCTTCAGCGTCCGATTGCCTCAGGCATGGCCCGAGGCTCAGGGTCATTGAGCCGCGAGTATTTTATTTTAATAATAACAATGAATGAATGACAACCATACTGAACTTAAGTAGAACGATCGATCAATGGGCCATGTGGCATTAGTGGGGCAACGCCCCAGCGCCCCAATAGACACACCGCCACTGGTCCAGACCCTTCTTTGAAATGTATGTTATCTTCTAAAAGATGTAGTAGTCCACTTGTGAGCTTGTCAAATGTTCCAGTAGCGCATCAAGACTACTTGAGCTCAGGCTGCCGTTTCTTTCTTAAAGTTTCTTTCTACCATTCTTCCATTGATGATTCACCAGAATCCAATTTCCTCGTCAAAAAACTATCTTCCCATTGGCGAATGCTCACGGTTGAGCCAAAATGACCAACAGCAATTGATGAAAAGGCTCAGCGCTTCAGGATTAGGTAAAAGAATATGTAAAGAAATTAGTCACTGGTAAATGCAGTCTACTTAATACTCATATCTACAGTAACTAAACAGTATGAATCTCTTTAACTAGAAAGCATGCTGACAGGTTGTCCCAGGGATCACCGCAAAAGATGTATTTGTTGCACACACATTTTGCAACTGTCTCCATACCTGGCTCCTTGCTTAATAGTGATAAGTCTGTACGAAAGCAAGAGAATGTCCCTTATTGGTACTGGTACCAGCACTTTCAGCTGAGCTCCATTTTATTAAGCAATACTGCAACCATAGAGCGCTTGTTGTGGGGGACATGATAGATGCTAGGTGATACTGATTATCTCTATTGACAGCACAGCCTTGATAGCTTGCTTCATGATAAACGCTTTGTACGTTGAATTCCAAAGAACATATACAACTCTTACATGTATGACAGACCAAGAGAGATATGTGGGCTGACACAGAGAAAAGGCTCGCAGGATGCCAGGAAGCTTTTCTGAGGAATCCAATTCATACCACAAGAAGAAGAGGTGGCCTTTCAGACCTCTTTGGAACTTTAAGAAGTCTTTTTCGATTTTCTAGGCAAAAACAGCAGCAGTCTAGAGCAAGGAGCCCATTTCTTGGAGAGGTCTACCACCAAATGTTTTCAGTTTAGTTCAGTGTATGGCCAATAGGTTTAGATGCCAGACTCGGGTCAATTTTTGTTTGATAGGCCTGGAACCATTTTTACTAAGAAGACTTTTGGCTCAGCTAAGGAGGGGTTGTGGACAATACTAAAAGGGTTATTTACTTCGGTTCTGTGTGAACTCTCGAGCAAAGCATTATAAAAGTGCACAAGTGCAGTGGTAAGGCACCTGCTCAACGTTTAGTAAATCTATGCCAAAGAGTCTTGCATTGAGATCTTCCAATGATTAGAAGCTAGCAAAGTAATCTGAGAGATGGAGTTATGTGATTGTTATGCCTTATTCCACAAATGAACCTTACACCATGAAATGCGAGGATGGCCACAACAAAGACCAAGGTGATCTGTGGGATTTGGAGGGAGGGTGGTGCACTCCAAAGCAAATGCAGATAGTGTAATGCGCTTTGTAACTGCAGTGACAAGTGAAAGTCATATTTGCTGGTTCCCTTCTCGACTGGGGATGAGTCCATTGATCCAAGCTAAGCAAAAGGCAGTGGTGAGTGTTTCACCAGGCCTACAAACGTGATCTCTAAGCTTTAACTGACCATCTAACCCAATTTAGTTGCATCCAATGCTGAGCTTAGACAGTTGACAACCCGATGGCATTCCACAATCCCGCCTCCAGCTTAAAGAGGATCTGTGTGTCATCCACAGAGCGAGGGTGCAAAATCCTGTGGGACTCCAAACATTAAATTTGTGGTAACTGATAACATAGCAGCCAGCCTGACTTGAACAGAGCAACTATTCAGGAAGACAGTAAACCATATGCGGGTGGCTACTCCTGCTCCAACAATATTGCTCTTCGATAAAGCACCTTTCTTTGTCAAATGCTCTTGGGTAGTCTAGCAACAGCAAGACTCAAGAGTACACTTTTTTGCAAGCAATGAGTAGCTTTTATCTAATGTTCAGGAGTGCACTATCTTTCCTGCAACAATGGTGGAAAGCTGACCGGAAGCAGATCGTTGTAATGAATTGCTGCTTTGCTTTACTACTGAGGTCTGAGATGAGCCTGTAACAGGACAGACTCTATGGGTCATCTTTTGAAGGTAGGTGCAATAATGGCACATTTCAGTTTTAGCTCAGCTTTGCTCGTAGAAAGTAAGGCATCGATGATATTGTTGGTGATGAAAACAAGAGCTTGGAGCCCAAATTGATGCCTTTTGTGTTGCAGATGTGTTTAGGTGGTGCAGATTTTGTGAATGATGGTAGGATATTATGGATCTCCAGTTCTTATGCAGGAGTAAACTCAATACACCCGATTTATAAACAAAAGCTATAAATCTATGCCGGCAGGCAGTGCTTAGTTGGTAACAAAATAAATACAAAATAAGTGCCAGGGATTATCAGGAGGCCACTGCTGCTTTCATTACACATTGCACCTGCCATGCTCCTGATGATAGTAACAACACAACTACTATCCATCACACTCCTACAAGTGTGACTATTTGGACTATTACAGGCCTCCAAAGCTTTAAGAATGGCTTGGGCGGCAGCTAATAGTCATTTATAAATGTATACTGAATTAACAATTAACTGTTGTAGTATTCCTCTCTAAATTAGCTCACAAGCGCTGGTGTTGACAGTTAAGTGCCGGTGCCGAGCACCGGAACCCACTGGCTCAAATCAAGCACTGAATGTAGGGCAGCAACAAAGGACTTCCACTTCTGTCTGTCTTGGGCAAGTTTATGTACGGTGCCCCAGCTGTGGTTCAGGGTCTTTATTTCTGTTTGCACAGTTCGCCTCCAGGTGTTCTTTGGCCAGCCTCTCCTCCATTTGCCTTCAGGGGTCCAGTGGAGAGCTGTTCTTGTGAAGGAGTATTGTTGTTTTCTGATGGCGTGTCCAATATATCTCTATCCTTTTCTCATAATGATGGTATCCATGCTCTCCGGTTTGCATCTGGTAAACAATTCCTGGTTGGAGATGGTTCACAGCCAGAAAATGCACAAGATTCTGCTCAGGTTACTGGTGTGGAAGGCTGACAATTCGGTGATGTCACTTCGTCAACTGCCAGCATTCTGATCCATACAAGAGTGTGGACAGAATGCTGCACTGGTAAAGCCTCAGCTTGGTGTTGTAGCTGTACTGAGATTACCTTGACACCTTGTTCAGCATCCTGAAGGCATTCCTGACCTTGTTTAGTCTGTTATTAGTGTCACTCCCTGCCCCCTCCTCATGGCTGATAATACTGCCTAGGTTGCTGAACTCTTCAGTCATGGCTTGGTCCTCTCCATCCACCTTGATTGATGAAGGGTTTGGGACATTGAGGGGCATGTCTTCGTATTTCTCTGTGGTGATCTTCAGGCCCACTTGCTGTGCATAAATGATGAGTCGAGACATCTTTTTCTGCATATACTGGTGTGTGTGTGTGGGAGAGCAAGGGTAGGTCATATGAATAGTTAAGGTCCTCCAGTGTAGAGAATAAGGCCCCTCTGGCTTGGTCTTCAGCTGTGCAATGCATCACTCAGTCCATGACTATGTTGAAGAGCAACACTGACGTCACATTTCCCTCTCTCACACCAGTCTCTCACACCAGTCTTGACTATCTCCTACCTTGCAGGGAAAAATTATCATAAAAGCTCTGATGAGAACTATCTGCTATGGTATGCCATAGGCTAGAGGATATCACAGTAGATGCTGTTAATGGTTTTCTCAAAATCAATGAAGTTGATGTATAGTTGTTTCTGCCACTCCATGCACTGCTCTATGATGATTTGTAGAGTAAGGATCTGATCAACACACCCTCTGCCTTTGCAGAATCCAGTCTGATCTTTTCTTAACTACTTGTCCACGGCATCATATATGCACTGTATAATGATTTTTACCATGATTTTGCTTGGTGAGGGGAATGAGTACCCAATATGGCAGATGTGTTTGTGGGGAATGAGTGAACCCGGCTCGCAGATGTGTTCGTTCATGTATTTCGAAGGGAATGAGAGTACCCGTATTGTGCAAATAATAGGGTAATGAGAGTGCCATATTTGTCTGATGTGTTCACAGGGGAATGCAATACCTGGTTTTGCTGATGTGTTAGGATGGGAATTAAAGGACCCAATGTTATGCATTTGGTAAGGAAATGGTAGTACCCTTGGTTATTCTTAGTGTGAGGGGAATCAGAGTACCCTCCATGCTGTGCAAATGTACGCATTGATTATAATTGGAGAGATTTGTTGCAGGTTGCCCTTTGAGGATTATGAGCAAGTGTTGATCATTACATAGGTTGATGGCTATGTGCTTTGAGTGTATTAGTGAACGTGGAAAGGTATTATTGGGCCTCACTCCAGCCACGCTACTAACATGGTTTAGTGGATGAGTTTGCTGGTGTACAGACATGTGGTTTAGGTTGTCATGTGTAGTCCAAGCAGTGGTTGTGCGATAATTATGTCCTAGTTAAGGAGGGGGCTATTCTACATTTGGATTTTTCTAGTTCTTATAAGGAAAGGGGTGTGTTATATCTGTGGTCTGTGTCATTGTTACTGCTCAGACTGTATGAGTGATGTGTGAATGGAATGTTAGGTGTGGAATGTTGCTATGTGAGTTGGTTGGGGTCTGGAGACTGAGCAGAGAAGTCCTTGCCTCTGGTGGATTTCCCATTTATCAACTTACCTCATATATGCTTCTTCCCTAGGTGCATACATGGAGCTACCGAATAAAGAAGCATCCTATATGATCTGGTGGTTCCTACCTCTTGACTGCAAACAGACTTGAATATAACATGTATGCATAAATAAAAGGATCTATGACAGCAAGGTCCCCTTATGTGAATCCCATGTACTTGTAAATCCAATCACTTGAACATCCAAGTCAGATCTGACATTTGCAAATAGGGCCCTGTGAGTAGTGGTACAGACCTGGGTTTCTAGGTGCTATAGGTGTGGGCTGGAGAGGTGGTTGACACAACACTGTTTTTATAGAAGTCAATTTTTATTATTGAATAAAGGTGAGATTGTCACTTAGGAGTCTTAAAATAACCAATTATATGCATCATTGGTTCGGAGGAGAACACAGTGTCAGTGATATTGGCCTGCAAATTAGCATATTTTGCTTTGATGTAGCAAGTTTTATAATCTGTGTAGTTCTAGACTTCTGGCATTTCCTCCAAATGTTTTGCAAAGGTGGGCTAGTCCCTCCTTCACTGTTGGGTCTAATGCGATGGCAGCAAGATTTGACAGCTCTCTTAAGGTAATCACATGGTAAGTGCATGTGTATACTCACATATCCCAGGTAAGTACATAGCTAATCTCCCAATCCAGGCAGAGATGGCCCCTCTAACTTTGCTATTACTGTCTTCACTGCTGAAAGACTTAAAAGCTGTATTGTCTTGTAGACTAGTCACCAGCACAACTATATTTTGTTCCTCCATGAAAACTGGAACTTCAGCAGTGGGGGTGAATTTTGTAGCTTCTGGTGAACAGTGTCGCTTTTCGCAGTGGTTTCTCTCTTGCAGTGGGCCATTACTGGTTACAGTTGACTGATGTTTGATCATTGAGAAGCCTGGACCAAACGGAGGACTCTGGCACTCCTGAACAGGACCCCTGTGGAATATTTTTTCAGTGATGCGCTCTAGTACCACTAATGACTTTTGCTCCCTGTGGTGCTGGAGCAGAATGCAGTATGACTTTCTCCTCCAACTTTGAAGAAAAGAAAAAGAGATCACATTTCTTTCCTAGTGAAGGACTTTAGTCGTCTCTAATTTCCTGTCTCAGGGCTATTGCTATTTACCTCTTTCACAGTCCAAGGGTTTGCCCCTGTGTTTTGCATTCCCAACCATCCACCAGATTTACAACAGTCAAGTCTTATTTTAGCTTCTCTCCTGAAGAAAGGTTGGTGTATGTAAGACAGTTTTCTGTTACCCATGGGATTTCATGGCTGGGTCTTCCACAAGATGATATTCCTCATCTTTCCTTTCCCTGTGGTGTCTCTCTTTCATCAACTCTGAAATTGCTGGGAGGTTAGTTTTCCTCTCCTGTAGCAGTTGTTTATGCATAGTATGTGTTGAGGGAGTCTAGGTGGTCTGATTAAGTTATTTAAATAGTGCTTCATACCCCAGGTGAGGTCGTAAAGCTCTCCAATTTATGACAAACTTACATTTTTATAAAGCACATTGTATGCAGGCGGGCTAGTTTTACCCTATCTCACTCCCTTTGAGAATTGCTGTGGAGGGTAATGATAAATGATGTGTATGGCTGTGGAGGGTAATGATAAATGATGTGTATGGCTGTGGAGGGTAATGATAAATGATGTGTATGGGTGTGGAGGGTAATGATAAATGATGTGTATGGCTGTGGAGGGTAATGATAAATGATGTGTATGGCTGTGGAGGGTAATGATAAATGATGTATATGGCTGTGGAGGGTAATGATAAATGATGTGTATGGCTGTGGAGGGTAATGATAAATGATATGTATGGCTGTGGAGGGTAATGATAAATGATGTGTATGGCTGTGGAGGGTAATGATAAATGATGTGTATGGGTGTGGAGGGTAATGATAAATGATGTGTACAAATGGGGTACACTATTTCATCAGGGTGACGGCAATGCGATGGGGAGGAATTCAGTGTGGCTCACATTTTGGTGCAGCTGTGTCACGTAAGAAGAAGCCCCAGAACCAACGTTCTAAGGTGAGGGACCCACAGCAGTCAAGGTAGCAAGAGTATGCAATCAGCTTAAAAAACATATAAGTTGTGCCTCCAGGAAATGAAATGTCAGTTGAACCCCGCAACTTGGACCATGGTAGGGAACGTGAGATTGGCACACAAATGACACAGCAGAAAAGCATTCTTTTTGTTGCACTGAATACTGCATTTCTGCCGTTTTTAAGCACTGGAAATAATAGTTGTTAGAATTACCCAATTAATAATGCTCGATAGTTCCGCTTTCTGGAAGAAGGAAGGCTGGGTTGGCCTTGATGGGATTCAGACTAGGAAACTGCAGATTGCAATACTTGTCAGCAGTGAGAGTTAACTCACTGAGATCTCTTGCTGGTCTTCCTAAGAGTAGGACACCAGTAAGGAGGTAGGAGAAGGTCGGCCAGTAACATTGCTGGGTTACCCATTAAAGGGCAGCTATTGTCTCCATTATACAATAGGATAGACCCACTCACAGCAGATAGGAAAGACTTAATTACAGCTATTTCTGGCAGCAACATAGGTTTTGTCGTCAATACGGAGGATAGAGCAAGCGACAATATTCAAGTTATGGTCACAATTGGTATAGTCCTAGCTGAGATGGGTGAAGTGCTTGAGACAAAGATTGTTTTTAGCATAGGTTGTGAAGCCAAGTACCGACCTATGTAAGTTTAGACAATTGGGATGAATTTGTTTTAAGAAGTAGAGGGGGCTCTAATATTTGACAGGAACTCTGAACTGGGAAACAGACAACAGGAAGGGCATGCTGCCACATGCATGTACAATGAGTGTTTAAAGTAGGAGGGCGTGGCTTAATGAGGTGATGAGGGCAGGCTAGTTAGGTGGCTAATTGGGTATTGGGTGTTTGTTTCAGAGATTGTCTAACAGCGCTAAGTGACGGATTTTGGCAGTATATGGAAACTGAACAATGGTCTCGACCAAATTGCGTACTTGTGGCTCACTCCATAATTGGATTTCAAGATCACGGACTTAGTCTCCAATGGAAGCAACTAAATAAGAGTGTCATTGATTTAAATCATAACTGTAAGGATGCCTGAAACTCTTTTGAAGATAACATTACCATATACCTATGTGATGCAAAAACTAGAAGACAGTGAGGAACTGGAGATATTAAATACTAATAAAAAGAACTACTTACATTTTCATAGAAGATACAATTATGGACCAATTAAGAATAGCTCTGAGCAAGTCAAGGCCATAGTTGACCAGACAAAACATGTTAGCTAGAATCATCTGTGTAATGAGCTTGGAAGATGTGTCTTAATATAGAAGATTGTTGTACACAAGACTGTGGTTGGGGCAGTTTTTGAATGCAAGTGCTCGCACCCAGTGAAATTTAATTTGTAGAAAGGTTGTAATGTTCGGTTTCAATGTTATATATTTTTCTTTAATAATTAATAGAATTGAAACCTAAGAGCAGAACTCTACTTGCATATATTATGTGAATGCAACTGCTGAGTAAATCCATCTCTCTTCCTAGTAAAGGAGAGCTTTCTCCACATTACCGCTATGAAACACAAAATATCCATAGTCCAAAATGTCCATTCTTGTTATGTCTTTTAGTCTTAGTCTCAAAGTTCACAAGAATGAATGAATGAGGTAGCACTTGTAGAGCGCCTGGTTACCCGAAGGCATCCCAGCGCTGATAGTTACGCAAATATCCGATTCAAGACATATCAGGGGAAAAGGAGAGTTTTTAGCTGCTTACGAAAGTTCATGTAGTTTAATTGTGAACGAGTGTGGAGGGGGAGGTGGTTCCAGGTCTTGGCAACATTGTATGAAAAGAGGCGACCTCCACTTCTCATCCGTTTAATTTTTGGAACTGTCATCAGATGTTTATTTTCTGATCTTAAAGCTCTTTTGGGCTGGTAAAGATGGATCATCGCACGAATCATCGGGGATCCTTTTCCGGAAAGTGCTTTATGTGCAATGCACATAGCCTTAAACTGAATCCTCTCCTGATTTGGGAGCCAATGCAGAGAGGCAAGAGCAGGTTTGGCTGAGAGACGTTTCGGAGTATTTAGGAGCAACCGGGCGGCACAGTTTTGAACAGTCTGTAATATTTTGGTTGTAGAAAGTGGGGCTCCTAAATATAAAGCGTTAGCATAGTCAAGCCATGACAAAATCAGAACTTGAACTAGCAGCCTTCTAGCCATGAAAGGTAATAAGGGAAGAATTTTCCTGATCATCCTCAAAAGGCCATAGCAGGTGGCTGCTACTTTCCGAGCTTGTTCCTTGAAATCCAAGTTAGAGTCAAGCAAGACCCCCAAGCTTTTTATGTGCTTTTTTTGGAGCAGGTGGAGGGCCCAGACAGTTAGGCCAAAAGAAGTCTATATTGAGGGGGGCGGAGTTGCCAAGGAGCATAATCTCAGTTTTTGCCCCATTGAGCTTCAGATATCAGGTGTCCATCCATCTGGCAACTTTTTCTAAACAAGAGGTTATGCCCGGTCCAGAATAGTCATTTTTATTCAGGGAAACGACCAACTGAGTGTCGTCCGCATAAGTGACAATCTGAACCCCAAATGGAATGACTATTTGTGCCAGGGAGCTCATGTAGATATTAAATAAGGTGGGACTAAGTGCTGAACCCTGGGGAACTCCACATGTAAGGGGCACTTGTTTAGACGAGATTTCATCCTCAAAGACTGAAAAGACTCTATTTTCAAAAAAAAAGACTGTAACCATAAGTGCCATTCCTGTCACTCCTACATCTTTGAGTCTACTAATCAACAACGGGTGATTAACCGTGTCGAAGGTTGCGCTCAAGTCTAATAAAATGATTACTGCGCAGCCTCCGCCATCAAGGATTTTTCTGGTTTCCTCGACTATCGACAGGAGTGCGGTCTCTGTACCCTGCTGTGATCTGAAACCTGTCTGTGAGGGGTGAAACTGGTTGTTTTTTTCCAGGAATGCAGAGAGGGATGAATTCACATGCTTCTCAGCAATTTTACTTATACCTGGCAACAAAGATATGGGTCGGTAATTTGCCCATTCTTCCGGGTCCAGATTAGGTTTTTTTAACAGAGCCTTGACCATCGCCTGTTTCCACAGCGGAGGCACAATTCCAGTGAGAAGGGAGGCATTGATCAGGTCTAATACAATTGGAGAAACAGTCTTACTAATCTTATTTAAAATGGTAAGAGGAGCTGGGTCTATTGGTGAGCCAGATTTAAGATGATTCAAGATCTTTTTTTAAAGAGGTTCTGTCCAATGGGGGGGGAATTCCTCCAGCAGGTCCTGTTCCTTTATTGAGTTGATTGAGGGTACCGTCTGTTGGTCTCTTTCCAAGGGGAAGGACGTATAGATGGTTTGTATTTTAGTAGAAAAAATTCTGCTATCTGGTTACATCGGAGTTGAGGATTATCTGCAGTCTGTGGGTAGGAGGGGGGGTGGGGGGGCAAGAGTGATTTTGCAATATGAAAAAATTCGCGCGGGGAGTTTACAGCAGATGTGATTCTATCTTGATAGTAGCAGCTTTGCGCAGACTTTATTTCTGCCTTATAGTGTTTTATAGCTTCTCTATATTTGACTTTGTTATCGAGTGAAAAGTCCTTTCTCTAGAGGTATATTGTTCCATTTCCGAGACAGCTCCTGCATTCCTCCTCAATCCTCTTTGTCACTTCCCTAGGCGTTAGCTTTGCATATCCTTTCTGGTGTCAGTCTGTGATAGGAAACGTTTCTGGAGTTACAATCTGTTCTTCTGCATACTAAGGGTCTTGAGACCTATATCAACACTTATAGATCATTTTGTGCACTTCACATGGAGTTGTTAAAGTAGGGCTGATTTCAGTCTGTGGTAATGTGGGAACCTGTAAGTCCTGATGGTCAGCCATCTGAATGAATGGCATACTTATTAAGTTCAAACTTACACCATGGAGGAAGCTTGATACTGGGAGAATGAGAGAAGAAAAGAAGCCCTCTCTTGAAGGCAAATCATATTTTAGTGAGCAAAGTGCTACCTAAATTCAAAATGTATCAATTCTTCAAAATACTTGCATTCATTTTGTTGGATATGCTACTATTATTCTTCACGCGCATCTTTCTTGCCTTGGTTACTTTTCTCCAACAGCATTGCCTTGGTATACTACACTGTCTAGTTCATATTGGCTTATTCTTGCTGGCGGTTTCGGGTAAGTGCTCTTATTACTCCAAAGTGAAACCTTTCAAAGCACAGCTAGGTGTTATGCGCTGTTGACTCACTGTATATGATTGTGTGTAGAGTACCATTCTCCCTGTAAACTTTCAAGTCCAAGAAGTTTGTCTCTTTAATACTCACTTCCCCCATGAGACTTAAATGGATTCAAATAATGTAATTATTCTATGAATTACTCAATAGCATTATGCACCAGACGTTAACCCCAATCTTCTCCTGACCCCTTTTTATAGTTCACTTGGATTTGTTATGATAAAGGATGACGAGATGACTACCCAATGACAGATGCAGGCATTACACTGTTTCAGTGATATCTACAATGAACTAGCCTTCATTTAGACCTGTCAATACTCTCAATGGGACATCAGTTGGCGTGAAGACTAGTACACTTGGCAACAGAATTTTGAAATACTTGAAATATTAGCTGTGTAGAAGAGGTATCAACATAATCCTTATCCAATATTAAAATCTCACATATGCGATGGACGGTCAACGAATTTTAGATCTAAAAATATATTTGTAATAATAGGCATTAGTGCTAAACGAGATCGGGGTGGGCAACATTTATTTAAATTGTGCACAAAGTTATCAGATTGTGAACTACTGAAAGGTTGCAAAGTTTTGCAAACTTCACCAGTGGGCAAAAATTGCTTCAACAAGCTTTTTTTGAAGATCAAGCATTTCCTGCGATCTTCCTGACATGCAGCAACAATGAAGAACTAACTTTATGACATCACTGGTAAATACAAGAGATAAAATAAACTTTGAATGATGAGAATAGTTCCACTCTGCACTGTAATGTTAGTGTGTTTATTTATTTTTGTGATTTTATATAGCATGGACATGGCCCATACATCATAGTGCTTTACAATAAAGCAGAACGTATCTATAACAAATAGAAAATATGTATGTACAATAGCATGTATTTGTGCTTTCAATAATTAATAAATTAGACTGCATATCGATCCATGATTATTTTTATTATTCAACCATTGTGTTAGTCTCACACAATCCCATAGGATGATGCAACAATAGTGTATGTTCATATACACATATTCTTCTAGTATACTCTTATGGAACCCCCAAAGCATTTCGGACATGAGTCCTTCACCTGGGGGAATTCATGTGTGGATTAAACTTTGATTAGAGCCAGAATTTTTATGTTAGAAGAGGGGGAAGAATTGCTTTTTAGCACGTGAAATCGTGTAGTGAAAATGTGTTGGTACTGGTGCCACTCTATACCAGTACAGTAAGGAACAAAACCAAGTATCCAAAAATCACAAACGGTAAATCACCATTGCAATGCTGTCATACTCCTAAAGTCCAATTCTGGAGGAAATGTAATCGCAAACAAATACTATGGTGTTAAAAATGTTAGACACCTATTACGCTGTGTCGTTCAATCAACCATAATGTTAAACATGCCATGACTTTATCAGACTCCAGGGGGACCCTTATAGCAAACTAATACAGTGGTGTTAAAGATCTTAAAAACCTTTAACGCTATGGCAGTACATTTGTGATTTTAGACATGCTGTAACTCTGTGAGTTGGACAGTTTCCCAATAACGCAAAGGTATGCAATGAGCTGCTTTGCATTACACTACATCAAGGGGGCGTTCTCATGCAACCACCCATGTGTTTTGATGGAAATCCACATCTACAAACATTTGTAGACCGGGATTTGCTGCAAAATCCTACACCTCCTCAAGGTTGGTGCAATGAGGAGAAATGTTGTAATTTCTCATTATTCTTCCTAAAGGAAAAGTGTTAAGGAAAAACTATGGGCCAGAGATACTACTCACTCACTCACGCAGCGCAGCAGCTGCAATTGCTGCGCAAAAAGGAGAGAAGAGGAGAGCGCCATAGTTAGTAAAATATGGCACCCTCCTCCCCTAGCGCCGGCGTACAAATCAGCTGCCGGGCGCCATGGAGACACCTTTGCGCCATAGTGCAAGAGTGTCTCCGTGAGTCTAGCATAGGTTTAGGTTTTGTACTGGAAGGGCACCCTTCCAGTACAAAATACTATGCATAGACTGACTTTAACCCTTTTCCCTCTTTGTATGTCTGCCGTAAAGTGAAGCATACGTACAAAGTCGGAAAAGGAAGGAGAAATTAAAGCATTTCTCCTTCGTTGTGCCGATTTCAAAAGCGCAGCTTTCTGATGCTAAACCCTGTCGACTTGATTTAGTAAATAGGGTTTAGCGTGAGAAACCTTGGGTGGCTGCATGGGAACGCCCATGCTCCACTCATGGTACACCCCCTTGGCGCTAAGTAACGCAAAGCAGCGCATTACGTTACTTTCACGTTATTTCCAGCACTAAAAAAGTTTAGCGCTAGAACGTAAATCGGAAAAAAAGATTTTGCACCAATTTGTGTCACTTTCGTAACGCAAACACGTCGTAAAATCTTAGTAAATCTCGCCCTATATCTTACATAGACCGTCCAAGGAAGCCACCATGCCTACTGGTAGCAATTGAGCACAGATCAGGCCCATATTTTACCTTTCAAATGATACTTACTTAAAAGAAAAGGAAAACAAGCTATTGAATAATAGTCCTACCTGCTTGCATTGAAGCATTAGGTTTATCCCTGGCTAACTGCAGTGCTCAATATTCAGCCAGCACGGTTTTCTAATTTAAAGCAATGCTTACCGGTTATGCCTGACTCTGGAAAAGGTAAATGCTACTTACCAGTATGCATCTGTTCTTGGCATGTAGAGCTGCAGAGTCGTACACTGTGCATGAGATCGCCATCTGGTGTTGGGCTCGGATGCTTGCACTTTGTTGTTGTCTTGGAAGAGTCTTTTGTAGTCACGAGATAGGTGACTCCTCCTTTGGACGATAGTGCGCATGGGCATCGACTCCATGGTTAGATTGTTTTTCGCCATGATGGGAAAAGATGGAGTCAGTAAGAAGAAAAAGATGTCCATGTGAATATATCTAATTAAGATTATACTGGAACGGATACAGGTTCCGGGGAGGTGGGTGGGCGTGTACGACTCTGCAGCTCTACATGCCAAGAACAGATGCATACTGGTAAGTAGCATTTACCGTTCGAGGCATATGAGCTGCAGATCGTACACTGTGCATAGACTGTATAGCAGTGTCTCCCCTAGCGGTGGTCACCTGTATCAGTTGCAGTAGTCTGAAAAAGTGTTTTAAGAACAGCTTGGCCCACAGCAGCTTGCTGCTTTGCGTGTACATCAACACAGTAGTGTTTGGTAAAGGTATGTGGCGTAGACCATGTTGCTGCCTTACATATGTCATTTAGGGGGATGTTCCCTAAAAATGCCATAGAAGCCCCTAGTTTACGTGTGGAATGTGCCCTAGGGGGAATTATTAAGGTGCGTTTAGCCTTTTGGTAGCAAATTTGAATGCATTTGACTATCCATCTAGCAATGCCAGCCTTTGAGATGGGATTACCTTTATGTGGTGGGGAGAAAGCTACAAATAATTGTTTTGTCTTTCTGAAAGGTTTGGTCCTGTCAATGTAGTAAAGTAGGGCTCTTCTGACATCTAGTGTGTGTAGAGCTCTTTCTGCTACAGAGTCTGGGTCTTGGAAAAAGACGGGTAACTCTATTGATTGGTTAAGGTGAAAAGCAGAAATTACTTTAGGTAGGAATTTGGGGTTTGGTCTGAGAACTACTTTATTACGATGGATTTGTAAAAAGGTTCTTGTATGGTTAAAGCCTGAATCTCACTCACTCTTCTGAGAGAGGTTATTGCAATTAGGAAGGCTACTTTCCATGTAAGAAATTGTAACTCACATTTGTGCAGAGGTTCAAATGGGGGACCCATGAGCCTGGTGAGGACAATATTTAGATTCCATGCTGGAGAGGGTGGCAATCTAGGGGGAATGATTCTTTTAAGGCCTTCCATAAAGGCTTTAATTGCAGGTACTCGAAACAGTGACAAATGCTGTCTGTTTTGTAAGTATGCGGCTAGAGCGGCAAGATGTAATCTTATGGATGAGTATGCTAGGTTACATGTTTGCAGATGCAGCAAGTAACAGATAATGTTTTGTATGGAGGCATCTAGTGGGTTGATATTGTTGTTATTGCAATAAATAGCAAACCTTTTCCATTTTGCTGCATAACAAGCCCTGGTAGTGGGACGTCTGGCTTCTTTAATGACCTGCATACACTCAGGTGGAAGGTTAAGGTAACCGAACTCTAGGACTTCAGGAGCCATATTGCCAGATTCAGTTGACCTGGATCGGGGTGTCTGATCTCTCCATGGTTCTGAGTTAAGAGGTGTGGAGAGAGGTGCAGTTTGTGGTGTGGAACTACTGAGAGTTCGAGAAGTGTTGTGAACCATGGTTGTCTTGCCCATGTGGGAGCAACTAGGATCATTGTTAGAGACTGTTGTCTGAGTTTGCGTACTACTAGGGGAATGAGTGGGAGAGGCGGAAAAGCGTATGCAAATCTGCCTGACCAGTTCATCCATATTGCATTGCCCTTGGACGACGGGTGTGGGAACCTGGCGGCGAAGGTTGGGCATTTTGTGTTTTCTTGTGTGGCGAACAGGTCTATTTGTGGATGGCCCCACATTTGGAAAAAAGGTTGTAGAACTTGCGGATGCAGTTCCCATTCGTGAATCTGTTGTGTCTGTCGACTTAACAGATCCGCAATGTGATTGTGAACTCCTGGAAGGTGTTCTGCAAGGAGGTAAATGTTTTGAGGA
This sequence comes from Calotriton arnoldi, assembly GCA_963921515.1. NCBI lineage: Eukaryota > Metazoa > Chordata > Amphibia > Caudata > Salamandridae > Calotriton > Calotriton arnoldi. Next base: position 875,808 of record CAWUFW010007427.1, read on the forward strand.
ATGGCCCATCTCCATATGGCTTGCGCCAGGCGAGACAGCTGTAGAGAGTGTGTCCCCCCTGTTTTTGTACATAGTACATTGCTGTCATGTTGTCTGTTTTGACTAAGACAGTCTTGTGAGTAAGATGCGGTTGGAATGACTTTAGCGCTAGAAATATTGCTAATAATTCTAGGTGGTTGATGTGGAGCAGTTTTTGTGACTTGGTCCAGCTGCCCTGCGTTGTGTGGGTAAGGAGGTGAGCTCCCCACCCGGTGAGAGATGCGTCTGTTGTGAGCACTATTTGTGGAACTGGCTCTAGGAACGGCCGCCCTTTGGAAATGTTTTGTATGTTCCACCATTGCAGAGAGCGATGAGTGCGGCTGTCTACCAACACCAGATCTGTAAGCTGGCCCTGAGCTTGGTTCCACTGACGTGCTAAGCATTCTTGCAGGGGCCGCATTTGAAGTCGTGCGTGAGGGACAATAAAGATGCACGAGGCCATCATTCCTACGAGTTGCATAAACACTCGAGCTGGAAGGTAGTGTTGAGGTAGGAATTTGTTGATGAGGGCTTGCATACTTGTTATCCTGGAAGGATTGGGGTATGCAAGGGCCCTGGAGGTATCGATTGTGGCTCCTAGGTACTGATGTATGTAGGAGGGATGGAGATGCGATTTGGTATGGTTTATTGTGAACCCCAAATTGTGTAGTAGCCGAACTGTTTGGAGTGTGTGCTGTACACATTGGTTGTGTGACTTGGCTTTTATTAGCCAGTCGTCTAGATACGGAAACACGTGAATGTGTTGTCTTCGTAAGTGCGCAGCTACTACTGCTAGGCACTTGGTGAAAACCCTTGGTGCTGTTGCCACCCCGAATGGGAGGACTTTGAACTGATAATGTTGTCCGTCCACTATGAACCTTAGGTATTTCCTGTGCGCAGGGTGAATGGGAATATGGAAATAGGCGTCCTTGAGATCTAGTGTGGCAAGGAAGTCGCCTTGTTGGAGTAGTGGAAGTATTTGTTGAAGAGTGATCATGTGAAAATGATCTGAGTGAATGTAATAGTTGAGGGGTCTGAGGTCCAGTATGGGCCTGAGGGAACCGTCCTTTTGGGGATTAGAAAGTATAGTGAGTAAACCCCTGTGCCCTGATGTTGTAGAGGGACTGGTTCTATTGCGTGCTTTTGGAGCATAGAGAGAACCTCTTGATTGAGGAGCGTTAGATGTTCCGTGGACATGGGACGCTGTCTGGGTGGTATGTTGGGGGAGTAGAAGTGAGTTCGAGGCAGTAACCATACTGGATAATTTGTATTACCCACCTGTCGGTGGTGATGGAATTCCACGCAGGTAGGAACTTTGACAGTCTTCCCCCGACGGGAGTGGAATGATCGGGGAAACGGAGGGAAGTCACTGTTTGGTGGTAGGGGAGGTGCGTGTGTTAAACCCGCGTCCTCTACCCCTGTTGTTATTACCTCTGTAATTACCTCTGGAGTAACCTCTATTAGAGGAGGTTTGAGTGGTGTTTTTGTAGTTAGCAGAGGTGGTGTCTGTGGCTGTAGTTTTGGAGCCGCCTCTATATAAGGAGCGACGAAAGGAACCTCTGCTAGGTGTGGCTTGTAGAGCTCCCATAGCTTTGGCTGTGTCTGTGTCCTTCTTCATTTTTCTAGAGAAGTGTCCACATTAGGCCCAAACAGGTGTTCCTGGTCTAAGGGTAGATTGAGGATGGTAGATTGTACCTCCTGCTTGAAGCCAGATATTCGTAGCCATGCGTGTCTGCGCAGCAAAACGCTTGAGTTTGTTGTGCGTGCTGCTGTATCTGCTGCGTCAAGGGCGCACTTTATTGAGGTGTTTGTGACAATCTTGCCTTCTTGTATTAGATCATTGGCCTTGGTCTTATACTGATCTGGAAGGTGCTCAATGAGCTTTTCAAGCTCGTCGTAATGGGCTCTGTCATATCTCGCCAGTAAGGCTTGGGAATTGGCGATGCGCCACATGTTTGCTGCTTGAGACGCAACTCTTTTTCCCGATGCGTCGAGTAATTTGGACTCCTTGTCTGGTGGTGGTGTCTCACCAGTAGTCTGGGAGTTTGCCCTTTTCCGTGCATTAGCAACTACTAATGAGTCTAGAGGGAGTTGGCCTTTAATATAAGCTGGGTCAGAAGGGGCAGGTTTATATTTTTCTCGATCCTTGGGTTAAGAACCCTAGCCCTAACTGGGTCTCTGAAGACCTCAGGGGCATGTTTAATAATGCCTTTAAGCATAGGTAGAGTATGGGTAGACTTTTGAGGCTGGCTAAAAGTTTCTAGTAAAAGTCTTCTTCCAGGGGGTCTGAGTGTAACTTGACACCATGGTATTGTGCTGCCCTGTTTATCACCTGTGAAAACCCTATAGCATCATCTGGAGGTGAGGCTTTTGATGGGTATGGTTCAGGGACAGGTATATCTGGGAGGTCATAACTGTCCCAGGGGTCTTGTGGTGGGATACTGTGAAGGTCGTCATCAGTGTAGGTGTTGTGAGGTGACTGCATGTCATCATCATGATCCTCCCTGTCTGTATCCCCTTGTGGTGAAAAACAAGGTGGAGGAGAGTGAGGCGGGGAGTGTAGAGGGCTGAGGTGTTGTGGAGGTGGAGAGAAAGACCTTATAGGTGATGTGGAAGAGTCTTTCTTCTTATGAGGTGGCTCAGGTGTGGTTGGTTCCTGTATCTTCCTCTTGTGAGGTATTACTGATTGTACCTGTCCGGTAATAGGGTCAATGTGCAGAGTTTTCTGCTTTGGGTCGATGGGAACCAAGAGTTCTTCTGAGCTGGCGTGTTTGGTCGGCATCGAAGATTTCGGCTCCGAGTGTTGTTTGGGCTTGCGAGGTTGTTTGGTGTCCTTTGGTGAAGTTTTCGACACCGAGGATTTTTGTCGACTCCGAAGGTTTGGTATGCTTCGGTGTCGAGGTGTCTGGGACCTTGGACTTTGGCGCCGAAGGGTCTGTTGGTGCCGAGACCTTAGTCTTGTGTTTCGGTGCCGATGAGTGTTTTTCGGCTCCGGGACGTGGCTGGCTCGGTCCCGAGCTGCCAGAAGGCTTTAGGTGCTTGGGAGTCGAGCCGGAAGGCGGGGCTCCTGAAGCTTTGTGATGGTGCAGACCTAGGCCCGAAGGCGAAGGTGTGACCGAAGCCTTTGTTTCTTGGGGGCAGGGGCATCGACGTCAGTACTCACAGTACGTTGGTGTGGTGTGATGAGTTGGTCGTCGGACCCTGAGTCTTCGGCTCCGGAGGTGTCGATTTGTAAATCTCCGGTGTCCGGGTTGTCGGAGCCTGTGTCAAAGATGTCGTCCGGTGCGGGAGCGGCTGACCTGGACATTTCGTGTCGTCGGGCCCGGCGATCACGGATGGTCTTTTGGACCGAAAGGAGTCACAGGCTTGGCAGTGTTGGCTCTCGTGTTCTGGAGAGAGGCAAAGATTACAGATCTCGTGGAGATCTGTGTGTGAATGTAGCCCCACACCTGCATTTTTAAATGGAGTCCTTTCCATATGCTGGATGATGGCGCCGACACGCCCAACGGACCAACGTCGGCGACCGGACTCGAAACAGTGTTGGAGTGGAGACGCGATGAGGGGATCGCGATCGAAAACAATACCGTCGAACGGTAGGAGGTTCTTCTGCGCGTCGAGAGGGGAACCGATCGATGTGGATCCGGAGCGCAGCAAGGTACATCCGAACCCGATGGCGGAAAAAAACAATCTAACCATGGAGTCGATGCCCATGCGCACTATCGTCCAAAGGAGGAGTCACCTATCTCGTGACTACAAAAGACTCTTCCAAGACAACAACAAAGTGCAAGCATCCGAGCCCAACACCAGATGGCGATCTCATGCACAGTGTACGATCTGCAGCTCATATGCCTCGAACAGGCAATTCTCTTCCGCTTCAGTCTTGAGGTGTAGTTGTTGTGCCAGGCCACCAGAGAATCCAATGCTGGATACTCCACTATCCAGCAATTGACCTCTGCATGGCACTCCTTCCTCACAGATGTCCTATGTGCTACTTCTGTCTCAAAGCTTCAGCAAAACTGGGAAGGTAGCTTGCAAAAGCAAGCACCTACAAGCACCCTCGTCTCAAAATGGCATTGTTCCACCTGCCAACTCTGGCAAAACTCATAACTTTGCGTGCAAAAGCAAGCACCTTCAAGTGCAATTTGATGCCGGCCTGCAGTAAGACCCTTTACAGAACAGCCCAGTGCAGGGTTTTTAAAGACAAGAGGCCCTGCATCTAAGGCCTTTGGAATACTTTCTCTCTGGTCTACATTCTGGCGTCACTGTGGCTACTTCTATGGCTTTATATACTCTCACTTCCCAAAATATACCTGGGGTAGTTCCAATTTTTATATATATCAATACTATGTTCTCAAACAGAAGAGGGCTTCTTGCTTACTAAGATATGTGTAAGGGCCAGACAACCTGAGTTTGTCCTATACAGGCAAGACTGAATTTGAGGCTCTGCATTCAACACAACACATTTATGTATTAGGGATAAGCACTGATTGATGTTTGGGTCTTATAGAGCGCTCTTATGCCCTGGGGCGTCTTGGCGCTAGCCTGAGATCAAGAATGGTGTGCATTTACTTACCGTAGCAATTAATGTTTCCTGAACATTACTTACTGTAAAACCAAGTTTCACATTTTTTCCTGAATTTTTTCCTGAAGATCAAAAGAGTAGGGGCCATTTTTATATCCAGAGGCAATTCATTCCAAAGGAGTGCAGTGTTTCTCACGAAGCCTCTGCCAACCAATTTGTGTAGGGCACAATTAATTTTTTTTTCCATAGCTGGATCGAGGTATCTGTTTGGGATATACCATCTGAACTTATTTTTCAAGTAATCCGGGCCTGTTCCAGCTAAGGCTTTGAAAGCAATGCATAGCGCTTTAAAGAAGGGGGAGGAAGGTACTGCATTAACCTGGTTTTTATGAGTTAGTCTATGGTCCAGCATAACTCCCAGGTTCTTTACTTTGTTTTTTGGGATAGGGAAAGTTCTCATGTCAACCGGCCAACACAACGGGGTCCAGAAGGATGTACTATGCCTGAATAGCATCACCTCTGTGTTGGCTGAATTTAAGTTAAGGCAACTTTTGCCCATCCAGCCGCTGACTGCAGACATACTGTTTCCAAAGGGTTCATCAATGCCATGATTGGTGTTGGAAATGGGCACCACTATCTGGGTTTCATCAGCGTATGACGCCAATGAAAACCCAAAACATCTGATGAGTGCTGCCAAAGGGGTGACATAAATATTGAACAGAGATGGACTTAAAGATGAACCCTGGGGAACACCACAGGGTAAGATGTAAGGTTCTGAAGTCTAGTCATCTAGACTTAATGATTCAACTCAATACGTTAAAAAGGACTTAAGCAGAGCAAGTGCATGGTCTTTGACCCCCAGCTTGCCCAACCGGTCAACCAAACAAGTGTGGTCGACCGTATCGAAAGTGGCGGAGAGGTCCAGTAGGACCAAGGCCGCTCTGCCGCCACTATCCAAGGTGGAGCGATTTTCCTCTGTAGCGACAATAAGGCCAGTCTCAGTGCTATGCCCACTGCAGAACCCAAATTGGGATGCATCCAAGTGGTTATTCTGTTCAATGACAGAGGCTAACTGTCAGTTCAAAACCTTTTCCACCAGTTTGGCTGGAAAAGGAAGCCTGGCTATAGGACGATAGTTGTTAGTATCAAGGGGATCGAGATTGTTTTTTTTTTTTAATAAGTGGCAATACTGATGCCTCTTTCCAGTCTTCTGGAAATATGCCTGTATGAAACATAGTATTGAAGATTTTTGCAAGATGTCCAGCAATGATATCTGGGACCATCTGGATAGTAGTGGGAGGGCAAGGATCAAGCGGAGATCCTGATTTAGTGACCATAATCAGCCGTCTAACTTGCTCTGATAGGTTGGAACACCTACTTTTTGCAGTATGTTCTGGGTAGCTCTTTAATAATATGGTAATGATAAAGCACATTACATTATAATGATGCAAACATTAACCAGCCTACGTAGTTCAAATAATGCATTTATTATTGTGCCACAGCCCAGGTCACTAAACAAATCTACCAGCAAAAACAACAAGGTATCAAAAATAAGAAAAAAAAAAGTACAGCTTCAATAGTTATAATAAACACATTAGCCTAATATTTACAATCCTTAAAATATAGATCACTATACAGATTTGCAATTTATTTAAAACTTTAAGCTCAATTTATCAGTACTATAAAGGTATTGCTTAGGAAAACAAACAGCAGGTATGGCCCGAGTGCCTTTTGTTGAAAATAAGTTAAAATTAAAGTATGAATGGAGTTCAAATGCAACTTCAAAATTATGAATTATGAATAATCCTTGTTGGTGTACTTATGAAACATTTCTTTTTACTTCACTCAAATGTATACTGCTGCTGCTCAGAACACCATTAATAAGCCTTCCTACGGAACAGGTAATGCTTTAGTAATGGAAGTCAAATCAAAATAAACACGCCCAGCTAACATTCCATCTGGTGTTTCAGCTTTTCTTTTCATAGTAAATGAAAAACGTTTTAATGATCTTCACCGTGACACAGGGTCCTTTACCTTTGGAGCTTCTGGTCAGATACACACTGATAAAGGGCTTTCTTCAGCTTGCATTTAGAAAAATAAACGGCACTGCATTCACGTTTTCTTTCTGTATCTGGGAGCCGTGCCTCTGAATTTTTCTTTTCAGTAAGGCTTTAAAGGCCTCTCATACGAATGTAAGAGGCACACTCTAAACGCTGAATATTCGGTACATACTGAACTAATAATATAAATATCCCTGTTCCCTGCATAAATGTTAAAAACGAATACATTTTAGATCAGTAAAAAAAGTATATAATTTGCATTCCATAATTATCTTACCACTTTAGTAGCACACAATAGGGTTTAATATATTTAAACAACATAGCAACAATTTATATTATTCCTTTTATTGTCCCTATTGTCTTGGGTGCTATGTCTATATTGGGCAGGGCGATCATGATGCGGAAGAGGAAGACCCATGATCCGAATGTCCACCTCCAAGAGATGATGTTGGAGATCGCTTTCCTGACTGCTGCCCAAATTCTCTCTTCTTCCCAAGCCTCACTGGGTTCCAGTCCTCAACCTAGGCCATCCATTGGAACCTCCAGGGTGAGCCAGTATTCCATCCGTTGAAGCCGAGACACTTATGCAATAAGTGTTCCAGGGGAAATCTGCCTGGAACACTTTGCGCTTGGAGTATTCTCACTACTCCAGTCTCTGGAAAGGCGGTCACCACTCCTGAGGGTGACACCCACCTTGACCAGGATCCTCCACAGATGCATCGGTTGTGCACGAGTGCTGCAAGAACCGGATCCTGGATGTCCTGGGGCCTCTTTCTCACCTTTTGGCAAACCCAGATGAGGTTGAGCTGTCTCTGCAACCAACAAGTTTCATTAGTGATGCCAGCAATGCTATTCTTTTGTGTACAGAGTACAAAAACACTGGTCTGTTTTGGGAAGCCTTTAACTAGGAAGGAAAATGCTACTTACCAGTATGCATCTGTTCTTGGCATGTAGAGCTGTAGATTCATATACTTGTGCATAGATCGCCATCTGGTGTTGGGCTCGGATGTTTGCACTTTGTTTCTGTCTTGGAAGAAGTCTTTGTAGTCACGAGGTAGGTGACTCCTCCTTAGGGTGATAGTGCGCATGGGCATCGACTCCATCTCCAGATTGTTTTCGCCATGAAGGGTTATGATGGAGTTAGTAAGAAATAGAAAGAGATGTCCATGTGTAATGTATCCAAGTAAGATAGCACTGGAACAGATAGAGGTACCCGGGGAGGCGGGTGGGCGTATATGAATCTACAGCTCTACATGCCAAGAACAGATGCATACTGGTAAGTAGCATTTTCCGTTCGAGGCATATGAGCTGTAGATTATATACTTGTGCATAGACTATACAGCAGTTATCTCCTTAGCGGTGGCGACCTGTATCTGTTGCAGTGGTCTGAAAAAGTGTTCTTAATACAGCCTGGCCCACACTAGCTTGTTGTTTTGCTTGCACATCTACACAATAGTGTTTTGTGAAAGTGTGCGGTGTAGACCAAGTTGCTGCTTTGCAGATGTCATCTAGGGGAATGTTCCCCAAGAATGCCATAGAAGCCCCTAGTTTACGTGTGGAATGAGCTCTAGGGGGAATGGTTAATGTGCGTTTGGCTTTAAGATAGCATATTTGGATGCATTTAACAATCGTCCTTGCAATCCCCGCTTTTGAAATGGGATTGCCCTTATGAGGTGGGGAGAAAGCCACAAAGAGTTGTTTAGTCTTTCTAAAGGATTTTGTCCTTTCAATGTAGTAAAGTATTGCTCTTTTAATGTCTAGCGTGTGAAGAGCCCGTTCTGCCACTGAGTCTGGTAGAGGGAAAAAAACTGGGAGTTCAACAGACTGGTTAAGGTGGAAGGCAGAAACGACTTTAGGTAAAAAAATTGGGTTAGTTCTAAGAACCACTTTGTTATGATGGATTTGCAAAAATGGTTCTTGTATAGTTAATGCCTGGAGTTCACTAACTCTTCTAAGAGATGTGAAAGCAACAAGGAAGGCTACTTTCCAAGTGAGGAACTGTAGTTCGCATTTGTGTAGAGGTTCAAATGGGGGACCCATCAGTCTGGTAAGGACAATATTTAAATTCCATACTGGAGAGGGTGGAACTCTGGGTGGAATTATTCTTTTAAGTCCTTCCATAAATGCTTTGATAGCGGGTACTCTAAACAAAGACAAGTGTTGTCTGTTTTGGAGATAAGCTGCTATTGCAGCGAGATGTAGTCTTATGGATGTATATGCTAGGTTACATTGTTGTAGGTGCAAGAGATAACAGATAATGTTTTGAATAGAAGCATCTAGTGGATTGATTTTGTTATTTGTACAGTAAATTACAAATCGTTTCCACTTTGCTCTGCAGCATGCTCTGGTGGTAGGACGACTAGCCTCTTTAATAATGTTCATGCAGTCTGGCGGGAGATTGAGGTACCCAACTCTAAGACTTCAGGTGCCAGATCGCAAGTTTGAGTTGACTGGGATCTGGATGTCTTATCTCTCCATGGTTCTGAGTGAAAAGCTTGGGTGAGAGGCGTAGCTTTTGATGAGGAACTACTGATAGTTCCAAGAGGGTTGTGAACCATGGTTGTCGGAGCAACCAGGATCATTGTGAGGGAATGCTGTTTGAGCTTCCGAACCACTAACAGAATTAGCGGGAGAGGCGGAAAAGCGTAAGCAAATTTGTCTGACCAGTTCATCCATAGCGCATTGCCTTTGGACAATGGGTGTGGATACCTGGACACGAAGGTTGGGCATTTTGCGTTCTGGTGTGTGGCGAACAGATCTATTTCTGGGTGGCCCCACATGTGAAAGAATGGAAGAAGAACTTGAGGATGAAGTTCCCATTCGTGGATCTGCTGTGTTTGACGACTGAGCAGATCTGCAATCTGATTGTGTACCCCTGGGAGGTGTTCTGCAAGGAGCTATATGTTTTGCGGAATGGCCCATCTCCATATGCTTTGAGCTGGGTGTAAACGCTGCAGAGTGTGTGGCCCCCTGTTTCTGTATGTAGTACATTGCTGTTATGTTGTCTGTACGGACCAGGACAGCTTTGCCTACCAGATGGAGTTGAAAGGATTTTAATGCCAGAAAAATTGCCAGTAATTCCAGGTAATTTATGTGGCGTTGTTTTTGCTGAGGGGTCCATATGCCCTGAATGGTATGGTTTTGAAGATGAGCTCCCCAGCCGGTGAGCGATGCGTCTGCTGTTAGCACTATCTGTGGAACCGGGTCGAGGAACGGCCGCCCTTTGGAAAGGTTTTGTGTGTTCCACCACTGCAGAGAGCGATGTGTGCGGCTGTCCACCAACACCAGATCTGTTAACTGACCTTGAGCCTGGTTCCACTGACGTGCCAAACACTCCTGTAAGGGACGCATTTGGAGTCTTGCATAAGGGATGATGAGAATGCAAGAGGCCATCATCCCGATTAACTGCATGAACACTCGAGCTGGTAATGAGTGTTGAGGCTGAAATTGTGAAATAAGAGCTTGAATGTTGCATATCCTGACTGCGTTGGGGTATCTAGAGCGTTTGAAGTGTTTATTGTAGCTCCTAGATATTGTTGTGTATTGGACGGTTGGAGGTGGGACTTGGTGAGGTTCACCGTGAGTCCCAATTGGTGAAGCAAGTGGATTGTTTTGTGTGTGTTGCACACAGCTGTTGTGTGACTTAGCTTTTATGAGCCAGTCGTCCAGATAAGGGAACACGTGAATATGTTGTCTTCGTAAGTGAGCTGCTACTACTGCGAGGCACTTTGTGAAGACTCTGGGTGCTGTGGTAACCCCGAACGGGAGGACTTTGAACTGATAGTGTTGACCGTCTACCACAAACCTGAGATATTTCCTGTGAGCGGGCGAATGGGAATATGAAAGTAGGCATCCTTTAAATCCAGAGTGGAGAGAAAGTCGCCTTGTTGAAGCAGTGGTAGCACCCGTTGGAGAGTGACCATGTGGAAGTGGTCTGACTGAATGTAAAGGTTTAACGGTCTGAGGTCCAATATTGGCCTGTGAGAGCCGTCCTTTATTGGAATTAGAAAATATAGGGAGTAAACCCCTGTGCCTTGATGAGGCGAGGGGACTGGTTCTATTGCATGTTTTTGTAATAGAGAGAGAACCTCTTGTTTTAGAAGCGTCAGATGTTCCGAGGACATTGGACGTTGTCTGGGAGGAATGTTTGGGGGAGTGGAGGTGAGTTCCAGGCAATAACCATACTGGATAATTTGTCTTACCCACCTGTCTGTTGTGATGGAGTTCCAGACAGGTAGGAACTGTGAGAGACGTCCCCCGACAGGAGTGGAATGATCAGGGGGAAGTGGAGGGAAGTCACTGCTTGGTGGTAGGGGAGCTGAGGGTGTTGTTACAGCGGCCCCTTCCCTTATTGTTGTTACCCCTGTATCCTCCTCGAAAATATCCTCTGGAGGAGGTAGTTTGATTGGGACTTTTATATGATGAAGAGGGATGTTCTGAGCCAGTGGTTTTGGAGCCAGCCCTGTAAAAGGAGCGACGAAAAGAGCCTCTAGGGGAAGACAATTGCAAGGCCCCCATGGACTTGGCAGTCTCAGTATCTTTTTTCATCTTTTCTAAAGATGTGTCGACTGTGGGCCCAAAAAGATGCTCGTCGAAAGGCTGATTAAGAATAGTGGATTGCACCTCTTGCTTGAATCCGGATATGCGGAGCCAAGCGTGCCTGCATAGTAAAACACTGGTATTAATAGCACGAGATGCTGGATCAGCCGCATCGAGGGCACATTTTATAGATGTGTTGGTTATTAGTTTACCCTCCTGTATAAGGTCATTAGCTTTGTTCTTATATTGGTCAGGCAGATGTTGCATAAGCTTTTCAAGCTCATCATAGTGAGCTCTGTCATATCTGGCTAACAAAGCTTGGGCGTTGGCAATCCACCAGTGAATTTGCAGCCTGTGACGCAATTCGTTTGCCAGATGAGTCTATGAGTTTTGATTCCTTATCAGGAGGAGGGGCGTCGCCTGTGCTCTGTGAATTAGCCCTCTTGCGTGCATTAGACACCACAAGAGAATCTAAAGGGACATGACCTCTGATGTACACTGGGTCATTGGGAGCTGCCTTATATTTCTTGTCCACCCTGGTGTTCAGGATCCTGGCTCTGAGAGGGTCTTTAAACACTTCTGGTGCATGTTTTAGCATGCCTTTTAGCATTGGTAGGGTGTGTGTGGACTTTTGTGAGGGTGCAAATGTTTCCAATAAAAAGTCTTCCTCTAAGGGATCTGAGTGTAATTGTACCCCATGGTATTGAGCAGCCCTATTAATTAGTTGCACAAACCCAATATTATCATCTGGTGGTGATGGCCTAAAGGGATAGAGGTCCGGGTCATTGTGTGGATCGGGATCTGTATTGTAATCATCCCAAGGATCTACATCGTGTGGGATGGTATGTGCGTCATCATCCCTATCTGGATCTCCGTTCCCATCCCCATCATTATAATCATCTTCATCATCCTGTGGTTGAGGTGAAAATGTATGTTGTGGGAGTGTGTTGGAGAAATTAACACATTAGGATCAGCTGGAGAAGGAGAGGGAGGTGGAGAAGTATTAGTGCCCATTTCTCTCTGTTTAATGGGTATTTCCGAGTCCAGTTTCCTCTTTTTAGGAGGCTTGGCGACAACGTGACCGGTTTGTGGGTCAATGTGTAGTGTTTTTTGCTTTGGATCTGAAAAATCTGGCACAGACTGTTGTTTGGGTACAATGTCCTTTTTCGGTGCCGAAGGTTTAGGGTCAGAATGTTCTTTTGCCTTTGTTTCTGAAGCTTTCTGCGGGGTCTTGGACTCTTTAGCTTTTGGTATAGGAGTTTGTGGCTCCGAGACCTTTTTCGGCTCCGAAGGTTTTTTCGGCTCCGAATGTTTGTCCTTTGTTTGTTTCGACGCCGAGGGCTTCAGCGTCGAGGCTGTTTTCGGTGCCGAGGAAGAAGGGTGTGGCACATCTTTGGTTTTGGGCTTCGGTGCCGAAGGTGACTTGTTGGCACCGGAACGGGGTTGGCTCGAGCCCGAGCCGGAAGGCTTTTCTTTCGGTTTCATAGCCGGGCCCGAGGGCGGGGCGTCTGAAATGTGTTGCCGGTGTCGACCTGAGCCAGAGGGCGAAGGTGTTACCGGAGCCTTTTGTTTGGGGTTGGCTGGAGAGGGGTCTCGGTACTCACGGACCGCTGAGCTGGTGTGACTGCCTCGTCTTCGATGTCGGAGTCGTCGGCTTCCGGAGACGGAGATCTCTCCTTCATCAGCTTGTTGTTCTGGCTGGACTTCGGGATCTGCTCTGAAGATGTCCGGAACCGAGCTGCTTTCGCGGGACATTTCATGACGTCGAGCCAGACGGTCACGGATGGTTTTCTTTGACCTGAAAGATGCACAGGCCTCGCAGTTCTTGTCCTCATGCTCCGGGGAGAGGCAGAGATTACAAACCTGGTGAAAGTCCGTGTGTGGGAACTTAGCACCACACCCGGGGCATTTTTTTAAAAGGAGTTCTTTCCATTGACTGCTGGCGTGATCGGCGCGGATAGGCCCAACGGCCCGCGTCAAAGATGTAGGTCGATGATTTTATATTTTTCGAAGATGCGCGTCGAAAGGAAACGCGATTGAGACAATACCGTCGAGTGGTGAGGGATTGCGCGTCGAAGGGGGTTCGAGAAACAACACCGACCCGGAGCGCAGCGATTCACATCCGAACCCGATGGCGGAAAAAAACAATCTGGCGATAGAGTCGATGCCCATGCGCTCTATCACCCTAAGGAGGAGTCACCTACCTCGTGACTACAAAGACTTCTACCAAGACAAAAACAAAGTGCAAACATCCGAGCCCAACACCAGATGGCGATCTATGGATCTACAGCTCATATGCCTCGAACATAACGTTTCGACGTTTAGCACCATGGATGAGGCTCTACCCTCAGGAGAGTGCATTTCACAAGTTATGTATTTTTGTCCCAACAGCAATCATTGTACGGAGAGAGAGTGTTTGTCTGGCTCTCAAGGATGTCTCTCCCCTACCACTGCTTCAGCAGACATAGGGACTAATCCTTTGCAATGCTGACCTTCTTCCCATGCAGTAGATGAGCCTTCAAAGGTGTCTCCAGCAGAGGCCTCAAGCAACTGGCCCTCCCACTTTCTTATAATAACTCTCCTTTGCTCCCATTCAAGGCTGCCCCATGGGGTACGAGGATCCGTTTGTCCTTTACATTCCAAATGGTGGTTCATCACTTTAGACCTATGGGTTTTAGCTCCTCACCACTAATCAGAACACTCATATCCTATGGCACTTTTTCCCTAAAGAGCACCTTTGTGGACTTGCACGTCTAAAAAAGTGAACAGGAATAGCACCACTGTTCCAGTGTCCTTCCAGAGAGGTTTGCAAGGTACCATTTTTTAGGTAAGGAAAAAAAGAAAAGGCCCTCAGGCTGTTAAAAATCTCTGGCTCTTTCAGCGGATTAACAGCCACCGGCAAGCCAACTCCCCAAAGGGTCTTCACTCTGTATCTTCTATACTGCTCTATAGCATTTTCTTGGGTTTTGAACACTATAGGTTCTAAAACCAAGTTCACATTCTGTAATAAATACTCTATATGAAACTTTGTTTAGATCCCAACATAGCAGCATGTTGTATTCCACTAGGACATTCATCGTCTTGAGGAAGTTGAGGCACTCTGCTCTGACCTTCAGCACTGGAGGTTGCTTTTTGGCATCTTTGCATTGGCATTTGTTGAAACTCCTAAACCCTCCACTTGACAACTGGCCTCAGTTGTTGATTTGGGAAAATGTGTCCATTTTAGATTGTTGGCTATTTGACACTTAGCAGGACTGGCTCATGCTTCTTGTGATCGGTGAACCAGATTCACAACAAAATGGCCTTCCTGCAGCACTGCTTGTTGCAGAAGTGGAACACCTACAATAGAAAGGTCATCAAAGTCCCTGTAATTCACAGATCTCAAGCCACAGTATCGTTCCACAGCCATGTGCCATGACAGCCAGGATGATGAGTTTTATTTGATAACAGCAGAACTAGGAAATGGGCCACATTAGACCAAAAGGACACCATCCAAACAAGGACAACACCCACTAAACAGAACTAGTAACACTCACTATATATTTCCTGTGTATGGACATTGTAGAAGGGAAATGATCTGAAAAAGTACTGTCAAACTTCATCATTCCAAATCCTACTCTTTCTTTCCCCGGTCCTAATCAATGAGGTAACCCATCTCCAAAGACAGGCTGCTTAAAACCCTAAGTCCCCTATTGCTTCCAACTTTTCCCATCCATCCTCTGTTGGAGAAAAAGATCCTCAGAAACTATGGGCAGTTATTTTGCAAAAGGGTTGTTAAGACCAGCATCATTGGAAGTTCACTTCCGGCGAACGTGGGGAAACAACTTCATCAAGGACCTCCCTTTTAATATATTGGCTTTAGATTCAATGGTAGGATTCTGATTATACTTGAGTAGACCCTTGATCCTCCATATCTCTGAAGGGATCCTTGTCAGTAGCACAGGGAGGAGAAATTGTGGATACAAGAGCCGGAAAACGCTTTCCAAACACAAAGCCTACTGTTTCCTTAATAAGATGTGATAAAGCCGCAGGATGTAATGCAGTTGTGTAGCAGGAGGAGGCAGTGGAATCCCAGGACCTGGAACAGAGGGAGAGCACTCATATTTTTGTTTGTCTCTTATGGGAGCGTGAATGGCTCCTAAACTTTGAATCCATCTGCCTCCCATGCAGGAGTGCTTGTGTGAAGAACTTCTGCTCACTCATAATATCAGCTACCCACCCATCATCTTGCACAATATCCAAGTCTGAAGTAGTCTATAAGCAGGATTAAACAAAACAACTCCCAAAGTGAAGAAAAACAATAAGCAGACACTTATTCAATCTCTGTGGTGCCATTTTTTGTAGAGGTAGCAAGATGTCTTCCTCCTCCTTCCACTTCCAGTTGGCACGCAGACATGGATCCCGAAAAGTGTCAACACGCATTCAGAAGAGTCATCTGCACTTCCCAACAGGGAGCTCCTACTAAAAACCCTCATGCACCTTGACCCACAAAGGGAGTCATAAAATTGAAATTTTGCACTACTGGCAATAAATGAACTGAAAGATGCCTCCGCACAGCAAATGCCTTATTCTATAAAGAACATTGTTGCCATGGAGTGACTACATAGCAGTGTCCCCAAGTCCAGATGTAGACTAGAAGACACAGAACCCTGTACAGCAGAATTCCCTGGGAAAAGATGAAAGAACATTAGTGCCTTGCCTAAGAGGCAACAGCACCCAGGAGCTTGCCTTGCGAAAAACAGAAAATTCTCTAGGAGGATGACTTTCTTAGTTCTCCCAAGAGAGGAGCTGAAAAATAAGGGATTTAGGGCTTTGAGGGACAGGTCTCAGGATATAGGTCACCTCAGTGATTAGGACAGGGTCGAGGAGAGGGTGATATGGTTTACAAACAAATCAGCTCACAAAATTATTCTCATGGGCACACCCAGACTACAACAGTTTGACAGCTCCTGTACCCAATCAGGAATTCTGTTCTTCCCAGCTGTTGCTCCCTGTCCTCACTACATCCTGTGCTCACTCCGGGCACTCAGGATTCAGAGCTATCATTAAGGGGTTAGGTACTTTCACTGATTCATCATGTTGCGGGGGGGGCATTGGCAGTTGGACTGTTTAATCTGACAGCCTTCTGGTGTGGTCTTCCCCTAAAATATCTGCCAACTCAACTTCTGCTGCGAAAATCAGTTGTGTTGGCTTTAGGGCTACTAAACAGTGCTAAAGTGCTTGTGGTCACTCCTTAAAGCATGGGAAAATTGGCCTCCACTTGATTGGCACATTTAATTTCCTTATAAGTCCGTAGTAAAGTGGTAAAACGTGTTCCCAGGGTCTTTAAATTAAATGTTACTAGTTAACTAAATGTTACCCAGTAGCACTTATTGTGCCACCCACTTACGTAACCCTTTAAAACATGTCTGAGGCCTGCCATTGCAGTTTGTGTGCAGTTGTAAACTGCCACTTCGACCTGGCAAAATAAAAATGTTGCCAGGCCTAAACCACCTTTTTTAATACATAGAAGTTACCCCTAAGGTAGGCCCTAAATAACCCATAATGCAGGGTGCACTGCATTTAAAAGGTTGGACATGTTCTTTTAAGTTTTATGGTAGTGAAAAAACTCCTAAATGTGTTTTTCACTAGTTCGAGTCCACTCTCTTCTATAGGATAACATTGGGTTACCTTATTACATTTAATAGGTGCTAACGTTTGATGGGGAACAGGTAGAAAAGTCATATTTAGGTCTCAAAAGAGTTGTAATTTATCATCTGATTTTAAATCACAATTCTGAAAATGCCAATTGTAGGAGCGGCATTTTCTTGTACTAACCATTTAGTGCCTGTGTCCTGGGTCAAATGACTGTGAAAAACTGGTGGTTGGCCTTTGTGTATTCCTTCCAGACAGTGAGACAAAGGGAGACTAGATGTTGGGAGGATGGGCCATCATGCCAGATTGGGAGGGGCGGAGATATTCCCTGCCCTAATTAGATTACAAAGGAGCTGCCGCCAGCACACTCACAAAAAACATCACACCAGTCCTTTGTCACCCTAGACTTCTTGCAGCCTGGGCAAAGGAGGAAGAAAATTCCAGAACCAGAAGTGTGGGGTTGGGAAGAGTCTAGAAGTTTCTCCCCATCAAAGGCTGGCACCAGGCATAAATATTGGACCCTCAGACAAATTCTTCAGTTTACTCCTAGACCTGTGGAGGACCCCCAGAAGGACTGACTTGTACCTCAGAGGACTGCCCTGCCGCTTGAAGCCTGCCTTGTACACTCAGAGGTCTGCCCTGCTGCTTGAGGCCTGCAATGCTGCTTAATCCCAGGACTACCAGAGTGACTTCAAGGGCTACAGGAGTTCTGGGCTACAGGGACACAACAAGCTCCAACAACCTTGAACCTGCACCTGGACCCTGTCTGAAGTGAGTCCTCCCCTCCAAGTGGTGCCCACCCAGGCCTGGGTCCTTGGAAGTTGTGCTAAAGGTGCCCAAATAGCCAAAAAACGAAACTTGGGACTTTGAAAACTTTTCTACTAAAACGTGACCTGAGAACCGACAGGAGACCAGGACCTACTTGTTCGCAGATCAGCCCAAGGTGCATCGCCGGTCAGCCTGACTTCTGGGTAGCTCCCACTATGTTCTTCTCCGCAGCAGCAAATCCTGTTCAGCTGCTCCTCTTCAAAAGGGTATCTGGCTTCATGGAACCCTTATTGGCTACAGCCTGTAGATTTTCGACTTCCAAAAAAGTGCAAAAGTCCGAATGTAGAAATCTTCACCGCGACTTTGTCCAGCAGCTCCTTGATGACTGAGCCTAATCCTCAGACACCGCCGACTGCCTTGCTCCACTGAACTTTACCTTCACAGACATTTTTCTTCAACAATTCTTCTAAGTCTGAAGGTAAGCTGAGACTGGCCAAATCCACTTATTGTATCTTGGATCTGACCATCGTGGTCGGACATAATTTTTTACTTTGTTCAGGTCTCTCACTACTAGGTGCCCTGGTTGGCGCTTTGATCTTTTAGGAGCTTGTTTTCATTAAAAGGTTTAAAAATACATAACTCTGGTTCTACTGATTGGAACGTAGTCATTCCAGTGTCAAATTATTTATTACAATTTTCTCAATCTTTCTAAAGTAGTGAGGGATTTTTCTTGTGCGGTGTTTTCACTTTATTACTGGCTGTGTGCTCCACAAATACCTTACACAGTGCCTCCAAGTTAACCCTGACTGTTTATGTGCCAAGGTACCAGAGTTAACCACAGGTAAATTTAGTGACTTTTGTGGTTCACCCTGACAAGGATTGTGTTTGTTGCTTGGGAATGGTTTTCACCCCACTTCAATCAAAAACCCAATTTCTAACAGGGACGAAGCACTATTTATCTACAGATCAGACAACACTAGGGGAAGGACCATTTTGAGCCTTCTGTGATTTTGAAATGAGTCCCAAATGCGTGTGTGTGTTTCTGGCATGCATGGCCCTCGGAAAAAACCCACAGATGGATTATAAAGATACAGCACTGCCTTTGATGGTAATACCACATATATTAGAAATTGATTGTATAAGGGTTGAAACTTACTTTTAATGGATGGCCAAAGGTGAAGACTACAGAGGAGTTGGAAAATGGCTGGTGTGTAGGATGGTGGGTAAGGCTATAACTTCTAGAAACGGTATGGACTGCAGATACCTGGGTTAAATCATTGTTGGAGGAGCATGTAAAAGAAAAGCAGGCTGCCTGCGGGAACCACAGGAGTTAGAATATGAGTATGGGGATCACATGATCAGTCAATGGAGGAATTTGAAGAGGCTGGTGTAAAGGGTCCTGATGAGAACTCAGCGGGATTAAAAGAGACTGGTGGGCATGGCCTTTGGTGAAATAATAGAAGGGGTGCAACATCACAGGAATCTAGAACAGGGGCAAGATCATAGGGAGGGAGTGGAATGTGACATGTGAAACCACAGAGGGGTTAGAAATGCAAAACATGCAGTCACTGGTTAAAAACCCAGTGATATGCAGGACTCTCTATAAAACCACAAACTGTGTTGAAATGATATGGGTTCGAAAGTGAGTGGACAGCAAGGTCCTGCAAGAGACCTCAGAGAAGAAATTGCAAAGGACTTTTAAAAGATGAATTAAAAATATACAAAGTGATCTTCTTTCCAGTTTTTTACACTTTATTTGGTGTTCAAACAGCATTTCACTGTAAACAGAAGCTCTTCCAGCTTACCCCAGGCATGCAGCTCACACCAGTATTCTATTCTGGCCTGGACTGACTCCAGCGTTCTTACATTGTCAAAGGCTTCTAGACGGTGGCGAAAGGTGCAGATGGGCTCCATTTTATTTCCAGGCACTGCGGATAAAGTGTAACATGGATCCTTGATCCCGCGTCTGCGATGGCTGAAGATTGAACAGACAAGTCTTGAAGTAGCTATCCATTGTTCAAACCTTAACAGTCATTAACTGTTGCTCACCTCCGTGAGTCCAGGATACTCACACTATTTAATTGCCAACACATCTTTGTTGTGTTCTGTGTTATAAGGGTGGGGTTACCAATGCCATTATCCTAACATGGGCCCAGTAGCCCATCTCTGATCAGGAAGCTTTACTTGGCTTTTACTGGGGTCTGCACATCTGATGGCAGTTTCAGCAACAAAGAATGAGACGGACGGGGTTTTGGGGAAAGTCATTGGTACCTTCCTGCCTCTGGGCAAATGCCCTGCTCATCTCGAACCTTTAACAACTCTCTTCTCCCTGGCAAGACAGTGATATAACAAAATGCCTCCCCATTCCCACACACTGATTCTAAGTGGGAGAGGAAAAAGTGCTGGAGTCCAACCAAATAAGTGATCCAGTCATCAAAGAAAGGTTGAGTGGTGCTTGAGTGCCAGGCTCTTTCCTCATTACTTAACAAGGTATGAGTGGAGTTCTTTGTTAGACCATTACTGGGATTTCAGGACCCTCAAACGAACTGAGTTGGTCATGGATGCCAAGAAATTTTCCCTTTTAGTATTTTCCTTTCTTTGCAAGCACTAGCAGCAGAGTCACACGTGTCTACATGCAACCTGACCTAGTTTGTAGACAGCCTGTTAATATTTCATTAGGTTTGCATGTACCTTCATCATAACCAGTGTATTACCACATGGAACCGGTACTGCCCCCTCATTCTTAGTATCTGAGGATGCCTGCGCTGTTCGACTGGCCCTAATTGTCAGATCATGATACTGTTACTGGGCCTTCACTCACTCCTTTTGCAAGAGATGCCTATGTGGTCCACTCTCGCTCATGTGCAGCCGGGATGCCAACATTTTTATTTTAGCAGGTAGGTCATCTATGAAAGTGCATAATTAGAGGTCGGCACTAGTAGGAGTGTGTGGACCCTTAACATGTGAGAGGTCCACAATGTCTGTGTTAAAGCAGGTCTCCATGAGCCTGATACCGGATTCATTGCTGTGTGATGAGCCTAAAAGGACACTAAGGCGAAGTTGGTTTGGCACAATAGGATGCTTTGATGTGCTGTACATGTGGTCTGAATCTCACTCACCATTAACACTATACTTGGGATGTATGAGTGACTTGCAGAACCCAGACCTCAAACCAAAGCAGAGATCAAAAAGCAAGCTTGCCAGTGGCCAAAGTGACATCATCAATCTGTACCTTTTACCAAACTTTGTTAAGACCAAGGGTAAAGGAGTTAGTTCAACAAATGTCACCAGCTTCCTTAAAGGCCAGGGGAACCCAAATGGGTTGCACAGGCCTGGTGTCGTGAACAGGAGACTTAAGGCGTATTATCCTGGAGTAACAATTATTATTGCAATTCAATATTTCTGTAGTAGACAATGTTTCTTGTAGTGAGTTCAAGGACACACCCATCTAATGTAGACTAACACTAAAATGCAGAGCCCACGAACATGGATTGGGCCGTTTGATCACCTTGGAAGATAGGGATGCAGATGCATCAACGGGCCTAAATGCACAGACATATAATCCACTCAAGTTCCTAATGACTAGACATTGTATTAGTCTGTGTAAATATTTATCTCTGTAGTGTGTATGGTTGTCTCCAGCCTTCTGTGCAGCAACCCTAGCTGTGTGATTCCCTAAACTGAGACCTGAAGCGTTACGTAATAACCCCATCCCTGAGATATCCCTGAAGACTGCTTTGTAAGTAATGCAAGGTAAGTTTTTGCTCACAACATTTCTCAGCCTCTGCTCCAACTCTAACGTCTAGCAAGAGATTGCTTGATCATTAGATATTCCTAGTAGAAGAGTAACACCATCCTTTGCGTGGATGGGTGCCATTTGCCACCGAGACTCAGATGGCAGGATTGGGTCAATCTCATCGCCTGGTAGTCGAGTGGCTCCATCTTCCAGCCTGGCAGAGTTGATTGCTACCTATTATAGTGTCTCACATGGTAGAGTGTCACAAGCCACAATTCCCCAGATGTTGTGTGGGATACATCTTACCATGCTAAGTGCTGCCCATCACTGTGATTCACATATTTGCATGGTTGCCTATTCCCTTTCAGTGACCTTAACATGGTGGATTTGGGTCCATCTCACTGTACTTGATAATTGAGAGCCATCCATCACCATAACCACATGCATGCATGTGTGCCCCACATGGAGGGACTGCTCCCTCTCACTTTGCATGGTAGTTGAGTACGCCGCCCATCACCAAAATTCACATAGCTGGGTTGGGTGTTGACAGCAGTGGCACATTGTCTTGCATGCGGCGGTTGTGGCCTCTAAGCAGTGAGGGTCGGCGGTAACCCTCGCCGTCCAGCAAAGTCTCAGGTAAGGGCTTGCGCTTGCTCTCAGGAAGCAGCATGATACTGAGGATACAGAGGATGGCTAGCGAGGCCAAGATCACGTGTTGCAGGAAGTAGCCATGCTGGTTGTGCAGGTCCAGAAGTGGGGAGCTCAGCTTCCCCAGCCAGGCAAGGGCAAGTGTAAGGCCCAGGCAGCGCCCCCTAGGAGATGAAAGAATGTTCACAACATCAGCAAGGGCAAAAATCAGATAAGGTATAAATTGAAGCATGCAAGAATAAAGATGCATTTGAATCTGGGTGCCCAGCAAGAATGGACAATAGTAGAGATAGGGAACCCCAAAAAGAGCCCAGCAATCAGGGGGGAAAAAAACCCAGAAAAAACATAACCCAGAGTTCACAGGACTAACAACATGAAGGGCATAAATCGGGTGCAGGACTAAAGTAGAAAATCAGACAGTGGAGAAATAAGGTAATCAGAGGCCTGGAAGTATGAAACAACCATCAAGTAGATGAAAGAATTCTAGGGATTCAGCAAGCACAGGACTGAAAACAGGGAGTACAAGAATCAGGCAGTTAAGGAATATGGGACCGCAGGAAGCGTAGTAACCAGGAGATGGGCCCAGGATCATACAAAGTGAAGGGCTAAATTCTGAACACAAAATTACAACATGCAGGGTTTAGAGACAAGATTAAGTGTGGCCAGACATCATGTTGAGCATCACTATACCTATTTTAATCCACTTTTGGTCACCAAACTACACACACAACATAACCCACACCTCATCATACAGCATACAAAAGATCTCCGGCAAAGAGCCCCCCTAGTGGGTGCCAGTCGGGCATTGCAGCGCTGGCCCGACGAGGAGCATGCCCAATGATGAAGCATGACACCTCTCGGGGTGTGTGAGGGCACATGCTCCTATTGGAGCCTATTCCTTTAACCCAGAACACTACAATTCCCCACCCTTTTTAGGTCGAGCCTAGAGTAGCGCGCAAGCGCTGCTTCTGGCGAAGACTTTATGTTCGGGGGTTTTCAAAGCTGACCACACGCTCGTGCGTCATGGCATTTTCCCTGCGGTTACGCGCAAGCAAAAGGCCATGGTGCACGAGCGTGTGGTCACGCCTGCTGCTTGCGCGCACCACTCGCGTGCTTGGTTTTTTCCTTGTTGTTGAATTGGTCCCGCGCCGTAGACAGCAGACATTGGAGGCAGGAGGGGAGAGTGGGCAGCTTACACCAGCTGGCTCTGGCTCGCTGTTCTCCGCCCCTCATGCTGCCTATGTCTGCTCCCTGCAGCTGCGAGCACTTTCACAGACCGGCCAGCCGCAGCCCTCCTTGTTTAATTTTAATTGGTCCTGCGCCGTAGATAGCAGGCATGGGAAGTGTGCGGGGAAGAGCGGGGCAGCTTTCCATATTCAAAACACAGAATGTGAAAAGCAACCCGCAATTTTAATTAACATACAGCCGATAGTTCAGCTGCACGGACATTTCGCCTTAATTCCAGTACACTAACATGAAATCACTTGGACGAACGCTTTCATGGTGAGTTTAATTTTCCTTTTCATCACAACTGTGAGCGCTTATCTGTTTGCTTTCCAGTGGATACACGGTCCATTGTGATCAGCGCAGTCGCGTCCCTGCTTGTTTACAAACCACCCATCCCCATCTCCGTCGCATTCTTGGAATTCCTCTTCCCACGTGATTAGCCTTTGAGCCGGATATGTGGCCGCTATAGCTTTACATGGAGTTTACAGACTTTCCCTGTCTGAGTCATTGTGAAGTGTTGTACACGGCATGGTTTTGAACTAAAAAAGTAAAGATGGATTGCTGTCTAACGTGTTCTGTCAATATCATTCTGCGCTTCCTAATGGCAGTGTGTATTCGCCTATAGAAACAGAAGTAGGCCAGAATAATACAACGGAACGGGGTGCTGGCTTCATTCGGATCAGGCATTACAGGCTGCCGTGGGCTTACATACAAACCAACATTTGTAGGGCTTGCAAACAAACTAAACTCAGAACAAGTTTCAGTGTATATTTGCGCTCTTTAGTATATATATTATATAGACCTTACTTTAAATCACCCTCGAGTCTCGGCGGGGCTCAACATCCTGTGATTCTGGGCAAATCCCTTAATCTCCTTGAGAGAGATTTCTAAATGAGTTTTGTATGTACTTAGAAAAAGGGAGTTTTAAGTTTCCCTGCACAGCGTAAGGAAGCGCTGTTCATTATGCAAATGTAATGCATTGGCAACAGATTATAAGGCAGGACCGGGGCATCAGATCTCTTGGCTCTCCTTGACACGTGACTTCTTCAGCTGCACACTATTTATTTATTTAATTTTTTTAACTAAGCCAGCCACTTGTTCTATACTGGGACGGGCAATTTTTATTTTCTTTAAGCGGTATTAGCTTACAAGTCTTAAAACACACCATATTATTTGTTAAAACCCCGCACAGAATGGCTTAAGGTGTCAAGTGACAGCTAGGCACCGAAATCAACCCCAGAGTCAGTAAGGGAACATGGGAGAAGGGTGGAAGGGGTGGAATGCTCCTTGTTAGGTCTCGGCCTGCACCAGCGCTTGCGCTGGTCTGGCCGAGAGTTTTAGTAAGCGGGTTTTGGAAGTGCAAACCCACTGGCTTTCGGCTGGCGACCAGCTTGCGTTCACGATAGCGTGCACGCACGCAGCTGCCATCTGGGTTTCCTATCTCTTCCTCATTTCCTCGTCATGGCTCATTAACTCTCTGGACTCTGATGTTTCAATCGCAGCAGCAGCTCACATTACCAACTGACGGCCCTGGACTACAGTCACATGAAAAACAACAGCGATTAGCATTGAAATGCAAGCTTTTTTTTGTCTAGTTAGAAATATTGCTTCGGTAGGTTGATATCGCTATTTGTTTTATATTGGGAGTCACAGCCTAATTACCAGTATTTTTGTCTCACTCTGGTTTTTTTAAAATATTTATTCGCGCAAAGCACAAAGCTATATTTAAGGTTACTTTTTCCGCGTCACTTCTTCACTCTATTTAAACTCCACACCCCCCACTCTTATTGTCTCTCTCCTTCTCTCTCTCTCCCCTCTCTAATTCTCTCTCTACTTAATTAACTCTCCCCTCTCTATCTTTTTTAGCCTTTCATTCTCTCTCACCCCTTTATCTTTTTCTCTTTCAAACTCCTTCATTCATTCTCTCCCCTTCTTTCTCTCTCTCTATCCCGCTCCACTCTTTATTCTATGTACACCCTTTCTCTCTCTTTCTCTCTCACCACCCTCTCTAATTGGGCATTATATCTTCACTCTATCTCTCACTCGGCAACACCACAGCATCACTCAGCATCACCACAGCATCAATCAGAGCCAGCACAGCATCAATCAGAGCCAGCACAGCATCACTCAGCACCAACACAACATCTCTCAACGCCATCACAGCATCACTCAACGCCATCACAGCATCACTCAGTGCAACCACAGCATCACTCAGTGCAACCACAGCATCACTCAGTGCAACCACAGCATTACTCAGCACAACCACAGCATCACTTAGCGCCACAACAGCATCACTCAGCGCCACCATAGCATCACTCAGCGCCACCATAGCATCACTCAGCGCCACCATAGCATCACTCAGCGCCACCATAGCATCACTCAGCGACACCACATCATCACTCAGGGCCAACACTGCATCACTCAGCACCACCACAGGATGACTCAGCGCCACCACAGGATGACTCAGCGCCACCACAGGATGACTCAGCGCCACCACAGGATGACTCGGCGTCACCACAGGATGACTCGGCGCCACCACAGGATGACTCGGCGCCACCACAGGATGACTCGGCGCCACCACAGGATGACTCAGCGCCACCACAGCATCGCTCAGGGCCACCAGAGCATCACTCGGCGCCACCACAGCATCGCTCGGCGCCACCACAGCATCACTCGGCGCCACCACAGCATCACTCGGCGCCACCACAGCATCACTCGGCGCCACCACAGCATTACTCAGCAGCACCACAACATCACTCCGCGCCACCACAGCATCACTCAGCACCACCATAGCTTCACTCAGCGACACCACATCATCACTCAGGGCCAACACTGCATCACTCTGCATCACTCAGCACCACCACAGGATGACTCAGCACCACCACAGGATGACTCAGCACCACCACAGGATGACTCAGCACCACCACAGGATGACTCAGCACCACCACAGGATGACTCAGCACCACCACAGGATGACTCAGCACCACCACAGGATGACTCAGCACCACCACAGCATCGCTCCGCACCACCACAGCACCGCTCAGCACCACCACAGCACCGCTCAGCACCACCACAGCACCGCTCAGCACCACCACAGCACCGCTCAGCGCCACCACAGCATCACTCAGCGCCACCACAGCATCACTCAGCGCCACCACAGCATCACTCAGCGCCACCACAGCATCACTCAGCGCCACCACAGCATCACTCAGCGCCACCACAGCATCACTCAGCGCCACCACAGCATCACTCAGCGCCACCACAGCATCACTCAGCGCCACCACAGCATCACTCTTCACGCTTCCGGCTGCTGCTGAGGTACGAGAAAGAACTCCAGGCACACAAGTAACAACGGACGCGAACATTGCTGAGGCAACCTATGCTGGAAGCAATGCTTCCCATCTCTGTGCAATTAATCTACTACACGAGGTGTTCCAACTGACACCAACAACAGTGGATGATGTTTTGTCTATTGAAATAGATGATCTCATGTTTACACCAGACCCGTGAACTAACTGATTCGGCATACAGTGTTCCAGAGATGCAGTGACAATTTGGCCTTCATTTTTAAAACAACTTGGAACTCTACCAAAATTGAATTTTTTTTTTTCCTCTTCCCATTTTTTGAACGAAAATGGCACATAGATCTGCTTAAAGTAGAACTAGCCTTATAATACAGACTTCAAGGTACTTCCACGGACACTTAGTCATCTTGTGTGTCTAAAACAGTTCATTAATTTTCATGACATGAAATGAGTTTGATTTTTGAGAAACTTATCGATCATTTTTTGTCACATGTAAATATTACTGCTTATTTCATTTCAATTGCATTTATTTTCGAACTTTATGCCTGTAATGAAAAGCAATGCTTCAAATGTACAGTACCTTTTGCATTCTAATAGGTTTTTTAAATACCTTTTTTAAATGGTTTTATGAATTTTTTTTAGAAATATGCGGTACTCCATTTTAATGTTTAGCATTTTTAAATGTTTAGCATTTTAGTATTATCGTACACACGAAAGAGGAGTGGGTGTTGTATTCCTCTTAGGGTATCCATAAACGGGCTTTCCAGTATCATGTCCTTATATAGGCACAATTCACCCTGCCCTTATATAGGCATAAAATCCCAGCCCTTATTTAGGCATTAAACCATGCACTCCAAATACAGGCATGGTCTCTGACATCCGTCCACCCTAACGTCACAACGAGTTCATGAAGAACAGACCCTTAGGCTGCGGGAGTTTCCCTAGTCCAGGACTATTGATTTCTTCAAGGACTCATATATTATGCATGAACCATTATTCCTTAGGGGTTCATTCATGACGTCTTTCGCTGTCCGACTCACGTCAATACTAACATTCTTAGGTGCTCTCAGGTATAAATATACCTTCCCTAGCCCCTGTAAATCAGAGGAGACCTCGACTTCAGAGGAGCCCGTTTCCCGGCCTGACGCACTGAGAAGACGCTGCCATTCCCTGCACGCAGAGAGCCCAGCTTCCAGTGATCTGACTTCCTTGCGGGGTGTTGGAGTTCGAGTCTGGCAAAGAGATTCCTACCTCTCTCATTCTTCAGGTATGGAGCTGACTAGAACCTAGAGGGACTCTTGGCATACTAGACTTAACATACTCTTAGTATACCATAGTAAGGAATACTTCACCTACTTCTTCCCTCTTCCTACACCTAGGTCAGGTTAGGTACGTTGGGGTAGAATTAGCTTAGCAACGCATCGTATGAGTACTCGCATTTTTAGTCTGTGTTATTTATGTAAATGCATATGTACTAAAAGATAATGCTATCGCAGTATTATTTATTTCTACTACTCACCCTGTACATTATTTATCTTGCATACTGTCTTGTGATCGTAACAGCACATTTTACTTACACCAGAAACAAGACTGTTCAATAAATCCTTTATTGAAACGCCCGTCTATTTCTTTCTGTGTAACTTGGAGAAAACTAAGCATGCACGACTGAGCTGAGTGAAATAGTTATCTATTGTTTCCACGACTCTGGGACACGTTCTGATTCTAAAGGGAAACACAGTGGTCATGTTTTGCAGCTGCCAGAAACTACTCCCTTCTTGTTGTCAAGGAGTTTCTAGTGGCCTCTGAGCTAGCTGGCACAAGTAATTAAGTTTAATATACTCGATAGGGACATACTGACCTTAGTCCTATGTCAAACCTATAGGATATATTATTCCAATGCGCAGAGCCTATTAGGGAAATAGGAGCTACACTACAACATTGTAATTACATTATACATTACATTACAAAATATACTTTCTCAGAATGAATTACTTTAGTTTAAATACTATGCACATAGGCAATAGACTTTTAAGTACAGTAGTTACAGTTGTTGCAATGGGCAACACAATTTCAAACACAATGCAACATTGAGCTCAATGTGAATTTCTAGTTAAATGCAATTAGTTACTTTATGGATTACTTTTCTAACCACAGGGCTGGATCCTAGATTCAGTCCTGCGACATCTCCTGTAAACAGTTGAGTAAAAGCGTTTTGGTTACAGTAGTGATTTTAAAGGAATATTATTGTATTTTAAAAGTTGACACTTAGAAACTTTTTCACACAGAATCACCAATGTTATCCTATGGGAGGAAAATCACTTAGCAGGTAAGTAGTGTTATCGTTACTTTTTCTTACTCAGTGGTGGATCCTGGATCCAGCACTGGTGCATCTCCTGTAAACAGTTGAAAGAATGCGTTTAAGTGTTACAGGCGATTTTTAAGGAATATTTGTAGTTTGTGAAAATCGACACTTTGAAACTTTTCTGCTGAAAACCAGACAATGGATTCCTATGGAAGGAAATACAAGTTACTGGTAAGTACGGTTAGAATTACTTTTCAGGGTCAGTGCTGGGCTAAAAGATGCAGCACTGGGTTCTCTCCTGATAACAGGTGAGTAAATCGGAATTCGTAGTTCGGCTGATTTTAGAGGAATATTATAAAGTTCCAAAACTCCACACTTAGAAGAATTTCCAAGTGAAACCAGTCAATGTTGGCCTATGGAAGGAAATTCAAGTTACTGGTAAGTATGGTTAAAATTACTTTTCAGGATCAGTACTGGGCTCAAAGATGCAGCACTGAGGTCTCTCCTGATAACAGGTGAGTAAATCTGAATTCGTAGTTCGGCTGATTTTAGAGGAATATTTGCACAATGGTGAAGGAAGGGGGTGGGGCCTGAGGTGACATGTCTGCAAACACGCCCTGTGGCGCGTTTTAAGTTGGAGAATTAATTCCTCCTCAATCCCGAGGGTCCCTAGGGGCCAACTAGCCCACCAGGTACCTCCAGTATGCGCCAGAGAGCTGTGTTGCAGAGAGGTGTTCAGAGGCCACGCCCCTTT
Organism: Calotriton arnoldi; assembly: GCA_963921515.1. Classification (NCBI taxonomy): domain Eukaryota; kingdom Metazoa; phylum Chordata; class Amphibia; order Caudata; family Salamandridae; genus Calotriton; species Calotriton arnoldi. Next base: position 905,321 of record CAWUFW010007427.1, read on the forward strand.
TTACAACACTGCAACGCAGCCCCGTGGCGCTTACTGGAGGTACCTGGTGGGCTAGTTGGCCCCCAGGGACCCTCAGGATTGAAGAGGAATTAATTCCTCAACTTAAAACACGCCATGGGGCCTGTTTGCACACATGTCACCTGAAGCCCCGCCCTCCCTTCACCACTGTGCAAACGCGCCCGTGGCGCGTTTTAAGTTGGGGGATTAACTCCCTTGAATCCTGAGGGTCCCTGGAGTCCAAGTAGCCCACCATGTACCTCCAAAAGCGCCACAGAGCTGCGTTGCAGAGAGGTGTAAAAGGGCGTGGCCTGGACCACCTCTCTGCAACCCAGCCCTGTGGCGCTTACTGGAGGTACCTGGTGGGCTAGTTGGCCCCAGGGACCCCCAGTCTTGAAGGGGAATTCATTTCCCAACTTAAACGCACCACAGGGCCCGTTTGCAGAGTGTTGCTGGGAGGGGCGGGGCCTCGGCACGATCTTGAGTTTTTTGTTTTTGGAAGGGGGCTGTGTGGCCCCCTTCTTTTACTTTTTGGGCCCTGGGGACCCCAGCCCCCAGGGCCTGACCCCTTTTTAATGTTAAAAAAAAATGAACGGGAAGGGGCCGCGTGGGCCCCCTGCCGTGGCCAATTCCGGCCCGGGGACCCCATCCCCGGGGCATGGCCAGATTTTCTTTTTATTTTTATGGAGGGGGCTGCGTGGCCCCCTCCTGAGGCCTCTACTGGCCCCGGGGACCCCATCCCCCGGGGCCGGCCTTTATTTATTTAAAAAAAAAAAAATCTTCATTTTGGGGAGGGGGGCCGCGTGGCCCCCCTCCCGGGCCACTTGTAGCCCCAGGGACCCCATCCCCCGGGGCTGGCCCTCTCCGTTGGGGACCGTGGGGGGTCCCCAATCCCCCCACGGTCCCGCCGGCTCCCCGCGTCCTGCGGGAGCCGGCATTGCTTTTCCACATGGGGAGCTGCTAACATGCAGCTCCCCGTGTGGAAAAGCAATTTGCTATGAATTTTGGAAGGGAGAGCAGGTTTCCCTGCTCTCTCTTCCAAAATCCAAAGCAGTTTGCTATGACAGGACGGGAGCCGCGAGGCTCCCGTCCTGTCATAACAAACTACAGTGTCCCGGGGGTAGGCACCCCGGGACACTGCAGGAGCCGGCCCTAGGGGGTGGCGGTCCCCAGGGCCACCACAGGCTCCAGGAGTGGGGCGCGCGGCCCCCCTCCCAACATTGGCAAAGCCCCGGGGAGGTGGTGGTCCCCAGGGCGTGTGGGGGGGCTGGAGCCCCCCCACACAACTAATAATTTAAAAAAAAGAAGCCCCAGGGGTTGGCGGTCCCCGGGGCTGCGGGAGGGCCGAGAGCCCTCCCGCACCATTTATTTTTAAAGCCCCGGGGGGTGGCGGTCCCCGGGGCTTGGGGGGCCTTAGAGGCCCCCCACATAAAATATAAACCCACCCCCGCATGCCCCCGGGACTTGGGCCACCCGGGGGCAAAATAGCATCGAAGCGCGGGAGACCGCGCGTCGATTTTTTTTTTTTTTTTTTAAATCGGCGGGATCCGCGTACCTAAGCGCATCCCGCCAATTTGTTTAAAAAAAAAATGCTTTCTGCCCAGGGGTCCTTGTGGGACCCCTGAGCACACCTAGGGGGTCAGGGTGTTTCTACCCTGCCCCCTTTGTGCGTTTTGCGCACTTGTTTCTGTGCCTCGGTTCTACCGAGGGACAAAATGGCTGCCAACACTTCCTGATTTGGAGTGTTGACAGCCAGTTGACAGCCAATTAGCATGCAGCTCGTGATCGGGACGGTGCGCGCAGGGTGCGCTCAGGGTGCGCGGATCCGACGCGGCCATAGATATATATGTGATTTTACTTGTGATTTTCTCAGGAACTACTGAACGGATTTACACCATTTAAGCAAAAGGCACGAGTCTGAACCAAGGGCTACCTCTTTGCTAAATTTGGTGTAATTCCGTTCAGCAGTTCGGGCTGTAGCCGCGATGAATGGTTCCTATGGAAAAATGAATGGGGAAAACACGTTTTGGGACCCCCCTTTTTTCTCTGTCCCCGCTTGACGAATCACCCCGAGACTTTCAGGATAGGAGCGGACCGGAGCGCCCCAACAAGTTGGAAAATTTCACGAATATTCGTCAACCGGCGCCAACGTTATTTCAAATAGAATGTAGCGGATTTCCTATGGAAAATAGGTCCTAACTATTAACTATCTACTGGCGACCGCCAGTAGATAATATATACACACATACATACCCATATGAGTTTGTGTTTATAGAAATACATATTTATATATTGTATTAAATATTAGCAGAATATTTGATTTACATTATATTAAAATTATATATTAAAATATTTAACATTTACTACTTTAAACTCCATATTAGAAAAATCCCATATTTTTGTCTTCTTTTGGACGATATGAGTGTCAACGATTCCCCCGATATTTTTGTACTTACCATAATAAGTATAGGATCACGATATTGTGGTAAACAATATTTGTGACACAATATTTTTGTCAACGATATTGTATACCAGGATATTGTGCGAGTGATCCAATAAAGCTCTGCCCCTCCATTTGCAGCTCACCAACACTTATGCAACCAGGCACTCCAAAAGTTGGATGTTAGACTTTTGCTTTACTTTCTAGGTAATCTGCTTGAGACTTTAAATGGATGGATAGTGTATAGGTACAGTCCTCAAAATCCTACCCTCTCTGGGCTCTTTATTTTCTCACAGAACATCCAGCTATCATGGTTTTGCTCTTATCTATTTTGCCCTTCAATACTTTCAGTGGACTTTTTATTCGTAATCTCCTGTGCGGCCTTCAACAGATCTTTCACCATCATTAGGATTGCCCCCACAGTCTGGGACATTCCTCCAGCATCTCCTCGACTGACGTTTCATCTTGTGAGTCTCTTGAGCTGAGTGGGGTGATCATAGTGTGACAAGACAAGACATTCACCAGTGCAATGTTTGCTTTCCTGGGGAGGCATTGTTGCAAGAAAGGGGATTGCTCAGCACAAGTGCATTTCACACAAGGAATACAGCCATGCTATTGCGTTACCTTGGCTTCTGGATCTAACCTCACTACGTGTCAGAGAGCTCTATTGTTTGTTAAAATCCTGGAAGCTCTCTTTGGTGCTAATGTCGTGAGGGCTTCTAAGACTCTCCTGCGTCTTCAGTTATACTTGAAAAACCAGAGTGCCCCACTGGGTGTACTGAACATTCTTCTGGGCAACAGCTGCCGTTAGGGGAATAGAATCCTGGGAAAAGAGCATCCCAATGGGTGCTATAATCTTGATTTAAATTACAGCACATAAGTGGCAGAAGATTTGGGTTATGTTCCAAGAGTCGAAGAAGCCCTCAATGTTGGAACCCTGGCCTTTCCATCATGGACCAGTCCTTTTTCAAGCCTGCCATGTTGCTCATCCTTTGGAACATAGCTACAAGGAGAGAGACTCACCCGAGGCCTAATGGATAGCAGGTATCACAAAGCCCATCAAACCGCACCGCAGGAATTATTTCAAGTAAGGCTGCTGCATTCTTAATGGAGGTACACTATTGATACAGTACGCAAATATCGGTCGGATTATGTAATACATTGTTGTGGTGTTGTATATTTGTCAACTTTGGTCGAAAGTCAACCACGGATTATCTCTCATGTTCATCATTGCTCATCTTCTTCAACCCGAAAGAGCAAGCTTTTAAAGGCATTCCTTTCTACCAAGGGTTCTACACCCACCTCAAAATATAAATCACAATGTCAAAAGCAACATTTTGACACATAAAACAATGAGGCACAGGTTGATATCAGAAATCCTAATGCCACTATTTAGTTTGGGATTACTGACAACATCAGGAATGCCTTATTGCAGAGGCTTCTCCTGTTGACACTCGTTTTGAAAGACTTGTAAGTAGTCAAACATTAGCAGTAGGAGCATTGGTTAGCCCTTCAACGAGAGAATCATGCACCAAAAAGGTACATTTATCTCAATGAATTGAGTGAGTAACACTATCAAACCACACGATTGCAAATGTTTTCAATGACTACAGATATGACATCAAATTTGGCATCAAAAATGCATTCAAGCTGAGTTTTTGGAGGTCACTGGACAAGTATATCAGGGGCAATAAAAAAACGATATATTGGTGAAACTGGTTTCCTTTGTTAGGTGTGATAATAGGCTTGTATCAAGTACAATCACTTTCCTTTATTACAGGCTTCCTTAAACATGAGATTTTGCATTCATTTATACCACTGGGCGCCTCAAGAATTTGATATTTAAGGTGGATAATGAAAACATCCAATAAAAGTATTTACTTCTATTTCATGTAAAAATGGAAAACAGAGGTCTCAGTGCCAGACTTTCTTTTTTTTTCAAATGATGTCTAAAAAGAGATGCTATCGACAACGGAAGCACAAATTACAGGAATTTGCTTCTACGAATTTCCTGCAAGTATATGCCAACCTGCAAATTTAATCACTTTTGTGTAAAATGTGAGAACTTGGTAGGCAGGGACTTCTCAATACTGCAGGAGTGCCTCCACCACCATATTGAAAGATCCCTGCATACCTTAGGTGGAGGGCAGAAGCAAAGGACTTCCCCAACCAAGCAGGTCCCTTGCAAAGGTCTAATGTATCCCAATAGTCTTTTAGAGAGAAGTTGAAACTCTACAGCAGGGCAAGGCAGGCAACACCTACACAAGGCCAAAATCTGTAGATTCTAAGGTTGCTCTGCATCCACAATTAATTGGCTGCTGTTTCCTATTGTTTGTTCGCATATAGCATTATTTTCTAGATACCAAAGACTTCCATCTGGGGCAAGGCAAGACATGATGGCCGAGCAGGACTCCCTGAGGCTGGATACAGGCCACTGTCAGATCTGAGTTTGATCAAACGCTTGGATTCTGGTGCCAAAAACTCAGAGCATACCAAACTTGCAACTTGTAGCAGCTGAAGTCTTTCTATCACTGGTGTCGCCTTGCTGCTGTCACCAGCTCTCCTTCTCTTCATTTGCAAATCTATGGAGCTCAAAATCCTGCAGCAGCACAAGACTGGCTCTGTCCCAGTTCTCATTTTAAGTCCAAACTTCTCAGGTTAATGTGCATCTTTCTGGAAGTCACTCCTACGTTGCCCAGACTCCTATGAATAGCTTCTAGGATACAAGGATACAGATAGTAGTGGGAGACAGTTTCAACCACTTACTTCAGATAGGGCCCAGCCAAAGTCCAGTCTCAACTTGCCAGTTAGTTTTTCCATAAAGACAGTCTTATGTGTTCACTGTCAAACTGTGACTCTTCAGAAGTCCATCCAATGTTTGGGTAAAATGAAAAACGGGATACATGCTTCACACTCTTCTCTTCTTTGAAGCCCAGTTGTGCCGTATAGACTCTGTGGTCAGAGCATTTCTAGAGCAAGACTAGATAGTGAATACAGGCCTATTCTACCGATGTTCCCACTTTCAGTTAAACATGTCTGTTAATTTACTGCAAACCAATCCCAGAAGGCATACTTTAAGGGTCTTCAAAAGACGGTACACTGCCACTTCCACTAATGGAGGCCTCTCAGCCCTCCCCATGGCTTTACAATGGGTTGCCTCCCTCTCAATAGCATTAGAAACTCCAGCCAGACTGGCTCTGGGTCCAGGTCATCTCTTGAGTTGGCAGGTAATAGCCCAACTAGGTAGGAGGCAGCATCAAAGGCATGCCGACACTACAGCACTGCTGTAATATAAACCTATGCAACTGATCTCTCCCATCCCCTCAGGTATGTGAGAAAACTGGAGATGGATGCTCCTGTAATTCATCTCCCCTTCCAGATATCTTTCAGCAGGCAGATGCCCAAAAAGGCCTTTTAGTCTTTATGAGGTCAAACTTCCTTCATAGACTGCGGACTGCTGAAACCTAATCACAATAACTGTAGGGACAGGAGTGGGCAGATTCACTTAGGAGACTGCCCAGGTCCAGGCAGAAATGAACAAATTTCATCAGTCATATTTTAGTATCTTAATAAAAATCTACGTTTAGCAATATTTGAAATAAGTAACACCGTACAATCGAAGATTGATTTTGTATTTATTCCTTAAACTAAGTCATGGGAAAATAAATTTATACTAAACACATTCTTTTACAAAAACAGTAAGACTGCTGAAACCTAAGCAGTAAATAACATGTCTAAATCTCTATGTCCGAGGCAAGTTGTAGCATCCTCCCCAGCCCAGGTACATGCAAAAGATCACGCCACACATGGAGCTTGGTATTACATGTCGTTATTCCTCAGTGTGTAACTGTTAACTGAACAGTCTACATCATGAATTCTATCACCGGACAATGATGTTACTGTTCTACAGAGTCCATCAACGACCAAAAGGTTCCCGTCATCTTTAACTCACAAGACACTACACAAGTCAGCCTCATGTTTGGCACATTAAGCACCCTGCCCTATTGGGTTTCAAGGCACTACTTTCAGGTTAATGTTAAAAGTAGGGTTCATAAAATGTCAAAAGTGTTTATTTTGACATATGATTTGACACAGGATTGCTGCAGCGTGCCCTGTAGAAGGTACCCTGATGCGATATGGGACAAACTTAATGCCATGTTTTTAAAGAAATTAATGTGGGTGGTGGAAGTTCAACTTGTAGCCCATATTCAACATTTGACTTTTATGCCTCGATGCAATATCTGCACTACTGAAGTATGGCTTTACCCAAGAGTCCGGTAAGTCAAATGGGGTTAGCCAAATATAAACTATATTTAGTGGCCAGAGCTTGTGCACTGGCAGTGCCCAGAATCCGAAATGTCAGCAAATGCAGTAAATAAATGGGGGAGCCACACCAATGATGCACTTTCCTATAACCTCCCTGACAATCACTTTTTTGATTACTAGGGCAGATATACATATAACTAACTTGTTCTTCCATTTGCCAGATATCCAATCTTGCTTAAAAACATTTATTTCTATTTCAATATCAGCTAAATAAAAAAAATCCCAAAGGGCCACGGGTCAACTCAGTCTTTTACTAAGCCTCATGCTTGCTTCAGGATCCTATATGTGTTTTCCACTATAGACTAAAAAGACCTGGGAAAGTGTCACTATACCCAACCCACTCTGGACAACAGTTTACCAAATACTACCACCCCTAAACACTGCCATTTACCAACCAACAGAAGTTAGAAATCAAAGATACGCCCTTCTACCTATGTTTGTTTCTGGATTTGTTGATGACTTTGGGCCTTGTTTAAAGTTTGGCAGATAGTACACTCTCACAAATGTGGAGAAGTTCCATCTGTTGTATCACAAGTGCCATTTACTACAATGCACTTGTAATACAGCACATTGGACATCCGCCTGTTGGTGATGGAGTACCCTGGCAGCCAAGCACTAAATAAGGCGGTTTATTTACATTTTTCAATATCAGAAAAAATAGCATATCTAATAACCTTGCATGCTGTAGAGGGCAGGCACGATTTAGAGTGGAAAATCTTTCAGTACAAGTAACATTCTCCCAAGTCCTATATATGCAGGTGGTACACAGTTCTTGGCCTTGCAACACTGCAAAGCAATTGGGACAATATATAATTTGCAGTACCCACAGTGTATTTCAGCAGCGCTCCTTTGTATCTTGAGCCTAGACACTCAAAGCGATTATACTTCTTCTGTCAGACCCATCTCTTGCCTCCAGTTTCCATTCAGTTCCAACTTACCTCTTCCCACCTGCCCCACTGATTTCTCTATGTATCTGCTTGCATGTATCCTTATGATATCTACTTTGGCTGGCTTATGTAGGTGGTGGTTTTTGGGGGGGGTGGGTGTGGGGGTCCTGTTAGCTTCATCGCCAACTCCTCAGCCATAGGACATTCTAGCATGTCTCTGACCAGGAGAAACATAACTGAGTCCTGGGTCAGTGTCAATGAATCAAATTGTGTCTTTTGGCTAGTATTGCATCCAAAACAACAATAATAAACTGCATGTTTCCCTTTCTGGGGATTAGGAACATGTCTAACATTGTCATTGCAGGAATTCCACCTATGACTGGATTTGTCGAGCTAAGACCTGCTTTTAGAATTCTACCACTGATGGGCAGGACCACATCATGAGCAGAAAGCTGTGCATTTATTTCTCTGCATTTCATGCACTCTGAGGGACATGACAAGAATATTTTATTGAACTTTAACAGGGTCCGGTATATTCTGTGTAATACCTCAACTGAACCAACTCAAATCTGACATTAACTGAGGCGTTCTTAACATGTTGACTGGTTATGTAACATTCTGTGTCTGTTATTGGTTCCGGGTTATTGGCCTTCCACTGCCTCTTAACTGAAATCAACCCCTCACCCATCTTAACTTTTGCACACATGCAGGCAATTCAACCTCCTCCTTGCGCCAAGATCAAAATTGCTGTTAAATTTTCTGCTTCATTAATTGCATTTTAGAAGTCAACATATTTCTAATTTGTGCCAGTTTTGCATACTGTATGTACTGACTTGTTTGAAATGAACCCTGCTACCAAAGTTAGACCAAACGAGACCCAACACAGGGCATTTCAAGAGGGCCTGATTAATGCCCTCTCATCTACAAGACATATCCTGGAAATCTGTGATACGATTGAAGTTTAAATATGTCACATACACGGCAAAACAGAAATGCAAATCCTCACCAACACCCCCACTTTTTATTCCATAACCTACTCCCTCCATGATTCAGAATAATCCACAAACAGGACGTCAGACAGAGGAGCTGGAATCACTGTGATCCCAATTGAAAAATGTGTTATAAACATCAAACATACAAAGTACTCTTCTTTGGCACACTTTATTGCCCATTGTTGCAATGGGAATGACCATGTACCCATGCCCCTAGTTGCTCAGGTGGCAAGTCCCTGGATATCTGCCGAATTTCCCGTCTCCGCGCATACGATAATCGCACGTGGACAGAGGGCCTGCATAGAACATGATAGACACCCAGAGTGGTTTGGAGGGGCAGATCATATGCCACTCATTTTTTGAGTGCAACTACCACCAGCTCACTGGCCTGCTCAGAACAGTGGTGGTGGCATTCATCAACTATAGCTGCAGGAAAGGACTCTTTACCAGATGGCTTGCACTGAAAGAGTTGCTTACTTAATTTTGTTTAAATTGGTTTGCCAGTTCCCTCCAACTGCATCCTTATATCCATGTATGTTTACACTTTGTATGTGCAGTGGGATGGGTGTGGAGTATATGTTCTGTGTTTGACTCATGCAGTCCAGGAATCTATTTTGGATCTCTTGTATGTGGATGGTATTCAAGAAGGAGGTGGGAGGGAGCCTGCCAAACTACAATGTATCAATCAATCAATCACACCGTACTTATAAAGCGTGACTTATCACCCCTGAGGGTATCCAGGTGCTCAGCTGCGGGTTTCAGCGGAAGAGCCAGGTCTTGAGCTTCTTCCTGAAGTCTGTCAGCGAGGGTGCTGTTCGGAGGTGTAGGGGAGGGCGTTCCAGGACTTGGCAGCGAGGTGGGAGAAGGACCGTCCTCCGATGCTGCAGCAGCGGATGTGCAGTGTCTGTGCGAGGGCGAGGCGGGCGGTCGGAAGTTTCTGGAAGGTTGGTGAAAGTTTAAGCAGTGTTCTGCATAGTCTGAAGTCTTCTCATGAGTTTTCTGGTGGTGCCTGCATGAAGTGCATTGCAGTAGTCCAGACAGCTGGTGATGAGGGCCTGCGTCACTGTTTTTTTGGTGCTGATGGGAGCCATTTGAAGATTCTGCAGAGTAGGTGGAGTGTGTGGAAGCAGGCTGAGGAGACTGCGTTGCATGTTGTTTCATGGAGAGTATGCTGTCCAGAATGATGGAGAGGCTACGGGCATGGTCTTTCGGTGTGGGGGTTGGTCAGAGTTCCGCTGGCCACCAGGAGTCGTTCCAGGCGGCGGTGTGGCTGCCGAAGATCAGCACTTTGGTTTTGTCCATCTTGAGCTTCAGGCAGTTGTCCTTCATCCAGGCTGAGATGTAAATTGAAGGACTCCTCCAAAGTATTCCTGAAATCCTTTTGAAGTGGACCAAACTCTAGGGTGTGGAGCATAGAAAATACAGGATCCGTTGAAATACAGATACAGATCCTGATCCATTCATCCCTAAAGGAGTTATCTCAAATAGATGGCAAGATAGGAGAATGAGAAAAGTTCTCCCTCTTTTGTGCCTTTACTTTGGGTTTCTATAACAAGGAGATCCCAGGCCCACCCCTCCTTGCTGCTCATATAAGATAAAGACTGTGGCTTGACCAGTCTGGAAGGAATACCCAAAAAGACAGGAACCACCGAAACAGTCAAAGAGCTGGGTCTTTGGAATCTAAAATCGGTCTCTGCAAAACAGGTTTGTGGCAGAAACCGCCAGTCAAGGTGCAGGATTTCTCATCAGCAAGTGCCAGAAGTTCCAAGCCAGTGGAGACCAAGAAAGACTTTTGAGCTCCAGGGGTTGGCGAATTGGGTTTTTGACTGCCAACTTTGCTTTGTCATGTTCAGTAACTGGAACCTGGAACTGCTGCATCTTGCTGGAAGAAGCTGCCTTGAACTACCCTGAAGGAAGAAGCCTGCTGACCGGTGGAGAGGTGTACTGCAGATATACTTGCACAAGAAGAAAGGCCGTCTAGAAAAGGAGAGTCTCAAGGTGCTGTGCAGGAGAAACTGGATATCTGCCCTCTGTAGTTCAAGGAAGCATCTGCATTGCCAAGCTGTGTGATGAGGGATGACTGTGAAGTTGGAATCATATGATTCGCTTTCTCCACCATGCCATTAGAATGTGAGTTCTACATCATGACCTGCAATGTTGCTCTCCATTCCCCTCCAAAAACTTTATTTCACCAGAACACAAATGAGTATCATTATCTACAACTATTTACCCGATTACTCTTACCCTCAAAAACACTTTTTTCAAAACCCTTATCCTGTGTAATGTGGTTATTTCCTTTACACGTTCCACCTCAAGCAATCTGCTGGGCACAACCATTTCAGCAATTCCATATGAGCCCAATGAAGTCCAGCAATATCCATACCCAAGGGGAATCTGGATACGCTGCATGCTGAACTTCACCCCCTCAATTTTATTCTATTCTACCCCCTCCTTATATACCTTACAAGTCTTCACCCACTGCCTCTCTGTGCATCGAAGAACACCACCAAATGTATTTCTTCAAACTCATCAAGATGGGTATCTGTCTTAAGTGTCCCTCATCAGCCAACTCAATCAATTTACGGCTCAACTGTTAGGGAGGGACAGATCTTTCATCTTCCATAAAGATGCTATTTGCTCCAATCACCATTTTCTCCCTTATGATAAAACGGTCTGACACCTCTACCTTACTCTTAATCAGTGACCTGAACGCTTTCAACCCCTCATCTGCGTCCGGACATCTTCACAAACCACCTCTTAGTCTTCACTTCAGGATTTGAAGGCAAACGTGACAGGCAATCCGCCGGTTTGTTGTTCCAACCCAGGATGTATTCCACCTTAAGACTGTAACCTTACAGTTTGGCTGCCAACCTTGCGGACATATCCCTCCAGGCTGTAACACTGTCACCAACGGTTCATAATCGGTTCTTAAAACTATACTCAATGTCCAAATGTATTTGTGGAAATATTCTATGCCCCAAGTAGCAGTCAATGCTTTCCTCTCTATGACTAAGTAATTTCTATCAGCTACAGTGAACAATCAGGAAGCAAACACTGCCATCTTCTTAATCCCCCTTAACATTGCAACGAGACTGCATTAATTCCGTAAGCACTGGTAACAGGGAGAGGTATTTTTCTTTACATTAAATGGAGTGAGAATATTAGCCTTGCAAATCTCTTTCTTCACATGTTCATATGCCTGTACCCAAGATCTTATGTAAGTCTCTCCTTTTGTAATAAAATTCTCAAAGGTTCAGACTTCTCTGCAAAATTTTGTACAAATTTAAACTAAAATTACACCAAATTAATGAAGGATCTCGCTTTGTCCTTGTGCTCCGGGAGTGATAAAAGCCTAATTGCACTCACCAGCTCTGTCTTTAGCTTCACCCCTTCTGCAGAGATTGTGTATCCCCATTATTTTCCCTTTTCCGGGAAGTTGGGCTTATCGTTCCTCGACATCATCCCAAGACATGTTAACAGTCCTCCACCATCTACCCAAAGACAAGTATATCGTCTTGGAAGAAGAGACTTGTTTATGGTCCCAGAATATGTGATTAAGATCTTTTGGTTAGCAGTAGCCACCAAAGGGATCCCAACAGCAGTTGTTTGAACTGAAAAATCCCTTCAGTGGTTATAAACACAGTCGGAGGTTTTGAATATTGGTGTAATTTTACCTGGTGAGAAGTACTTCTCAAATCAAACTTTGAGAAGTACTTTTCTCCATTCAACATTAAGACCATCTCTTTTATGTTTGACAAAGGTACACTGTCCAAAACAATGTTTGGTTGTTGGGATGGGAATCTTAAATGTCCATGTTTTTTCCTAATGACAAATGGTGACATCCATCCAGCTCAACATAACTTCCTCACAGGCCATTTTATCTAACCTGTTCTTTACTTCTTCTCTGGTCACTGCTGGTTTTCTCCTAGCCTTACGTCGAACCAGTACTGCTACTTCTGTCTTCATGGGTATGTGATTCTAAGCACATACCCCTTAAATATCCCTAATGTATCACTAAATATGCCAAATATAGTTTGGGCATCCCAAATAATCTCCTCCGTGTTGGTATCCTGAGCCACCTGATTGTGTGCTCGTGGGTTGATGATTCTGTGTAGATCTTATTGGTGTATCCATTCCAAAAGAGGGGAACCAGCTTTCGCTATACACACCTTTCCTTTTATTCTCCATTCTCTGAAATTCCTGTCAGCCCACATCTGCCCTATCACCTCTACTGTACTGCCCTCATATTCTTTGGTATTTATGTCCTTGTGTTCCAATGTCATCCTACCCAACAGCCTTAAATTCCTTATGCGATAATGGTGTACATCGCACCTGGGTCCACCACCAAATCCAACCCCTCATTCGCCTTGAAGGGGCCTTGCAGTCTACACTGTCTACATTAGTCATCCTCCGTCCCCTCCAGACCTGGACATCTTTCTACCCACTCACAGAAAACCATAACATTCAGACTCAGTATTCTTTCTACCCACTCACAGACAACCATAACATGGATCTTGCCTCTTTCCCTACATAACCAGGCAAAATGATTTTCCCTCCTCCACATTCTGCTCTCTTAATTAAGAGCAAAAACAACTCTTTGAATCTGAACTGCGGTGAGCTACTGCCACAGCTGCTGTCCACTTTAGAGCCAGACTATCCTGCTCTGCTACTAGTTTTGGTGGCTGCACCCTTCGGTCTCAGTCCTCCTTTTTAGGTCTCGCCTAGGCAGCACGCATGCGTTGCTCTAGGAGGGCCTTTAGCCATCGGTCTTCACTTTTCAAGCACTGCACTCGGGCTTGTGGCGGCATCCACCTTGCGGGAGCGAGCAGCGGCGCGCCACAATCACGAGTGCAGTGCTTGAAAAGTGAAGACTGCGCGTGCACGCACCACTCCCGAAAACAGCTGCTGCTTGTTTTAAAGAAATATTGGCGTAGTTGTCTATGCCAGCTGCTAGATGGCAGATGCTGCATGTAGAAGAATCAGTTGCAAACGCCAAGCATCAAACACCGGAGTTACTGAATTAATGTTTACCGACCTTGAAAGTTTATCACATTATTGTGCTCCCTTGTAGCAGTACCAGGAAAATCGGCTTGTCAAATTCACGTTACATTGCCAATGGACTGCTTTTCTCCCCAGATTGGTTTCCATTCATGGTCAAACTGGGCAGTTTCCCACGCCCCCCACCTTCCGAGGAGCCCCCTGGTAAAGTGATCGGGACAGTCTGAAGTCAATAACTGTTTGCATGAGAAACTTTTTTTTTCTTAACTCTGCAGATGGGAATGCTTACCAGAAACTTAAGTTGCATGTTTGAGCGGCCCAACCTCAAGCCTCGCTCTCCCAGACCGTTGGTGGCAATTACATTTAAAAACAATCTGTCATGTCGCTTTCCTTGTTCATTTTTTTGGTTTACACAAGGACAAATTCATTTTTTCCTCTCTCTGCATCTCTATGTACAACACCTGCAACTGTCTCTACTTCCACTCGCTCTCAACATCGGCTCTTTACCTCACCCTCTCTCTATACCCAACATCTATCTACCACTTTCTCTGCCTTCTAATTCACCACTGTTCCGCTCCTCTATCATCTCTCACTGCCTCATATCCCTCTGTACCCCACTCCCCGCGCTCACTGCCTTATATCCCTCTGTACCCCACTCCCCGCGCTCGCTGCCTAAAATTCCTCTGTACCCCACACCTCGCGCTCACTGCCACAACATATCCCTCTGTACCCCACACCTCGCGCTCACTGCCACAACATATCCCTCTGTACCCCACACCTCGCGCTCACTGCCACATATCCCTCTGTATCCCACTCCTCACACTCACTGCCTAATCGCTCACTTTACCCTGCCATTCATCTTCTACGTGTTCTCTCCCCTTCCATTCGTTCTACCTCTGTTCACCCCCTTACTTCTTTTAGTACCTTACTCCTTTCTCAATACCTCTACTTCTTTTCCTCTTCAGTAACATCACTCTGACACATCTCTGCACTTCCTTTATATCAACGCACCCCTCTACCTCACCTGTCTACCTCAGTCTTTATTATTCCCTCTTCCTCAGCTGTCTCTACCTGTCTCTGACACACCTCTCCCTCTCTCTACCTGGCCCTCTCTCGTTCTACGGCTGCATTATTCTCCCCTCTCCATCTTTGATTTACCTGTCTCTGCACCTGAATCTTTTTCTTCTACACCTCACTTCTTTGTCTACCCTTCACCCCTCGCTACCCTTCTGTTTGCCTCACTACGGTCTTTACCCGACCCACCTTTCAGTGCCTCTTCCCATTTCGCGTCCCTCCCTCACAGCGCTCTCCTAGCATGCATCAGTTTCTCCCCTCACCACCATGCCTGCCTCTACCCCTCCTTACCTTTCTAACCAGCCTAACTTTCTACCTTCCTGTTATTCCTGGTAGTGAACCTTTCATTTCACGCCTCCGGTTGTATTACCTACGCATTCAAATTGAGTAGGTCATTGCTGTGCTCCCAACCCAACATCGAGACCCAGTCCCCTAGCCTCTCAACATGCCCAGATATAACAACAAGCATTGGCATAGCCAATAGGTCTCGCCTTTGGGACCTGCTGCATAACTAAATACTTATAAGGTCCCAAAGGCGAGACCTATTGGCTATGCCAATGCTTGTTTGCTTACTGCGTTTATCTGAATACTCGTTTTCCCAGACTTAGACCCCTAACTACACGTCCTTTGCTCTAAATTCTCCATGTCTTTCTTACACGTATTACACAGTTCGATTATCTTAGCAATCTCTATGGCTTCCTGCAGTTTGGGATTGCTAGCCATCTACAGTCTATCTTTCAATCATCCTGCTGCCACACTACACAATAAAGTAATCTTTTATTAACTTATCAGTCATTTTATTGAATTGACACCTACTTAATAGCTCACTTTATTTAGCTACAAACTCTTCCACACATTCATTAGACTTCTATGGTTGTGTGTAAAATTTGTGATAAGTCATGGTTACGCTCCTAGGTTGCTTGTGTTCTGGTTCAGGATGGGCCTGGCCATTGGGCTGGACTCTTCCCATGAGAAGCAGGGTTGAGACTGATTTGCATATGGCTGGGTCCAAACTGAGGTGGCATAGTGGGCAATAAATTATGGATTGGGATGCAGCCCGAGTGATTGTCAGTGGCTGAGATTAATTCAAGCATTCCATCCATCACCTTGTTTTTACGTTGACTACCCAGCATATCTATTCTCTAGCCGTAATTTCACCTCCACGTACATATCAGAATTTCACGTCTTAGTCTTTTGCCACTGACAGATACTTAAAAAAACACTGCACCTCTTTTACTATGGCACTGATTAACAGCCTTCTTCCTGTTTGGGCAGAAGTCAATACAATTAGGAGTGACTAGACAGTTCTCGAATAGTTCAATCTACTCGTCCCACACTGCAGGTGGAGATTCTGGCTATGATAAGGAAACTGTGGTTAGATTATGGCTTGTGTATTTACTGTATTTTCTATTGTTCGCGATGAGAAATGTTGTCTAATGAAAGATTGTCACTTTAAGGTTCTAGTGGGTTCCGTATGGGCTTAGTGGAATTTCAGGTAAAATGCTGCCAGAACATAAATGCTTAACTTGCAGAGTGTCTATTTAGTTAGCGTAGCTCCCATGATGGGTAACAGGAGGCATTGTATGATGAAGTTCTTTCTGTTTTCCAGAAACTGCTTCAGAAGCTTTGATGCTTGTAGAGGGTTCCTTTTGCTTTGCTCCACTTTTCAGCTCACACCAGTGGCGATCGTAGTGTTGCATGGCCTAGCGCAGTCTTGTTGTTTGCCCATGTTCTGAGTCTAACAAAGTATGTGTTTGCTGGCATGGGAGCACGCTCTAAGCCTGCCTTCAATCCAAAATACATTGAGCTTAGAATACAAAGAGATTGAGCCCTGGATACGCAGTTAGCACTAGAAAAGCTTCTCAATTTCTGAAAAAAAACATTTTCTTCTGTGACATGGTGATGGCTGGCAATCGATAATTACTCGAACGAGACACCTGCTGCTCTGAGATCATCCAGATCTCGTATTGTCCCTCCATTGACAGCAGAGGCTGCTGCTAGGATTCAATCTCACCACCTCCATGGAGTTGTGGCACATTGGTTAGCTGTGGTACATAAATAATTGTCACAGTGGAGGACATTAGTATCATATACAAAAACACAAGAAATGCTATTTGTTATCTCAAAAAGGTAAGACACCACCATTAAGATATGCCAAAAATGGTTGTGATTTTATTTCATCACAATAGTAAGATTGAATCAAATCATAGAGCACAATTTATTTCAACATTGAGCATATTTGAGTAAAGAGGTGCACAAGAGGGGGAGGGGTGTGGATAGTGCATGGGAATGATTTGTGAAAAAAGATGTGACACGGGAAGGTAGTGCGCATATATACATCCGTAATCAATATTTACAACCTATCCAGCCAAGTATATGGCATACACATGTATAGCAAATCATAACATATTAAATTAGATGCAGATGTAAAATCTCTGTCATCTATGTTTGACAATTAAGACAGTTATTGTCTTAATTGTCAAACATAGATGACAGAGATTTTACATCCTCATGTGTATGCCATATACTTGGCTGGATAGGTTGTAAATATTGATTACGGATGTATATATGCGCACTACCTTCCCGTGTCACATCTTTTTTCACAAATCCTTCCCATGCACTATCCCCCTCCCCCCCCTTGTGCACCTCTTTACTCAAATATGCTCAATGTTGAAATAAATTGTGCTCTATGATTTGATTCAATCTTACTATTGTGATTAAATAAAATCACAACCATTTTTGGCATATCTTAATGGGGGTGTCTTACCTTTTTGAGATAACAAATAGCATTTCTTGTGTTTTTGTATATGATACGAATGTCCTCCACTGTGACAATTATTTATGTACCACAATTCACCCGGGTCCAGTGGTCCATCGGGTTACCCCATTGATATATACCTCACATTGGTTAGCTGGCCACTTGTGGCCTTATCGAAGTGGGGACCTCAGGACTCAGTTGGACGAAGAGAAGCAGAGTTTTCTTGTAAGCCACAACTCAAAAGTAGAGGTCCCCAGGCCAACCCAACCATACCCAACCCAGCAGACCCTCCACAGCAGTTCTCTATGACATCAAATAGAACTGTAGTGGAGTACTACTCAAGTCAAAAAAACATCTCCCCAGATGATGTTTCAGGAGCCTTTCTGGATATTTCAAATTTCCCTACCAGCAAATTCTTGATTGAAACATGTTATTACAAACATCACCAACACCATAAGACAAACATGTTACAATACAAGCAAACATCAAATGGCTCAGTAGAGAACTGGCACATCCCAATACATTTGGATGCAACTCAAATGCCAATGAAAAAAGGACAAAAATGACATATAGGGAGATAGCATAGAACAGGACAGTTCGAAGGATCAAAAGGACTTATTATTCAATATGCATCTTGGAGGCAGCAAACTTTCTAAAACCTTCTACAAGATCACTGAACCAGATTCATCGAAAAATGCCATTATGTCTGTCAAAGCCCAATGTTTGCTAAGATCTTCTCAACTTCTTTCAGGGCATCATTGCCAAAATTCAATCCAACTTCATGGAACCTCAGTTTAATCCTAGTTTAACCTCATCAGGCCTCTTAAAATTCTTGTCTCTCTATATTCTTTCAGGTTATCGATTCAACCATAAATTCTCCAACCATCCAATAAAACCCGAGTTTCCCTCGTGTCAGCTGCCCCTTGCCCAGCTACACACACAAAAGGTTTGGATAAGAAATTCAGCAGCTGACATCACAGAGACAATGTACTCTTGCCACCACAATGGCCCCTCTAAAACCTCCAGCTTACCAGTAACATTCTGGGCCCGAGATTAAATTTGAACTCTGCATCCTTGTGGCACCAAATAAGATCCTTCATGATCGTCAATCATCCTTTACAACTTTAGGATCTTCTTTTACCACTGGACACCAACCATCTCGAAAATCTAATTATTAACCTTTTGGCTGTGTAAGACACTGAACCATAGGATTCTCATACAACTATCAGGAACAATGAGCAAGGTCCAATGAATCAATATGCAATATATTTGATCCTTCTTCAGAAGGAATCCAGTAAACTTTCAACCAAACCTGAGTCATGTGGAGTGCCTTGGGGGTGCATCCCTCTTTTTATTACTGCAGACTTTGGCAGGGTGATCTCCTAATTTTAGCTACAATTCGAAATGTACACTAATGACAAACCAACATATCACCCGAGAACAATCAAGATCACTATGCCAAGATCACAAATGTTCCCAGGCTTCTCTTCCGAGATCACAATTTTGAAGATGGGGCGAGCGAACTCTGATGCTTGCACAAGAGGATGTGGTCATACGAGGACTTTCTTCCACTTGCTCTGGTCATGCCCCGCACTGAGGCAGGTCTGGGGCCTGCTCCAGACGGGTCGTTGGAGTACAAATTGGAGATCCCCTCAGGGCGGCCCAATTGAATATCTGGGATCTAAGGGGCCTACTGGAACACTTGAAATTGTTAATTATCCTGGAGTTAATGGTTGCCAAAAAGGATGTTGCCCACGGGTGGGGGGCACCCACGCCGCTAGGCTTGAACAGCTGGAAAGAGGACACAGATTGGTGCATGTTGGCAGAGCCCAAATATATGAAGGCAGAGGTTGCCCAAAACAATGGGCCAAAATATGACAACATTAGCAATCCTACAGAGGATTGAACTTCACAAAGTAACCCTCTATTGGTCAAATTAAGGTCATGTCAGAGACAGGAAGCACCATGTTTAAAGTTATACAATTGTAATGTTTAAATGCTTGCAATTAGAAGCTGTACGCATGTTGCAAATGGTGATAACATACTTTGGGTACGATATGGTGGTTTGTATTTCGAAGTACCGAAAATCTAATAAAATGTTGTTTAAAAACAATGGTCTCAGGCACAGGTACTTTTAAGCATATTATTCCTGAAT
Source organism: Calotriton arnoldi (assembly GCA_963921515.1). Classification (NCBI taxonomy): domain Eukaryota; kingdom Metazoa; phylum Chordata; class Amphibia; order Caudata; family Salamandridae; genus Calotriton; species Calotriton arnoldi. The sequence goes on from CAWUFW010007427.1 coordinate 924,948, forward strand.
GGTAACAACTGAGATCGTGATCATGAGAAACCCCAAATGACTCTTCTCTGCCATTTTATTGGCACACCGAACAGAGTACTTACTCCACAGAAGCACATTTAGTAAAACTCTATCAACAGGTTACTTCAGTAGTTGAACAGCACCAACTTTTATCTCAGGAAGGGTCCTTTCCCTTTTGCAAACTAACCACAAAATCAAAACTAAAAGAGACATAGTTTAGCAACACTTCAGAGAATTAAAAACTAAGCAAATTTAACTGGAGGAAAAGTGACCACACAATCCAAGTTCTGAAAGGACTCTGTTGGCACCTTATGGAATGCAAAGTCTTGAGCGGTCTCCTGATGAGGTAGTGATTCTCTGTCGTCTTTCAAGTAAAAGGGGGACGTTCTAAACTGTCAACATCAACACCAAAAACGTTCTTGGACAGAAACCCAGTTTGGCCAGTTCATATAGAAGAACATATCCCACTAGACGTTAGACTGTGTTGCTAGCTTGCTCAATGTAATTTCACCTTCGTAATCTCCCATACGGAGAACATTATGGGATGTGCAGGAAGGTATTCCCCATAGTAAGTGTGACAAGCTTAGTCCTTCATACCCTTCGATCAGACGAGCCGTCCTCTAAACTCTCAACGCATGCTGATTAGAACATGCTTCCACTCATAGACTGAGTGGAAATGTTTGGAACAGAGTACAGGCTGGGTGGCGGTGCCCTCCTCAAAGCGTGCCTTAAACCGGTTACCGTCTTGTGCAATGACTTGGCATCTCAGGCATATGATCAAAGGGCTAAAGGACTAATAGTAACAGATATTAACATGTTGAGTTAACTCCACTTTTGAGGTGGTACAGATCTTTCTCTGTCTGTTCTGTATATGCACACTCTTTATCTTCCTCCTTTTTAAAGGCCTCTCTCTTTTCCCAAGGAATTCAACACCAGTTCATCTTTGTCACCCAGATCACCAAAAGTTGTCCTTCTGCCCAAACACACTTACCTGACAACAGTTGGGGTGATTTCCGCTGCAAACAAAATGCTCAGGGAGGCAGCAGCATAGGAAGCGAAAAGACCCAAAATTGAGAATGTCATGATGACGGCTTCATTCAGATCTGCAGGAGACAGGAAAGGGAGAATGGTGTTGAGAGAGGCGGGAACTCAGAGGAGATGTCGCACAACAAGAAAGGGAGAAAATAGCAAAATAGAGATGATAGGAGACAAGGAGGAGGAAAAATAGACGTGAATAATGAAACATAAGGAGAGGAGGGGGAAAGGAGAGGTAACAGGGAGATGAATGGGCACAAAGGAGGATACAGAAGAGAGGCACCAGAAGATGTGAGGTGACAGCAAAGAAGAGAAAGAAGACATGATCACAAGAGACGGTGAAACAAGGAAGGAGAGTTGACACAAGAGAAGAGGAAGATGAAGGCAAATCACACACAAAAAAAAACGGGAATAGGGTGGTGGCAGAAGAGGAGAAGGGATAAGAGTTACGAAGAACCAGAAGAAGGGACAGTAGAGGAAAGAAAAGGGAGAGGAGAGAGAGGAAAGGAGAGGACAGCAAGATGGCAGGATGAGGTGAAAACAAAAATAGGGGCAAACCAGGTTAGGAGAGGTAACAGCATGGGGTGGGGGAGGAAATAAGCAGATAAGAGATGAAACAGGAGAGAAAGGGAAAGAGGAAGAAGTACAAAGGACAGAAGAGGGAACAGAAAATACAGGAGAGGGAGGTGGAAAAAACAAGGGATTAGATTGACAGACGAGAGGCAGAAAACAGAGAAGACAAGAGGAGTGGAAAAGCAAAAGAATAAAACAGGAGAGGAACAAGAGTACCCATGCCAGGAAAAAAACAGTCAAGGGTGAAATAAACAGGGATGATAGGGGAGTAAATTAATATTTATTTGAAAAGGAAGTGTGAATCTACGTTTCTTTGCCTGTTGCCCACATACTCAAACATTCCACATGTACTCGAATAGACACTAGACAGTCAAGGTGACACCAACAAATACACAGGTATCATCACACAGTCATGGACTAAGAAACATGCATTTTGGTACCACTCACAAACAAATGCACCCGGGTAATACTGCAGTGGACACACAAGCGGAGGTAAAATATCTTGCTGGTAAATGCCCATTGGGGTGTGTGTGCACTCCACCATTTCTTACACTCGATGAGCCCCAAAAGGGTGAGAGAAGCGATGCCAGTGAGGGTCATGGAAAGCAGCAACATTGCTCTGCGCCCAAAGCGGTCAACCGTTGCCCACAGGAAGATGCAGGCGAGGAGTCCAGCACCCGCAGACAGCAAGTAGGAGAGGTAGAGTCCAGATCGTGCTCCCTGGATGTCTTTCCGGAAAGTCCCATAACAGTGATGAATCCCATGGGCAATACACCTGTGTGAAGAGATAGATAGCCCTGCTGGTTAGTATCTAGACACTGCCTGGCCTTTTACACACTGATTTTTCGGGTTACTATTCATGCTCTTGTCCTATTCAGTGGGTACTCATCTTAGTGTTTATGCCCCTTAATTTGCCTTCTACCCTGTCCCCCACTTTAGCAGTCCTGTGTCGGTTGACCAAGTGAAAATCAGTTCACATGACACTATTTTAATGGGTTTTTCAGAAACCGAAAACTGGAACACCTCACCCAACTCCAATGATTAAATGTCCCTTTATCGTGAGAGAGAAAGGAGGGTTACATGAGAAAAAGATTTTAGAAAAGTTCTGTTTTCTCTAGCAATAGTTTTGAAGTTTGAGTAAATGTTAGTTCAACTGCTTTGCATTACTCCATTATCTAGTGGCTGAGCTTGGGAAACATCTAGAATGTTTAGGGTGTAAATCATAAGCAGACTCCAGCTCTTGTACTCTCTCCTTCGCAACAGTTCAGGGATTGCCAGCAACCCACAGCCAGAATCAGACATTTTCTCTAAAGGACTACGAGCCTTAAAAAGATCCTACTCCTAAGATGTGTCTCCAATCAGACCCCAGGTTCTGTGCGTTGTTTCTGCGCGTTGTAAAGCACTGCATAAGCCCCGAAGGGATGTCTTAGTGAGTACTGTGAAGAAGGAATATTAAAAGGCGACTAAAAGTACCAGATTCAACATGAAGATCATTTTTCTAGACTCTGTTGTCCTGCTATACCTCTTCCAAAATGGGAGGAAATTTTATTCAACACCATACAATTCAGAGGATTACCAGACGGGGTGTAGGGGCATATGTACAAGACTTCAAATATGTTCCACAGAAAGTTCTGGATGGAACCTATAGGGCCAAAGACCGTTATGAGCATGTGAAGTAGTCATGCATTGTTTTTTGTGAATTAGCCCCAAAATATATAAAATGGGAACATTGAAGGAGTATTCATATACAGGTAGTACAAATGAAGGACTTTGTCTTTTGCACTTTTACTAATAGGGTGCTCGATAATTCGAGACCAGTTCACAAAGACATTTATGACTATGTGAAGTAGTACTTCAGTACTAGTAAATGCATTTGTGAACTGGCCCCGATATCTTTGCTGGATATAGTGCCTTGCAAGTAATGCTTGCAAAAAAACATTGAAAGCGATGATGCAGAGTAAGTGGAAAAGTGTTAAATAGTTTGGACTAGCGCTAGAATCCTCTGGAATTTATGTTGGTCGATTCAAACCCCAGATTGTGGGTGCTGTTGCAAACCAGACAAAGGTCATTCTGAAAGCTCTCTTGACATGGAGCTTCTACTAGCCCACTGTGCAGTTAAGAGAATATTTGTATACCTTGAAGGCAAGATGAGCCGTTACATCCGCAAGAGTCTTTGGTAACACTGAAGGTGAGAGTTTAGGCATTAAGGGCCACATGCATCAAACTTTGTAATTGCGATTCCGAAATCACAATTTAGGAATCGCAATTGCTTATGCATGTAGGAATCGCAAAAAAAATTGCGATTCCTACACATTCCTTAATTGCGACTCGCAAATTAAGGAATTGCTTCCCATTCATTCCTATGGGCCCAGAGGCCCATAGGAATGAATAAGATGCATGTGCATAATTTGCGAGTACCAAATAGGAACTCGCAAATTGCGCATGCTATTCAAGGGTGCAATGGTGCCAAAGAACACCCTGATGCACCCCTGAAATTGCCATGTTACCACATGTTGCACACACACATGCCCCAAGGGCATGTATGTGTGCAACATGGAACTTTGAAAAATGCACTTTTGTGCATTTTCAAAGTTCTCATAAATTACCATCAACTTTGAATTGATGGCAATTTGCATTTCTTAATTGCGAAATCGCAAAAACTTTTGGGTTAATGCATTGCATTTAGGGAATCGCAATTTGCAATTCCCTAAATGCAATTGCATTTTAAGGAATCGCAAATTTAGTGATTACTTAAATTGCGATTTTTGCATTTGGGATGATGCATCCCAAATGCAAAAATACCAGTCGCAAAGGGGGCGACCGGTATTTTGAATGATGCATGTGGCCCTAAGTTTCACATCTTCCCTAGTGGTAATGAGGTCCAATGGAAACTTTTATGGACCTGCTGTCCTTTTCAATTATCAGCTTAAGGAAGCAGTCATCCTGGGGAGTTACAAGGTCTGCAAGATTTAACCTAAAGTTATATAATGGAATGCTGTCCCAAAGAGGAAGTGGTTCAGGTCTTAAACATTTATTTTAAGAATTTATAAACTGTGCTAATAACCCAAGGAAAGGATGTCCTGGTGTTGACTGGAAGGAACAATACTAAGTAATGCCAACTCTAAGGGGTTCTGAATAGATTAAGTATTAGCAGTTTCTAGAATTTATTAAGGCACCTTTCGGATCAAATTAAAAAAGGAAGGGTGTTCCAAGCCTTTTCAGTCACCACTGCCTGGGAATGCCCTCCTAATCAAAAGCATGTAAACCGTGGCACAGAGTTAAAAAGACATGAGCTTGAACATTAAGTCCTAGATGGGATATATGTAGAAAAGAGAGACAACATATAGTGATCGGAAGGAACGTTATAAACAGCCCTATGACAGAAGCAGAGAGCTTTGAAAAGGCGCTATTTGTATGTCGGTAACCAATGTAGTTGGGCACAGTGTGGAGAAATATGTGCATGCTAGTTTAGGCCCAGCACAAACCGTGTGGCTGTGTTCTGACCCAGCTGAAGTCTCTTTGTGAGGAATATGGAAGCTTAACAAATAAAGAATCCATGAGTGGTTGTATACCTCAAGTTGTATACCTCAAAGAAGAGGATTTGAATGTTTTTACATTTTCTCCAGGACTTCTGAAATCCCAGATGACACATGACTAAAACAAAGACTTAATTCACAGTCCTATATGGCAATGTTCAGCATCCTCAGGGCCTTTGGGAACAAGGGTCCTTTGACTGTAAAAAAGAACACCCCCCTCTTTTCTCCATCAAGCTCATAGGTTCAAGCTTCTGGATCCTTGGAGTATCTAACTCTATCCACAAAGGAAACCAATCTGAATTTGTAAATGTAAATGTTTTATTGAATCTTGACATATGAAACATATAACCCTCTATCATTCTCACCTCTCCTACTAACTCCCCTAAACTACACAACCATAAAATGACCTATGCTGTTGCTAGAAACATTCAAATTGAACCCCCTGTTCAAATGCTAGTCAATACAGACCCCAGCTGGCCTCAGAGAAGTGATCAAATTTATGAACACGTTCGCAATTCTAACCACAAAATTCTGATAACCACTGCAAGATGGAAAAAATAAGTCTAGTCCCAAGAGAATATATGAAGCCACAACAGTGGGAAATGGGAATAGAAGGGGATAGAAAAGATGAAAAGAGGTGCACTGCACGGACCTTCACTTTGATGGAGACATGCTAATCCAGGATAACCCACTCCAAACAATTTCACTGTAGGGGATGGGCTAAGGAGATCCAATACTACGCGCCACAAGGCATTGTCTCAAAGCACAGGAGAATTTCTGATAACCAGCTGCTCAGTCCTGTCCTCGTTAAGGTTCAGGGAATGGTTTGATCCCTGCATTGTCGAATAGCTTCCAAAAAATACTTTAGTTTCAAAAGAGACAACAGTGTCCTTTTATCAAGACAAATAATCGGTTGGGTGTCACCTCATAATAGTATGCCACGCAATCAAATGATCTGATCCGCTTCAAAAAGGGACGCCCGTAGGTATAAACATTATATATGAGACGAGAAGGAGCTCTACAGCCCCTACATTGTGCCACTGACCTCCTGATCTAAAAGATGGAAGAGATGACATTTGGGAGGGCCCTGCCAGGAAGGATTTATACATTCTAAGCAGTTACCGTAGGTTGTATTTCCAGGAATCTCTGTGTCATAACCTCATGATCCATGGTTTCGAATGCAGAGGAGAGGGCAAGCAAGATGACTTCTGCCATGGTCACAGCACTGTCTCTCAGGATAGCACAAGATTACATCAATGACCACGGCCAGGGCAATCTCCATCGCCTGATCTGGGTGAAAATCCAGCTGCCAAGGGTCAAGAATGTTCACAATCTCCAGAAAATGAGACAATACTTTGCCACTAGGTTTTCTTTAGCTTACATTAGGCAGGCAGAAAAGTAATGGGTCAGAGGGTATTCACATTGCTTGTGTCCAGTTTTATGTTTTTCAACGTTGGACGTATCCCGGTAACCAAAGAGGAACAAAGCAGGTCTACGGCAGTGGTCGAGATGCCATTGGTTACAGGGCTGGGGTCATTGGGAGAGCCTGATCCAGAGCTCAGACAGTGGGTCTTTACTTTTTCCTCTGAATTTCTCTGAATGATTTACAGTAAGAGTTAATCGCTTTGCTACAAAGAGAATAAAGAGTACTCCAGTGAGGTTTCTAATTGTTAATACCTTTACATTACATGAAAGCCAGCAATCCTTGTATAAAAATGCCTGTCTCCAAGTGACGTCTCTAGACGCTTGTAATAAAGAAATGATGCATCTGCTCAACTGTAATAAGTTATTACAGTCGAGTTGTGATTTCACAATGCCTCCTGCCAGAACCAGAAGCAAAGGTGACAGGCAGGGCATGGAGCATCATTGTTTGAACACCATAACGAAACTGAAAACGGACTTTTCATTCTTATGACCTGTTTTCCTAAAACAAACTGTGATGAGCAAAAAGAAGATATCTATAGCAACGTGTTTATTTTTTGCACCCGTAAGGTCATTACAGGAAAAGTAGAATCTCTCTACACTTTCCTACACATTCTGACCCTCAGCAGTTTAATCTGGCTTACATTAAACTGATTCTAACATGTCTTTGCAATAAATTACAAACTGCTTTTTAATGTTTTCAATTTCGCACTACAGTCCACTTTTATTCTTCAAGTCTGTAATCATACTATCGCTTTCATATGAAAAAGTAAGACACCAAGGATTTAAGTGGTTTGCAGAAAGGGTGATGGTGTGACCATGTATTATAAAGAATTAAATAACCCCTGCCATACATTTTAAGTATACTGGCAGTCACCTTCAAGTTCCATTACCTTATAAAGGAACTCATCCTCTGCCTCGTTCCCCTATATGGTCACGGAACTCCTCTGTGACTTTCAATATCCTTATAGTGTACGGCAGGGGTACTTTGTCCCATATATAATTGGCTTTCACCTTGCATTTAAAATGTATAGCAATTTTGTCACAAATGGATTAGGACACCAGTATAGCGATAAACAAGCAAGACAGTGGTAGGTTAATGAACAAATTCAGAGTAGATACAAGTGAGCGGGTGAAATTCTAAGCCTCAGCAACTCTAGCAGAGCAATAACTGGCTTCAGCAGGGGGAGATCTTATAGCTATTCAGGTGGCCAATCTTCAAGAGAGAATTTCCCCCAGACATGCTCGAGTTGTTTAGTTCCTCGTATTACCAATACCAGAAAATGTGAAAACTAGTCTTTCTTGGGCTTAGCTTCATTCTGGGAAGAAGGTCTAGTTAGTTTTAGCTCACCTCATCCCCCCAATATTCCCTCTAGTCTGCTTAGTTCACAGGCAACATCCTTCTGTCATTGCACCCCTCCCCAATGGACTTAAAGCAGACTTTTATCATGTAGAATTCCGTTTAACAGCTCTTGTATAACTTAAGCAAGTGATTTCGCTGAATTCCTTGATTAAACAAATCAATTGCGGCTGCTAAATGAAGTGAAAGTGGCTCAGTTGCATTTGATTCTAGTTATGACCCTTGTACTTTTACCCAGTGTTTAGCAACTCCCAGTTTGGCTGCCAACCATAACTGCTTCTATGTTTCCTAAACTTTGAGTGACACATGTTCTATAATATTCCAATTAAACAAAACAAAAATCTTTAAAATGTAGAAAATTTCCAGAAAGCATTGAGCACTGTTCCCTCTTCTCTCAGCCCCACCGATGCTTATCCGATTTCTCACCACTTTATTCAATTAATATTACTGGCGCGTGGTGCTACCCATGTAATAATTTAAACATGAATTCATTTCCAACAACAGAATGAGTTGTATAGTTTTCTCTCTCTACCATGTTCACACAATCCTGTTTTGGTATCATCCTCGCATGTTCTTTCGCCCAGGCAATTTTATAAATCTAGTTACTGGATCCTGTCACTTGAGAAGCAAACTAGCATATATCTGAGCCCAGTCATGTGTATGTTGGTCTCCATTTTGTAGCCATTACTCAAACTGTTAGTGGTCTAATGCTTCCAGAGTTTGACTGCAACTGAAAACAGGCCCGGGCACCAAAATTAAAAGTGGCCCACAGCTAGCAAATCATATAGCTAAAAGAAAGCGGTCCAAATATGCAAATATGGCAGTTTTGAATTTGTAAAGACACGATGTATAGCTCTTTTGCGAGACTGCAGGCAATGTCTGTGGTAATACGAGGGATATCAACATTAAAAACCTACTGACCAGACCATAAAAAATGCCCACAAAGGGCTCACACACTAACCAATCTGACCAGCCCCATGGGCACTGCCTGATTGCACTATAGGCCAGCAAGACCTTGAATGACCCCTTCTGAAGTACAGGATGGGTAATGCAGTAATTAATTGTAACCAAGTATTTCAATTTCCTGAGCGACCGATTCATTTTTTATTTGGTTAAAGCATTTAATGATTCCCGCTAAAATATATGACACTAATTTTCATACACTCTTTTTTCTTTCCATAGTCCAGGTCCCTCATACGTTCGATAAGGCGTAAATTCAGGATTGTCATCTAACATGGTAAAACGGGAAAAGAAAGTGTTGAACCAATTGGTCTAGAGAGCACCATTACTTTTCAAATTTCCTCCTGCACCATTCAGCCAGGAAACGGAGGTGCAATGAATGGCACTCCAAAATCCCCCCAGTTCTGATGTAAGAGCATCTATTTAAGGGAAATACTCATGTTTTGCCCTAGCTAAAAAAAAATTGTTATCTACTTTTTGGAACTTCATTAAAAGGCGGCCTGGAAGCATCAATCATATGCATTGTCTGAAACAAATAAACTAGTATTGGAAGCATAGTAGTTTTAACCACTGCAATCCTTCCAAACCAACAGCTGGTAAATTACACTGTAAGAGGAGGTAATTCAGTCATGTCGTCCTATGTAGAGAGGATGTACTTTTCACTCAATATAGGATGGCATTTAAAAAAAAAAAAACTGGTAGTACCCTTCTAGGTTTCTAATGACTGCAAATGGAGTTGAGAGAATCATTATCTCCGTGTTTCTGAACGTTAATTTTAAGTTTCATTCATTATACCTAGAATTAGCAGATACTTGCACAAGCAAAGAAAAGACTCCTTAACTCCGAATCCCTCTGCCAGACGGACATATGTATTACAAGGCAAAACAGCGAGGTTGGCTAACGGTAGAGTTCCCTCAGACTGCATAAGGGTGGTCTGGGAATCCCTAACTTCACATGCTTTCATGCAGTCTCAAATCTCCAACTTCTCCATCACTGGACGCGGCGGGAAGCGGAGAAAGGGTGGTAGTTGATAGATCACACAATGACGGCGGGTCCCTTATGGGAGGTACCATGAGTCAGAAGGCACAGAGGAACCCCACACTATATAAATCACCGGTCACAAGAGCGACACTAGGGATATGGGATAGGCTGGCCACGAAGAAAGGGCTCACATCCTTTCCCTCACCTTTCACCCCCCTCTCGGGAAACAGAGTTCCCACCAGGGTTGAACAGAGAGCCATACCAGCACTGACTGGAGGGAGGATCTAAAGCCCTTTGGGATATGTTCGAGGGGGAACACAACAAATCCTTTGAACACCCCAAGGAGTAGTTCGGGTTCCCCGAAGCGGAGGTTTTGATACTGCAGCAGCAGTAAAGCATGCAGCAATGAGACCATCAACACTGTTTGAGAAGTACCTCCTGTCATGCCCTTGTGACTCCCATGCGGTATCCACAATATGCTGTATGGTCCACATGCAATACTGTTTAGATACATTTCCATCCCTTTTAGACCTATGGGAAGAAATACTTTATTGAGAGATTGCTTTCCACATAGACGGGAGGGAGACAACACTTAAAATACTATATAGTTGGCATTACACTTCAGTGCGGCTGGTCCATATTAATATGGATAGAAAACTCAACTGATGGAAGGGAGGTGTGGTCGTTGACACACATTCTCTGGTCCTGCACGAAAATTCACATTCTGGATCGGGATGTTGACATCTTTACATCAGATTCCTGGGACAGACTTGGCCCGATGCCCAGAGGTCATACTATTGGGCCGCCCAGATGATGATAGCTACCCATTAGCGGGCAAGAAAGGACATCTTCTCTCACACCTCCTGTTGGCAGTCAAACAGTTGATTTGGGCTCTCTGGGGGCAAAGTGTGGTGCCCACAAAGGTCAAAGAGGGCTGAAAGGGCGTAGAGGCTTCTGGGGGTGGAAAAGCTCTCCATAGAGGCCAGAGGAGTAACTGAAGACTCTACCAAACAATGGGGTTCCCTACTGCAGTTCTTTCAAACAGACTATAAGAAGCTCTGCTGCCCAAACTTAGAGTTTTAAAACTCAAACTTGCTGACTACTATAAAGAAGCCAAATCAAATGGGATGGGGCTCTGACCCAAGGGGACAAACCAGGTAGAGAGGCTACTGCGAACTGCACCGTAGAGAGAAATTATGGACGAAATGGATGAACAACAGAGGAGAGGGGGAATTGTGTTTTGTGTGGAAGGAGATTTTGTTGATAAAAGGTGGTAATTCAGTTCGGTTGTTGGTGTTTTGAGAACATGTGTCAAAATGGCAATAAAAATGTCATCAACCCTACCTACGAATCCCCCCAAAAAAGGGCAACCCATAGAGAGGGGAAAGGAGAGACAGAGGAAGAAACAGGAGACACAATAGCATCATCCCCAACCTACTTCCTAAGGTGTCAATTGTGCAGATCTTAATATAAACTATGGAACAGCAAACTGTGGATCAAGGAGTGGGATGTCCAACATCGCCCCGAGAAGCTCTTGTACTGTCTGAAAAGTCCAGCACAGGATACAATTATGTGGAAATATGTGTTTGGCCTTCGTTCACAAGCTTGAGTTGGGCAGAGAATCAGATCGAGGTTTACGTAGTTTATGGCTAGAAATTCCGTCTTTATGGTCAGGAGCCATTTCCTCCATTCCGGAGTGGTTTGACGCAGGTATAGACAAATCAGCGCCTGAGAATCTTGTTGCTGCAGGTCTTTCTTGGCAGCCAGCCACGTATTTAGCGTGCGCTATGAGGAGTTGCTCAACTCAATTAAAATAGTTTGTGCGCAAGAGGAACTGATGCCACTGCAGTGTGTTGGAAGACAGAAAACATTACCAATTTTCACTGTATCTGTACAATCTCTCTGATCATGAAAAGTGCAATATGAGCTTATTATCTTAGTCTGACTGCTCGATAGAATCACAAAAATCCTATGCCTGGTGGCTCTTGGTGTGTTCACCAGATGTTCAAACTGCTTGACGTAAAGCGTGAAGGATACCACACAATTCTTAACTGGGGCAAGGTTTTGGAAATTATGTCACATGTTCTTGAGTCAGTGCCTTCAGGTTCATCTCTCTTATCCATACTAATGACCTTCTTTTCAGTCGGGTTTTGCACTGTGCTCTGCCAAGTTATCTTCAGGATTCAAAACCTTTTGGTCTATACCCCAAATATTTGGTCACAAGTCATTCAGAAGAACGAATGCAGAGATGTCTTCTGTCAAATCCATTGTGCGGGGTTGTCCGCTCCCTTCCAGTCTTTTGAGATGTTTCATAAACAAGTGTGTCAGCATGAGAACTCAATTTAGTTGCAAGCTCCTCTACCCATTTTTCTCTGTTTGGGAGACATGACGGTGTAATACTGCAATCAGTCCTCTCCGCTGCTTAAGTTTAAGAAACTCACAGAGCCCTTGAGTTGTGCCGAGAGCTCATTCCTGAAGAGATCTGCTCTATGACAATCACAGCCAAGCAGCCCCTGCCCCGATACCCTTGTATCTCTACCAGCAAACATCGCTGCCTTACCACCAGAGTATAAGGGGTGAATCCCCTACAGTCCAAGTTCACCATGGAGCTCTCCTCGCTCTCTTGTCTGAAAGAGTGCTTCGCAAAGAGCATCCACAGATTGGTGCGCCCAGGCACGCAGGGAGTACTTCTCTAGGCTGCTGCATTTCTGATCTGTGCAATCTCTAAAGTGTTCTGCAGGAGGTACTAGCGGTCACTCCTGCTTCTTAGGGCATCAGGACTGCTGTGTTGTTTGAAACACCCCAGGATTCTGCCACAAGTGTCTCCAGTTTCTAGATCTCACTAATGCCCTACGTTGCCAAAGCCAGCCCTGAAATGGGTCTGGGAGTGGCAAAATGCACTTCCCATGTTCACAGGAACAGGTCTCCCCAAGCTCCCCTTACTCGAGCATAAATCAGTCTGTGGCAATATGCAGTGCATCTGCAATACCATCGTGTCATCAGTGTGCAGGAAGTCCTTCGATACATTCTGTGCTAGCCCTGTATTTGAAGGTTACGCTGCGCTAGTACTTCCATGGTGACGGCAAAAAAGAAGTAGGGAAAGGGCACAGCACTCGTTTGCCTTGTCATCTGAAGGGTTTTGAAACTATCTTGGTCACCCTTGTCCTAGTCATGGGAGCATATCTTCTCACAATCTGCATTTCCTAAAGTCCTCCTCAGCTATCAAGCGGTCCTTCATAAATCTTCAGTTCATAACAATAAATTCTCTTTCTGCATCTCTGGTCACCAGGACCACCTTCTCCCTACATTCTTCACAAAGTGTTCATCAGGACATACCCAAGTTGACATCAGCAGGTATAAATGTGAAGAAAGAACTGCAAATAGTTTGCCATCTAAGTTGGGCAATGTGATTGGCATATAGAAGTTACATTGTGTAGGTTCTTTTATTGAAATGACAGCCTCTGGCATGGAGGTGTCATCTTCCAGTGTCAAATTAAACCAGGTGTGTTAAGAGTCTGACTTAGGGATCCCACACATAATTGTAGAACACACAATTTATCAGCTATATTGTGGCTGTCCCCCACTCATGAAGGAAGCTGGTGTTGTTGGTGTTTGCTCGATGTCAGGTGGCACCGTGTGTCGATGAAGGGCCTGGCTCACAAGTTAAAAGCAGGCTCAGAGGTGTTGTATATTATAACAAGAGAGCTGGAAATTATGTATTACTGAAAGAGCAACGGGCGAGACTTAAAGACATATGGGGCCCGTTTTGTGAATACATGGCCCAGAAACTGGAGATCGATAAAGATCCGACTCAATCAAAGATGAACCCTGATGAGCTCATAGAGCGGGAGCCAACAAATTGATCTGTTGTTCTTTGCTGTGCAGGGTTTAGGACCTATCAGGAAAAGTACACTGTGCAACATGAGTGCGAATTTATAATAGTTGAGTTATAGGATACATGTATATAGTTAGTGTACTCACATCACTTGTGTGAGAAATCCTTGAGTTCTCCAGTATTGGGGTATTTCATAGATTCACATGCTTGAATATTCCCAGTCGTCGAAGTGGGAGTCCCACGGTACATAACATAGCAATATAGCAATAACATAACCATAGTATAGGTAAAAAATAACCATAGAGTAGCATTGAGACATAGAGCTTAATAGAAATAGTCCAAACTCCAGCCAATCAGGCGCTAGCACCCTCTAGAATGTTCTCCTCAGAGGCTCAGGCCCTCAGATTTTCTACCGCACGTCGTGTGAAGGGAGTCTCCCTGAGCTCTGCTCAGTTTTTTCTCTTTTTTCTTCCAAAAGGAATGTTTTTGCCATGTCTACAACCAAGAAGTCCCTCTTCAGACCCTGTGGGACATGTGGAAAACAGCGACTTCATTCTGAGGATCCTCATAAGAAGTGCATTTATTGCCTCTATCCTGAGCATCAGGTAAAGGATTGTAAAATTTGCAGGACTTTCTCTCAAAAGACCTTAAAAGACAGAGAGGGTCGTCTCCTTCTGTGGCTACAGAAGTTGAAGACTATGGATAACCCCCTGTCAGATGTGGAAAGTGTTTCCTCTGTCCGGACAACTTCATCTTTGAAGAGAGCCAGTGAGTCGGAGAAGGTTTCTCCTAAACTGAAAGTGGTGAAGAAACATGTTGTGAAGTCCACAGACCTGCCTTCCTCTTCTTCATCTACGCCCCCGAGATCTGACTCTCAGGCGTCCAAGTCTCTATCTGAGCAGGTTCCACCTAAAAAACTGGCTATCTCGTCGACGAGCTCGTCGTCGCTCCCTCCTTCGACGAGGACTTCCGTCGTCGCTTCTTCAACGACGACCTCTACATCTTCATCTATGAAGCCGGCTATGATCCTGTCGTCGGCAACGTCGCCGTCGACATTGGTGTCAGTGAAGGTGAGGCCTCTGTCATCTACGGTGCCTTTGACTTAGTCGACGCCGTCTACTAAGCCTAAGAAGCATTCGTCGACGCGCACTTCTTAGTCGACGAGAGGATCGACTTCGTCGACGGTGGCTTCGTCGTCGACGGTGGCTTCGTCGTCGATGGTGGCTTCGTCGTCGGTTCAGCGGCAACATCTCTCGTCGACGGCGACAGCGTCGACGGCTGCATCTATGGAATTGGTTCCTTTGAAGTCTACAGGCTCTTTGCTTCAGCGCCGACAGCCTTCTTTGGATACCTTGTTGCCAATTCAATCAACTCCTCATCTCCCAGCAGAACTGTTTTCTTCTGACGCTGGTGAGGGTGATTCGGAGGAGGACGACATATTTCGGGCTGCGCGCAGCCCCTCTGAACTTTTCATTAAATGCCAGGACTTTGACGACGACCAGGATTATGAGGATTTTCAAGAGCATGCCGGCCAGCCAGCACCTGATCTTCCCATGGCGCAAATGCCCATGTCCCTTATTTCCAATCTTCAATTCATGCTGGATGACTATTACCGTCGTTTTCCGACCACAGACCAGGCCTCTCCAGAGCCTCAAGTGCCTCTTCCACCTCCGCTCATTGCTGAGCCGCTTCCCACGCCTTCTACATCGGCCGCAAGATTCCAACGTCAGGACACCCCACAGGTCATTGAGGATGACAATGAAGATGATGATGATGACAGAGAAGAGGGTGAACTGGATGATAGATCCCTCCTCACTGAATGGGACAATTATCAGATTCAGACACCGTCCCCCACCGCTCCAACTCCTCTTGATTCTCCACCGGTGGACATCGGTGGATTCCATGTCCTTATGGAAAGGGCGGCAAAAAGATTTCACCTCCCTATGGTCACGAGAGACGAAGATTGTTTCTTGTATGACTTTAAAGACCAGCCACAAAAACAAGTACGCGCTATTCCAATCATCGATTTTATTTGGCAGGAGGGTCTCAAGCTCATGCAGAACCCTAATTCCATTCCGGCCGTCCTGCCACGACTCGATAAAAAGTACAAGGCCCCTGCAAATTCGCCTGCTTGCCTTATTGCACAGCCGAAACCGGATTCCATTATTACACAAGCAGCTCAACGTCGTGCCAGGAATCCTTCGTCTCCGTTATCGGCTCCTCCGGACCGTGAGGGAAGACACCTTGATGCTATTGGTAGAAAGTTCTCCACTATGGCGGCAACTACAGTCCTAGCGGCCAATTCTTTAGCTATCCTCGGCCGTTATGACCGACAAATGTGGTCGGACATTTCTTCCCTTGTGGATTTGATTCCCGAGCCTTCTAAGGCAGAAGCGCTCAAAATTCTTCAAGAAGGGGAAAGGATTTCCTCTGAGATTATTGATTGTGCCGTTGACGTTTCGTCTACTGGTTTTCGTCAACTGGCAGGAGCGGCAGTCCTCCGGAGACAGGGCTGGTTAAAGGCCACTTCTTTCCGTCAAGAGGTACAGACGAAAATCTTGGACATGCCGTATGACGGTGAATCACTGTTTGGCCAACATATTGATGATGCCCTTCAGACGATCAAGAAGGACACCGACACTGCTCGTGCTCTCGGCACGCTTCAATTTAAAAAACAGCCCTTTCGGGGTGCGAGAGGTCGTGGCTCCACCTCTTCCTTTCGGGGAGGTTCCAATCAGTACCGGCAATACAATTCTTATCAAGGCCAACAACGTTACTCCTCCCAGAATCAACAGTCGTACAGACAACCACCGGCGGCTTCTTACAAGCAATACAGAGGGAAATCCTCTTTTAGAGGACGGGATTCCTCCAAGAAACAATGACTTTGTCCATCCGTCACCCTCGATACCTCCCACCCACGCAAAGGTTGGAGGTCAAATCTCCCGCTTCTACTCCAAATGGTCAGAGATTACTACCGATCGATGGGTTCTGGAAATTGTGCGCAGGGGACACACCTTAGAGTTCATAAAAATCCCTCCAAATTGTCCGCCAAAAGGTCCTCCTCCTGCCCATCTAAAGGAACTGTTAGGTCAACTCACAATCTTGCTGAGAAAGGGTGCGATCGAAGTGGTTCCAAAACTACAAAGGGGCACAGGTTTTTATTCAAGGTTCTTCCTGATACAGAAAAAGTCGGGAGAATGGCGCCCCATTCTAGACCTGCGCTCCCTAAACAAATACCTCAAAAAGCAAACATTCTGAATGTTGTCTCTGAGGAGGTGCTCCCGTTGCTGTTCCAGGACGAGTACATGACCACTCTGGACCTTCAAGATGCCTATTTTCATGTACCCATCCTACCCAGGCACAGAAAATTCCTCAGATTCAGAGTGGCTGGGAGAGATTTCCAATTCAAGGTCCTTCCATTTGGCCTCCGTTCTGCGCCCCGAGTGTTTACCAAGGTCCTGGCGCCGGTGGCAGCTTATCTGCGTCTACAGGGCGTACAGCTATTTCCTTATCTCGACGACTGCCTGCTAAAGGCGCAGTCATTCGGACTGGCATCCCGTCACACTCTACTTTGCAGGTCCCTCTTCCAGTCTCTGGGCCTTACGTTCAACCTGGAAAAGTCCCAATTTGTTCCCGCTCAACTCAGGACGTTCTTGGGAGCCATAATAGACACCAAACTGACAAAAGCCTTTGTGTCTCACGAAAGGCGTCAACGACTCTGCAACCTAGCGACCTCCCTCCGGTCAAAAAAGTCAGTTTCTGTTCGGCAGTTGAAGTCTTTGCTAGGGATGTTGTCCTCTTGCATTCCCCTAGTCCCTCACTGCCGCCTGAAAATGAGACCCGTCCAGGAGGAACTCGACAGGCAATGAGCTCAAGTTTCAGAATCCTTCAACGATATGATCAAAGTCACGTCTCCGATGAAAAAGGCTCTGTTATGGTGGACTCTCAAAGCAAACGTCTCTTCAGGTCGTCCATTTCTGGTGGACACACCAAATTTCACTCTCACGACAGACGCATCTCTCGAAGGGTGGGGAGCACACCTTCAGGGCCTCACGGTCAAAGGAAAGTGGGATACCCACCAAAGGACCTGGCACATCAACCTTCTAGAGTTACTGGCCATATTTCTGGCATTAAAGGCTTTTCGCACCATCATTCAAGGAGCTTCGATGTTGATCCGGACAGACAACACCACATGTATGCACTACATAAACAAACGAGGGGGCACAAGGTCCATTCTGCTATCCCTTCAGGCTCAACAAATCTGGGATTGGGCAATCCAGCATCAAATCACTCTGACGGCAGTGCATGTTCCGGGAGCGTCCAACATTCTTGCGGACTCTCTGAGCAGGTCAACCTCATCCAACCACGAGTGGGAGTTACATCAGCCCACACTGGATCGCATCTTTCGGTTATGGGGTTCCCCGAATCTGGATCTGTTCGCAACCAATCTGAACCGCAAATGCCCATTCTACGCAAGTTGGCTTCCTCAACCAGAGTCATGCGGGAATGCGTTTTTGATGAACTGGTCAAAAATATATGCCTACGCTTTCCGCCGATTCCTCTGGTCCCCAGGGTGCTTCGGAAAATGAGGGAACCTTGCCACATTCTTCTAATAGCTCCCACGTGGCCTCGTCAAATCTGGTTTACGGAACTCCTGCTCCTGTCGCAGTGCAATCCGATTCTGATCCGTCCAATTCCGGATCTTCTGACAATGGATCAGGGTCAGGTTTGCCATCCCAATCCGGCATCTCTTCGTTTAGCGGCCTGGAACCTGAGCACTATGAGTTTGCCAAATTAAACATTCCTTCAGACTGCAGGGAAGTTCTTGCTAAGGCTAGGGCATCCTCCACTGTGAAGACTTACAAACTCAAATGGAAACGGTTCTGTCTTTGGTGTGAGACTGCTAACATACACCCTGTTCATTCTACACCAGACCAACTTTTGCCTTTCTTTTTACATTTAGCAAAATCAGGCCTTTCGCATTCTACTCTTAAAGTTTTTCTGGCAGCAATTTCTAGATTACGGCAGGATGGTTCCACCTCTCTTTACTCCTCCAGAGTAATTCAACAGTTCTTCAAGGGCTTATTTCGGATGTTTCCCCCAATTCGTCGCCCACCTCGTCCTTGGCATCTAAACATTGTATTGGCACAACTCATGAAGCCACCTTTTGAGCCAATCCATAGGGTCGATCTCAAATTCATTACTTGGAAGACTTCGCTACTGTTGGCTCTCACTTCTTCTCGTCGAGTCAGTGACATACAGGCTTTTACTACAAAACCGCCTTTTCTGCAATTTACCAAGAACTCTGTCTTGCTCCGCACCAATCCGGCCTTTATCCCCAAAGTGCCTTCTGATTTCGATCTTAATGAGCCGGTCATTTTAAAAACTTTTTTCCCAAATCCGCAAACATCACCGGAAAAGTCACTACATTCCTTAGATGTTAAGAGATGTCTTAAATTTTATCTTCAAAGGACGGCTAGTTTCCGTAAGACTGACCAACTTTTTGTGGCCTACGGACGGATGCGAAAAGGGCATCCAGTCACCAAACAGACGATTGCACGCTGGATTTCTAATGCAATTGCTTTTTGCCACTGGCAAGCTGGAAAGCCACTTACTGCGACTGTACGAGCACATTCTACCAGAACAGTTTCTTCTTCTACTGCGCTGTTTGCTGGTGTACCTCTTCAGCACATCTGCAGAGCTGCAACATGGTTCAGCAGACACACCTTTACCAAGCACTACTGTCTGGAAGCTGCTGACAACGCTGACACAGCCGTGGGGCAAGCGGTCCTACGTAATCTTTTTAAATAAGGTGAGCCTCTGTTGCCTCCCTCCTCCTGTATACAAGGTGTACATTTTCTCTATGTTGGGCCCTTTTTGTTTATCGTACTGTGTTTTACGATTGATTTATGATTCACCTTGCATATGTTTGGTATCACTGCTAACTACTCTTATTCAAGCATGTGAATCTATGAAAGACACCCCAATACTGGAGAAGAACAAAAGTTACTTACCTGTAAACTGTGGTTCTTCAGTATTGGTGTCTTTCATAGATTCACATGTGACCCACCCTCCTCCCCTCAGAGGCTCTCCTCTTCTACTTGACTCTTATGTCACTCTTGTGCTACGAAACTCTGAGGGCCTGAGCCTCTGAGGAGAACATTCTAGAGGGTGCTAGCGCGTGATTGGCTGGAGTTTGGACTATTTACAATGACTTAGATATGTTATAAAAGTGACAAGTTTTTTTCTATTAAGCTCTATGTCTCAATGCTACTCTATGGTTATTTTTTACCTATACTATGGTTATGTTATTGCTATATTGCTATGTTATGTACCGTGGGACTCCCACTTCGACGACGGGGAATATTCAAGCATGTGAATCTATGAAAGACACCAATACTGGAGAACCACAGTTTACAGGCAAGTAACTTTTGTTCTTATGGGTCAACCTCATAGTTTGTTAAATTTAAGTATTTTGCTAAATTTGGAAAAAACTTAAAAGATTTTAAAATAAAGAAATTGTAGAACACGTGAGAAACAGTCAGAATATAGTTTGGGTTTTTAATAGCCCCAACTAAATCCTCCTCTAGAACTGGTGATGTTAACTCCAGTGCTTACTCACTTTTCAATTTTGGGATTTTAGACCCATTTAAGTGCTCCATCTGGGTATCTTGGTCCACTTTTCCACCTGCGTATAGGGTTTGGTAAAATCTTCTGAATAATGCAACGTTTCCAGTGTTCCTTCGCACTTTCTTTCCATCTCATGCTATCAGCTCCTTAACTTTAGATTTGATGACTTTGATCTTTGTTTGATAGTTAAGATTATTTCCACTTAGTTTCCACACACAGAACTGTGTTGAGAGAAAGTTCCAATGTTTCTAGTGTTAGCACCTGTGTTTGTGCTCCCATAGCTAATAACTTCCTCCATGTTTTTTTTAAATTACGTGGGATTAAGATGATTTTCTAGAGTGAACAACCGGAGATCCAGTTTCTCTTTCAATTGGATTCTTATCCTACTGAGATACACCTAAAATACGATGAATTTGCCTCGGAGAACCGCTGTACGCACTTCCCTATGTATCCTATTTTTGTATCATCAGCACTACATTCTTTAAAACAGCGAGAGATGCTGGTTCCTATCTACTCTTTCACTACAAAGTACTTTAAGAGTCCCTCATTCCACCCATTCTTGGAGTAGGTCTATTATTAGGAAAAGGGCCTCTTTAGCATGTTTTGTGTGCAAATACATTAAATGTAAAATCAACATCTTTCTTGCATGTCAAACTCCAGAGGTCAACACGGCCTAAGAAGTTTTACAATTACTTCTGACCTCTAGCCATAGCTCTGTGAAGAGTGCAGTCTCTGAATCTCTCTCCATCACCACCAATGATCTAGTTCAACTCAGCGAAGACTGAACTATTGTATTTCAACAAAGTTTCTAGCCTTCACTGGCAACCTAGATGGTGGTCTTTGTTAATATGTTCTTAAAGGAAAATGCTACTTACCAGTACGCATCTGTTCTTGGCATGTAGAGCTGCAGATCCACACACTATGCATAGATCGCCATCTGGTGTTGGGCCCGGATGTTTGCACTTTGTTGTTGTATTGGACTAAGTCTTTGGAAGTCACGGGATAGGTGACTCCTCCTTTGGACAATAGTGCGCATGGGCATCGACTCCATCTTCAGATTGTTTTTTCGCCAAGAAGGGAAATGATGGAGTTTTGTGAGAAACAGAAAGAGATGTCCATGTATGTTGAATCTAATTAAGATAATACTGGAACAGATAAAGGTAGCCGGGGAGGTGGGTGGGCGTGTGTGGATCTGCAGCTCTACATGCCAAGAACAGATGCGTACTGGTAAGTAGCATTTTCCGTTCGAGGCATATGAGCTGCAGATCACACACTATGCATAGATTGCATAGCAGTACTTCCCTTTAGCGGCGACCACCAGTATCTGTTGCAGTAGTCTGAAATAGCGTTTTGAGTACAGCCTGGCCCACACTAGCTTGTTGTTTTGCCTGCACATCTACACAATAGTGTTTTGTGAATGTGTGCGGTGTAGACCATGTAGCTGCTTTGCAGATGTCATCTAAGGGAATGTTGCCTAAAAATGCCATGGAAGCCCCTATATTGCGGGTAGAGTGGGCTTTAGGGGGAATAGATAGTGTACGTTTTGCTTTGCGGTAGCAAATTTGTATACATTTGACAATGCACCTTGCAATCCCAGACTTTGATATAGGATTGCCTTTATGTGGTGGAGAAGGATACAAAAAGTTGTTTTGTTTTGCGAAAAGGTTTTGTTCTTTAAATGTAGTAAAGGAGTGCTCTTTTCACGTCTAGTGTATGAAGAGCTCTTTCTGCCACTGTTTGTGGTTGCGAGAAGAATACTGGCAACTCCACAGATTGGTTGAGATGGAAGGGAGAAATAACTTTAGGAAGGAATTTGGGATTTGTCCTGAGAACCACTTGGTTATGATGGAGTTGTAAAAATGGTTCTTGAATAGTTAGTGCCTGTAACTCACTGACTCTTCTGAGAGATGTGATAGCCACAAGGAAAGCAACTTTCCATGTAAGAAATTGGAGCTCACATTTATGTAGAGGTTTGAATGGAGGGCCCATTAATCTAGTGAGGACGATGTTTAGATTCCACACTGGAGAGGGTGGTACCCTGGGAGGAATTATTCTTTTGAGACCTTCCATAAATGCTTTAATGGCTGGTACCCTGAATAATGACAAATGTTGTCTATTTTGTAGGTAAGCTGCTATGGCAGCGAGATGCAATCTAATGGATGTGTATGCTAGATTACATCTTTGAAGATGCAGCAGGTAACATGATGTGTTGAATGGACGCATCTAGAGGATTGATTGTGTTATTGGTACAGTATATAACAAATCTTTTCCACTTGGCTGCATAGCAGGCTCTAGTGGTGGGGCGCCTAGCCTCTTTGATAACGTTCATACAATCAGGTGGAAGATTGAGGTAACTGAATTCTAGGACTTCAGGAGCCAGATCGCTAGATTGAGCTGTGCTGGATCTGGATGTCTGATCTCTCCACGGTTCTGTGTTAAAAGATGTGGGGAGAGGTGTAGTTTTTGGTGCGGGACTACGGATAGTTCCAGCAATGTTGTGTACCATGGTTGTCTGGCCCATGTTGGAGCAACTAGAATCAGTATTAGTGACTGTTGTTGCATCTTGCGAACCACTAATGGAATGAGTGGGAGAGGCGGAAAAGCGTACACAAATCTGCCTGACCAATTCATCCATATCGCATTGCCTTTGGACAATGGGTGTGGATATCTGGCGGCGAAGCTTGGGCATTTTGTGTTGTAATGTGTGGCGAAGAGATCTATCTCTGGATGCCCCCACATTTGGAAAAACGGTTGAAGAACCTGTGGGTGAAGTTCCCACTCGTGAATCTGTTGTGTTTGATGACTTAACAGATCTGCCATCTGATTCTGAATTCCTGGAAAGTGTTGGGCTAAAAGGAATATGTTTTGAGGAATAGCCCACCTCCATATGGTCTGAGCTAGTTGAGAGAGCTGCAGAGAGTGCGTCCCCCCCCTGTTTTTGTAAATAATACATTGCTGTGATATTGTCCGTCCGGACTAACACAGCTTTGCCCGATATGTGTTTCTGGAATGATTTTAATGCCAGAAATATTGCTAGTAACTCCAAATGATTGATGTGGAGTAGCTTTTGTTGAGGTGTCCATGTACCCTGTATGGTGTGATGTAGTAGATAAGCTCCCCATCCGGTGAGCGATACGTCTGCTGTTAATACAATCTGTGGAACTGGCTCTAGGAACGGTCGCCCCTTGGAAAGGTTTTGGGTGTTCCACCACTGCAGAGAGCGATGTGTGCGGCCGTCCACCAACACCAGATCTGTTAGCTGACCTAGAGCCTGGTTCCACTGACGTGCTAAGCATTCTTGCAAGGGGCGCATCTGGAGTCTTGCATGCAGGACTATGAATATGCAAGAGGCCATCATCCCTATTAGTTACATAAACACCCGAGCTGGAAGGGAGTGTTGCGGCTGGAATTTTGTTATAAGGGCTTGCATGCTTGCTATCCTGGCTGGATTGGGGTATGCAAGGCCTCTTAAGGTGTCTATTGTGGCACCTAGATATTGTTGGATGTGGGACGGTTGGAGGTGAGACTTTGTGAGGTTTATTGTGAACCCCAAGTCGTGAAGTAGTTGGATTGTGGTGTGTGTGAGATTTACACACTGGGTATGCGACTTGGCTTTTATGAGCCAGTCGTCCAAGTATGGGAAGACGTGAATTTGTTGTCTTCTTAAGTGGGCTGCTACGACTGCCAGACATTTTGTGAAGACTCTGGGTGCTGTGGTGACTCCGAATGGGAGCACCTTGAACTGATAATGTTGACCGTCCACTACAAATCGAAGATATTTTTTGTGAGCAGGGTGAATGGGAATGTGGAAGTAGGCGTCCTTGAGATCCAAGGTGGCAAGGAAATCGCCGTGTTTGAGTAGAGGAAGGAGTTGTTGAAGAGTGACAATATGAAAATGGTCTGACTGTATGTAGAGGTTTAATGGTCTGAGGTCGAGGATGGGCCTCAGGGTTCCGTCCTTCTTTGGAATGAGAAAATACAGTGAGTAGGCCCCTGTGTTTTGCTGATGCTGGGGAACTGGTTCTATTGCATGTTTTTGTAGGAGGGAAAGTACCTCTTGTTTGAGAAGCGTTAAATGGTCTGCTGACATTGGACGCTGTTTTGGTGGTATGTTTGTGGAGGAGTTGAAGTGAGTTCCAAGCAATAACCGGATTGGATGATTTGTCTCACCCACCTGTCCGTGGTAATGGTATTCCAGACAGGTAGGAACTGTAGTAATCTTCCCCCGACCGGAGTGGAATGGTGTGGGGGGAGTGGAGGGAAGTCATTGTTTGGAGGTGGAGGCAGTACGGGTATTGACGGTTTTGCCTCTACCTTTGTTATTATTGCCCCTGTAGCCTCCTCTGTAATAGCCTCTGGTAGAGTAGGTCTGGGTGGGACTTTTATAGGATGTGGAGGAGTTATCCGTGGTAAAGCCTCTAGAGGCGCCCCTATAAGAGGAGCGACGAAAGGAACTTCTGGGAGTTTGGGATTGTAAAGCTCCCATTGATTTGGCTGTGTCGGTGTCTTTTTTCATCTTTTCTAAAGATGAATCCACACTAGGACCAAATAAATGTTCTTGGTCAAACGGCTGATTAAGTATGGCAGTTTGGACCTCGGGTTTGAAGCCTGAAATACGGAGCCATGCATGTCTACGTAAAAGGACACTGGTATTAATGGCTTGTGAGGCTGTGTCTGCGGCATCCAGAGCACATCGAATGGAGGTATTTGTTATAATCTTACCTTCCTGTATGAGATCATTGGCTCTTGTTTTGTATTGATCTGGAAGGTGTTGTAGTAGGGTCTCCAGTTCATCATAGTGTGCCCTATCGTACCTAGCCAGCAACGCCTGTGTGTTGGCAATTCGCCAAATGTTAGCTGCCTGGGACGCTGTTCTTTTACCAGATGCGTCCAAGAGTTTTGACTCCTTATCAGGAGGTGGAGCATCGCCTGAGGTTTGGGAGTTAGCCCTTTTCCTGGCGTTAGAAACTACTAAAGAATCTAAGGGAAGTTGCCCTTTAATGTAAACAGGGTCAGCTGGGGCAGACATATTTCTTTTCTACCCTGGGGTTAATGACTCTAGCCCTTACAGGATCTTTAAAGACTTCAGGAGCGGGTTTGATTACCCCTTTCAACATTGGGAGAATAGAAGTGGACCTTTGAGATGGTGCGAAAGTGTCCATAAGGAAGTCTTCTTCTATAGGGTCTGTGTGTAAATCTACACCGTGGTATTCTGCGGCTCTGTGTATGAGCGGAGTGAACCCTATAGTGTCCTCTGGAGGGGATGGTCTAGATGGGTAGACATCATCCTGTGGTGTGTCAGGAACATCTGGTGTGCCAGAATTGTCCCATGGGTCAGTTGGGATATTAGGAGGGCTAGGTTCTCCTAAGGGTTGATCATCACCCTCGTACTCAGAAGGGTCCTCATCATCCTGAGGTGAAGGAGATTGTGAGGGTACATGAGATGGAATAGGAGAGATGTGGTGTGGAGAAGGGGGTGGAGAAGGGATCCTGCAAGGAGAAGTGGCAATGTCTCTTTTCTTGAGAGGGAGTGGAGCTGGTGCAGGTTTGTCCAATTTTCTCTTCCTGGAAGGACTAACCACCAGGCGACCTGTATTTGGGTCTATTTCCAGGATTTGTTGGGTTGGATCTGGTTGAAAAAGCTCCTCCTGTGAAGTGTGGTGTTTCGGCGCCGATTTTTTCGGGTCCGAATGCTTGTGTGGCACCAATTTTGGAGTTGTTTTGTACTCCCTAGGTTTGGAAACGGGAGTTTTTGTCGGTTCCGTTGGGGTCTTTGGAGCCGGTACCGGTAACTTTTTCGGCTCCGAAGGTTGAGTTCCAGCGGTTCTCGGAACTGGTTGTTTGGTCGATTCCGATGGTTTTTTCGGAGTCGAAGGTATGCCGGTGGGTTTCGGTGCCGAATGCGCCGATGTGGAACCGGGCTTTGGTGCGGGCGTAGACAGTGGCTTGTCTTTTGGTCTCGGGGATGGGGTTTCGGCACCGAGGGTAGGCTGGCTCGAGCCCGAGCGGCCTGAAGGCTTATTTGTCGACTTCTTGGCCGAGCCGGATGGCGGGGCGTGGGAAGTTTTGTCCCGGTGTGCACCTAGGCCCGAAGGTGAAGGTGTTACCGAAGCCTTTGCCGGAATGGATGGTGGGGAGGGGTCGACGTCAGTACTTACGACCCGTTGCCCAGGAGTGATGTCTTCGGCGTCGGAATCATTGGCTTCGGAGGCGCTGATGAGGCCCTCTTCGAGTTGTTCCTGTTCCGGTACATCGACGCCTTCCTGGAAGATATCGTCTGGTATGGATGTCGACGATAGAGCCGATAGATCCCGAATGGTTTTCTTGGAGCGGAAAGAGGCGCAAGCTGGACAGTCTTTGGCCTCATGTTCGGGCGAAAGGCAGAGGTTAGACACCTCGTGAAGATCGGCGTGGGGAAACTTGGATCCACATTGAGGACACTTTTTGAAGAGAGTCCTTTCCATGAGCCGAGAAGGCCTGATGGCGCAGTTAGGCCCGAAGGCCTGCGTCGACGACCGGAATCGAAGGATTGGAGTTGTAGAGATGCGCGTCGAAAAGGGAAACGCGATCAAAAACAATACCGACGAAAGGGTGAAGGATTGCGTGTCGAAAGTTAGAACAGTGGCGGCACCGAACTGGAGCGCGACGAACACATCCGAGCCCGATGGCGGAAAAAACCAATCTGAAGATAGAGTCGATGCCCATGCGCACTATTGTCCAAAGGAGGAGTCACCTATCCCGTGACTTCCAAAGACTTAGTCCAATACAACAACAAAGTGCAAACATCCGGGCCCAACACCAGATGGCGATCTATGCATAGTGTGTGATCTGCAGCTCATATGCCTCGAACCTATATTTTAGGATTAAAAAACAGCATTTCCCTTGTTTGTTTGCATGAACCATAAGCATTTCTCCTGAAAAGCCATTATCTAGTACTAATGTAATGCCCTTCATTTTGGAATGATCGCAAGTTGTCATGTGTACACCGCCAACTTGATTCTTTCCGATTTCTCTAATAACAAAGGAGTCTGCTGCAATAATCAAATATCTCTCTTCATATTAGTTAATAAATTGAGTCTCCACCCCGTACATTCAAGCTCACAATTTTAACCATAATCACCAAGTTGGAGCTCAAAGCCCATTTAGATGTTTCTTTGATGTCATTTAGTGCAACCCTGTCTCCTCTTTTATGTTCTACCCTCCAATGAGACAGTAGCAGGTCCCTCACATCCGTTTTCCCATCCTACTGACACCTTCCATAACTAACATTAAAGTCTTTATTCCCAACGTGAAAAATAATTATAGCCCCTTACTTCTACAACAAACTCTCTCAACGCTAAGAGTGCACTTGCTAGAAATGAGTGTAGAAATACACTCTTCAATGTGCCCTGGGTGCTTGGAACTTGTACCGTGTCCCATTTTTTTAGGCAGAGCCCCCTGCCCAAACTTTCCCCATTCCATGATCCAGCACTCAGCTCATTAGTCACTGGACTGGTCAAAACAAAAGCTCAGCTGTCTTCTGAATTTTGGCTCCCCGTCTCGGCTCAAAGGCTGCAGGGTATCTTTTTTTGGTAGTGCATTGTCTACAGACGCTGGTCCTTTCCTGTGTTTCCAAGATTGTGCCTTTTTGCCAGAGGGACCTCTGGTCTTGATGATCACGTAATTCTATTCCTCTTGTGTTTTAAATTCTTTATAGGTTTCGCAGTCCATCAACCTCAGAGATACTGTTTCTCCCCTTCTACAAAAAGATAAACATAAGTGGTTAACTAGAAAGATAGGGAATCCATATTTTCCTTACTTAGTCATTAAGAGGTTTAAAGTGTTGGTGTTTGGAGAGAGTTATGGATGATAGTTCCTGGTAGAGCCGTATCCTCCCTTTCCGCTTCAAAGAAATGGGCTCGTCAGAATGTCTGACAGATCCTCAGAGCGCAGAATTGTTGAAACAACCATGTGTGTATGGTGTATCTGAGGAGGGTTGAGGGAGTTGGTCTGAGTTATGGGTAATAAACTAAATAAATATTTGTTTTTACACTCTGCCTCTGAGGGGCTCATTATTATGCAAAAACTTTCTTTGTAACCTACTAAAGGCACATGTCTTCCACTCCGATTCTTCGTTTACAATGGAGTTAGCTAGTGTAGTAAAGAGCAGATCCGCGAGTGGTGCATGCGCCTATGGATACCTTTTAATAGCCTGTTCTTAGTAACAAAGCAGGAAATGTAATTTTGGATTCTGCAACTTTGAATATGCCACAAGGTGGAGAACTGCAGTCTTCGCTGGGCCCCAATCTACTTTCAACAACACAAACCCTCACCTGAGATGTACGTCAGTCTAAATCTCTTCCATTTGAGATACAACTTGTGTGCCCGCTGACTTGAATGATTCTGTCAACTGTCTCCAGCAGAATCACAGTGAGTTTCAATAGGCTTCAGGTGGATTTGGATCTGTTTTTGTTGATGTGATTTCTGATTCCTTGGATAGGACCCTACATAAAGCTGGTGGGATCTTTCCCTCTTATTGAAGGTGTTGTCTCTGATTTGTGCTGTTCCTATACAAACCATACCCCAGTGGTCTGTGGCACCGAAGCAGCAAGGATCATAGTAGGATATCAGCCACTTCTTTCCATTTTCAGCTGCTTTAGAGTCCTTGGTTCCAACTCCTGTAGCCTCATTCCCTGTCTCCCCACTCTGAAGGGCCACCTGCAGTGCACTCCTCCCACTGCTCGTTCTCATAAGCCTTCTTATATGGTCACAGATCGATGGCATAATTGCCATGTTCTATTTTGCTTCTCATTTAATCGTTGTGGTCGACCAGGTATATTTTTCTGCATCGGCAATCTGTCTCACTAAACTCTTGCAGGTACTTTACATGTTTTTGGACATTACTCACCAACAGAGTGATCTAGCCTTATGGCTAGAGCCGTCGACCTCGAAGCTGCGGAACCAGGTTCGAGTTTTGGCAACGATGCTCAACATCCTGTGATTCTGGGCAAATCGCTTAATCTCCCTGTGCCTACCAAAAATGAATGTGTCCATCTGTAACGTAACAGGTGCTCATGTAAAGCGCTCAGATACCCGATGTCTCGGGTCTAGTTTGCGCTATATAAAACTCTAAAAAAAGAAAGAAAAAAAAGTAGGAAAACACCCAAAGTGGTGCTTTTTTTCGCATGGGTTTTTACAGGTACCTTAACCAGGCCTTAATTGATGGTTGGTGGCAGCTGCTCAAGCAGTTCTGGTGTACAGGCCTATTTACCGTCATCCAAGTGGGGAGGCTGCCTCTCACTGTGAACATCTGTGTAGTCTGTTCTGACGAGCATCCTAATGTTCCCCAAGCATAAGAGGTGCATGTGAGGAAGTGCTCAGATATATAGGGAGTGGGTTGCCCCCAGTTTGGATCACCCAGTATTTATGTAGCCCCCAAGATTTTAATGTGCTCCATGAGGGCGAGTGTGAGCTGTCACCCCATTCCCTTCATCCCTTTGCACTGCTCTCCGGTCCACACTCCGCTTGCAGCCACTGTAAAGCCAAGTGCATATGTTTGGATTCACATAAAACTTTCAGTGGAGCAGGAAAAGGCTCATTGGGTGCATCCTCGCTGGGTCAAGCCAGTTCCAGCAGGTCAGCTTGTGGTCTGTTGGCTGATACACTTGAACCAAGGACTATGGGCAAAAGCGTGGCTAGTGCTACACATCTGCAAATCGGAGATGGGCTGCCTACCCATTATTTGCATCCTGTGTCCTGCTCTCCTGACGACTCACAAACAGTTCCTGGCTGGCCAGGAGGTCATCTGGCTCCAGTCTGCAAATCAACCAGATATTATGAAATTACCATTATTCCCAGGGAATCCAGAGTGACAGTGAACTTTTGGTGGTTGGTTGCCCTGGAACTGTACAATGGCTATAAGAAAGGTGTGCCTCAAATGTACTGCATCTAAAAGGACAGCTAACACGGGCCCCATAAGTCCACTCAGATTATTTTTTCATTTTAATAAGCGTTGTACATCTGTGCAAAGAAAAGCCCTAGTTAAGAGGCAGGATGTCTTGGCTCTGTCCCGTGAAGAATTAGGGAGTAGGCTGCAGGAATATTTGCAGCTGTTGAACCCTGACATGAGTAGGTACATTGTTTAGCATGTAGAAAACGTGCCCTAATTTGATGCAGCACCCTAGACCCATCTGTGCCACATACTGCTGTAAAGAAAAATTGTTTGATAAGTGCTGCCGAGATCAGAGACTTGAGACAGCAGCTCAACCCAATAGAGCACATGAAAACCGTTTTGAAGTGCGTGGAGAGACACGAAGGCAAGACAGCTTACAGGCAGACGATTGAGCCAGAGAGGCTTGCCAGTGACCTCTCTCCCCTCTTGAAAAAACCCTTCACTTTATGGCATCCTCAGAGTGTGTGCACTAACAGTAGGATCTTTGAAGGCCCATGACAACCTCCACCAACCACTGATACACTTTCCTTGGAGAATCCAAACACACGTGTGTGCCGACATGCCTGCAAATCTCCAGCCAGGCATCCGCTCACCCTTCCAAGCTGACAGCTCGCAACCCCTGACTGTCATTATTGCTGCACTAGACCTCCACTGAGAGAGACTCTGAAACAACAAGAGCAAGTGGGTTCTCAGCACCCTTTACTGCAGTCAGTAATCTCTGACTGCGTAATCTCTGACTGCAGACTCAGAAGTCATGCAACTCAGCCCCCTTTGCCTGCTGATCTTAACACGTAGAGGCTGTGCCTGCCACAATCTGAGGAACAGAGCTGCAGAACCACTGCATCTATTTAAAACCCACACAGTATACTTTGGCTACTTTTTCTTACATTGCTGCGTAGGCTAAAGTTGTCACAGAACAACACCTATATCAAAACAGCACAGACAATGATATAGAGCATAAATAAGCCCTACCCACAGTATGATAATATTGTGGCTTCTAAAACTATATCAGTAAGAATTTATGCTTAATAGAAATAGAAATTGTGGGAGACATGCAAACTGAAACTAATGTTCTAGCAGTGGCTCTGAAATTCATCAGAGGTGTGCGCCATGGCCCACGGCAGAGGCTCAACAATTCTCATAATTGGTCCCAATTTCTGAATTTGTTTATACATATTTGGCAGTATTGCCCCTCTGACATCCTTGTGTCCCTATCAAGGTTGAAGCTGAAGGCTGATCCCTCCATGTTTTATACATACATAGATTGTTGAGCCTTCTTTAGGGGCTGCTCCATCAATTAACACCTTGGAGTTTGCAACCTCTCCTGTCTCACGATGTCTGAATTTCAAATCTTTGACCTGGAGGAGTTCCAAGAATACTATGAGGATGACGATGACAACTATTTTGACAATGATTTGGTTGAGGTACTGGAAAACTCAGTCCAGCAATCACTAGGCAAAGCTTTAGCTAAAGCCCTTCGCCCTATGACTGGCCCACTAAAACGCTTTGTGGCTCTACAAGATGAGGAGAAGAATGCATCATCTTGCAGAAATCCTGAGGTTGCTACCGGAAGAGAGGCGGTTGGTGCATCTTGTATGGGTACAAAGTGGGCACACACAGATGCTATGGAGAAACTTTCCCAGTCCTACTTGGGATATAGTGACCCAGGAACATCGAAAGACCTTGCAGGAGCCAAGTCTCCGACAAAAGTGCAGATTCAGAATCATCCCAGTCAAACTCCTCACATGAACCACTGGTTTCCAGCAAAAGGAAGCAGAACGCTTGTACATAGCAGGGTCACCTCCTAACAACTTAACACCTGTACTTACATTTGACCTAGATGACTTTGTTCATCGCAATCGTCGGAATGGAAGCCGACAAACATAAGTGTCAGAATATGTACAGACATGACTGAGTAAACGAAATGAGAAGAAAGTGCGCAAATGCCTTATGGCGGAATGTCCTAGGCCTGCCTTAGTAAGAGAAGCCGAAGGTCGATCCCAATATGTTCAAGTTTATGCACAAATTTTCAAGAGATTTGAAAAATTGGTTGGGACAGATCATGGAAAGCATGCCAAGATAAACACTTTAACTCATCAGGACTTCTGACTAAAATATTGGAATTGTCTTACCAAGCTAAGAATTCTGGCTCCCAATAGATCCAGACACACTCACAGGCACTCCATTCTCATGAGAATTCACCCCAAACTAGCAGAACTAGCTGTGGCTGAGGCAGGTCCAATAGCTGAGGGTCTACTCTTTGGTGATCCCTTTGTAAGGGTGATCCCTTTGATAAGGCTCAACTTTCATTGAAAAAAGTGTTTCAGCCTGGCCTTTTTTGGCGGGCCTGGCAATAACGGGGCTGAACACCAGGGCATTCCACATTTCAAGGTTCCAGAGCGGATATCAATACCACCAACATAGATCCTGGTCAGATGGATGTAGGTAAGGAATCTTCTTCCCAATGAGGAATGCACGAGTACAGAACAGAGGTGGATACAGAGGCCTCTAGAGAGGTGCTCAGGCCGGCAGCATAGGAGACAGATTTACCGGTACAGATTATACGTTTATCTCATGTAATTTTAAGGGGCAGACTATGTTTGTTCATTCACAATTGGCAAGTGTTAATACAAGATGCATGGGTACTGCGAACTGTAATGGGCTGCAAACTGGAATTTTATGGCATCCTGGTTCAAGAGGGAAGCCCCCCATCCTCTGATTTTTACCCATCCAGAACAGTGTTTTATCGACACAGAAATTCGGGTTCTTTTGGACCAAGAGGCTATATGCCAGAGAGGGCCTCATACCAGAGGATTTGGCAGCAATATCTTCTAGGTACAAAAGAAAGGAGGAGGTTGCAGACTGATCCTGAACCTTCAGGACCTCAATCGGTGGATTATGTAAAAGATGGAGGGAACCCAATTTTTACTAGATCTTCTCCAATGTCGGAACTGGATCATCAAGCTGGACCTCAAGGATGCATATCTAACCATGCCGATATGTGCCCCACACAGGAGGTTCCTCCAGTTTCAGTGAAAGGGGCTTTGGTGCCAGTTCCAAGTTTGCCCATTTGGGTTGCCGTCAGCCCAATGGTGCTTCATGAAGCTTATGAAACCAGTGATGGAAGCATTGTATTCAAAATGCTTTTGCTGGATCATTTACTTCGACAATCTTATCATCAGGGCCC
This sequence comes from Calotriton arnoldi, assembly GCA_963921515.1. NCBI lineage: Eukaryota > Metazoa > Chordata > Amphibia > Caudata > Salamandridae > Calotriton > Calotriton arnoldi. Next base: position 958,398 of record CAWUFW010007427.1, read on the forward strand.
AGGATCTGGGTATGTTGAGAATGCTTCTTTCCTGGGCAACCCAACAACTTCAGGAGTGATAAGCTAAGAAAAATTTATGTTGGTCCCATCCCAATCGATAGAATTTTTAGGCTTTCAGATGGACTCACTCCAGGCCCAATTTTGTCTTTCTGATCACAAAGTGAAGTCTCACAAGAAGGACTGGAGGTCTGCATTGTACAGACAGACTGTGCCCTTCAGACTATTGTCCAGGGTTGTGGGTGTATTAGCCTTGTCAAGTCAAGCAATGTTCCAGGGTCTCCTGAATTACAGGGCTTTGCAACAATTCAAAATTCAATATTTATGCAGGGGTTTGTCCTATGTCAATCAGATTCTCCTGTCAACTGATGCGAACGCAGTTGACATGGTGGCTCAAGCACGTGGAAGCATGAAATGGTAGAGCTATCTTCGGATATCTGCCGGAGATAACAATCAAATCCGATGTCACCAGATGGGGCTGGGGTGCACACTGGGGCACGATTATCACTGGGGGCACATGCTTGGGAGCAGAGTTTAATCTTCACATTAATTGTCTCGATCTGTTAGCGGATTCATTTGCTATCAGGACATTGTCACCTTAGAAAGCGAGTTGTTGTATTTTACTGACGATGGGCAACATCTCAGCTGTCTGTTATATTAGCAAGTTGGGCGGCACAAGTTCGCGGATGACTGCAGTAATAGCCAAGGACTTCTGGCATTACTGTCTGCAACACTGCCTTTCAGGATAGCAGAGTATCTTCCGGTCCACCAGAACACTGTGGCGGACTGGAATTCCAGATATTTAAGGGCAAACAGCAATTGGTGGCTCCATGTTCTGATTTTTCCATTGCTGTTTGTGGGGGTCTATTCTACGAGGATCTGTTTGCATCCCGACTAAAAAGGTAATTGGATGCGTTCTTTAGCTGAAGGCCGGTCCAAGCAGCTAGGCAACGGATAGGTTTCCTCAGGATTGGAAGGGGAAGCTGTGTTATGTCTTCCCTCCATTCATGATAATCCGAGAGTTGAAACTCAAGTAATGGGACAAGAGGAAGAATTAGTTCTAGTGACTCAGATTTGGAGGACTCAGTTATAGCTTCCAGTCCTTCTACAACTCTCCTGCGACCTGTTAGTTAAAATTCTGAGTTTTCCTGAGCAGTTGATGGTCCCAGAGGGTCTTCCCCATCCACTGATATGGAGAATTTTGGGAGACATTGGCAAATGCTGGGACTTTCGCAGCAGATTCTTTCTTTGTAGAAAAGGCATTGTCTGCCAGTACACAAATAGGATAGCCTTCGGGCGGGGTAGTTACCTGGGTGTAACACACAGAGTGTGGTTCCCCTTGAAGCAGATTTAGACATGGTGATGAATATTTTGTCCGAAATTTTCGCCAGTAGTTTGGCATCCAGGTCAATTACTAACTTTTGTTCGGCTATTTTGGCCGGGCATCTTCAGGTGGATGGTAATACCTTATCTAATCAATCTCTGTTCTCTCACATCAGGGAGAAAGGATTTCCAGTGAAGGCAGGTAACATTTCATTCCCCTTGAGATCTCTACTGCTAACCTAATTTTTTCTAGTAGAAAAGCAAGTTCATCCCAAACATCACATGGTGGATGATAAAAAATATAAAGATATAAACAAAGAGATTTTTCAATGAGATTGCCCCACCTGGGCGTCTGCCCTGAAATCCAAATAGAGAAAGCAGTTTCTTATGAAGCTGTGGACTAATCACCAGCTGGCTACCTTACAGATCTCTGCAACGTAAATGGTCATCAACAAGAATATAGGAAAGCTTTACCTCTAATAGGTTATATGTTTTGACTCTTGCTGTTTTTAGTATGTCTCAGACATCCTGTCTCACTACTGTATATCTGAACCCAAGTGCTCTCAGGCTATCTAGTGGTAGCTAGTAGCACATTGATAGAATGCTAAATAAATAAACCAGTCTGAAGGAGTGACAGTAGTAGATAAACATTGCGTGAATGAGGGAGGGAGGGGGGTTAATCAACTGTCATGGGTTTCACCAATCACTTTCTGCAACTTCCCAGTGCCTAGGAGTGTACCCAAGTCTTTTCCTCTTTTTTTCTTTTACACAATTCCCTCAAAAACATTTGTAAAATGTATTCTGTTTAAGCATTTGTAATATTTGCCTATTACTGAGTGATATTTATCTGTAAAATCCTCCAAGATGTGCAAGGAGCAATGATTGTGCAGAATTCTTGCAAAACCATGGGGCATTTGCATCTAGAGAGGGAGCAAATCAGTAGAACTCCCTGAGCTTACAGTTAGATTGCTTGTTAGCAAGTCATCTGCTACAAAAAACATTGAGTTCCTCACCCTTTATCGAGGATTCTCTCATCCTTTGAATCTTTCTCGGAGATGCCTCAGCTCCTCCTTCTAAATGAGACCTCACTTTACCCTTTCTCATCAAAGTGGGACCCCTACTGAACACCCTCTCACCCGGTTCAAGGCTCTTACGTGGTAAATCCCAATATGACCAGGTTCTTCCAGATGTTTCCACAGTTCAGTATCATGGTAATGGATGGCTGACTGTTGATGTGGGGCTGCAGGGAACTCTCCATCTCTGTAAAGAGAAACAAAAAAACACAGTATCAAGCACATTACTCGCTTCAGTGCTTTTGGGCTGTTACTGCTATGAAGTTGCCAGGCATTTATTTTTTTAGCACAGTTTTCATATTCTCTATGTTAATCTTGATTATAGTTGTATAACTCTGTTTACACCCCATATTTCTCATCCAATAGTGCCATTCAGAGTTGCATTTCTACATGTCCTTTGACTTTTAGCTGTACTTCTCTTCACTTTAATGGCCTGATTACAAGTCAGGCAGATTGAAATTAATGCATTCTTGGATGCATGAATTCCATTCCACCCGACTATAAATAGTTAGGTTTTTCTGCATCAGAATTTACCAGGTGTAGAAGAACCTGACCTCATTTTTCCGACCACATCACATGAAATGTTGGCTGCTGAAGCAGCAGTCAAGTCTCATGCGGTCTTATTTATTCTGTGGAGACTGGTAGTGTGTGAATTCATCACGGTGTGGTGAGTCGTATATGCTAAAAGGAGTGGTAGTTGATCAGTGGCTAGATAGTGGGTGTTATACATACCAGCACTATTGCGGAGGAGGGATTATGTGAAGATATTGTGTATGAGGAACAGAGATGCACTGGAATCACAGTGTAGTACGCAACAAGCACAACTAAGGGGAGGAGATTGGTTTACTGTCATCTGCTTGTGATAGCAGGTCATGGAGATGAATGGAACAGTCAAGTCTGCAGAGCTGTACAGAAGGCTAGATGATTGTGAAGGTTCCTGATGACATAAGTAAACACTGTTTTTGTTTGTGCAAAGAAATTCACGCCCCTAACCCATGCTTATTGTGATTCAGGATTTCAAATAAGAGGGGTCTCTTTAATTGCAGACTGTGTCTAGTCCAACAGGTCAGTACATTCCTTTAAAAGATGGAAGTTTCTATTCCTTGTAGTGTGCAGTGGGCTTTGCAGACGGTCTAGGAGACTGCATTTGCTACCTGAAGCCAGCGCAGCAGAGCTGATTTGATCTGTGGCCGGAGATGCCGGAGGGGTGTTGCCACAATGTTGTGTGCAAACAAATATCTGGATAATTTCCTAATGTAGCTGGACCATAAGGCACTCTTAGCTGGCCATCTAAGCATAATAAAACAATAAGAATCTTTTGTCAAGTCTTTTCTATTGGCCAGGGGTGGCTCCGGATCTGGAAAGGTTCAGACAAGCCTGCCTGGTTTGTCAGGCCAGCAGCAAGCCTGGAGCCAGATCAAAACATTATTGGTACATCTGCCAGGAGAGTGAGGGACATTTGAGAGGGTACCCATCAACAGTTTAGATCATGAGGGATGACGCAGGTGGGACCTACTTCTTCTGCACTGCTCACCACCCCTAGAGAAATGGGCTGGAGGAAAGGTTTAAAAAGACGCTTAAGAGTATGACTGTGACTCTCATAGACCCTCTCAAGAAGAAGTGGGATCACCTCTTGCTGCACCTTTCCGTCTACAGAGAGATAGAGATACCACAAAAACATGTGGGGTTTATCAACTGTGAACTCCTTTTTTGGGAGTGCTGAACAACATTCCCTGACTTTAGTCAGAAAGGGAGGGAAGGGAACCCCGAGTCCCCTACCCATGCCATAGTGAACTATTTCTTTGGATTTTGGAAATGGATGGCACTGTTCTTAAATAATGTAAAGACTAATATTCAATGTAGTACAGACTAGGCTATACTGTTCCATGTTCACTAACCAGACAACCAATTTGAGATCTGGTAGAAGTCACTGGGAGCGTCTGCTCTTAGAAGTAAGTGCCCTTGCACACCCAAAGGTGACATTCTTCATGATTGGGCCTGCTCTTTGCTGCTCCTTGCAATGACTAATGGGCCCCACAAGGGTTCACTTTGCTGGAGATCTTTTTAATAACTGCCAAAGGAAAACAAGGGAGGTTGATGAGTCCCAGTTGGTCAGTGAGACGATTGGAAAAGGTGGATTAAAATGGACTATGGAAGTGGTGAAGCTGTAGATGCAATAGGAATCCAGATCTATGTCAAATTAAAAACAGTGTGAGAAAATCATGGACACAATGATCCTAATTTCTCAAGAAAAAAGTCAGATGTTGTGGTATATTAAATGTAGTGAGATCAAATAGATTTACATTGATCTTGGTTCTCGGTCGACTCGTTTCTTGCCTCAATGTGTTAAATAATGATCAAGTAGCACTTCTTCAGAACCTACAAAATGATATACCTAATCTTCTACAACAAAAGAGGGGATGCCTGTAATACCTTTGTGTATCCCCCACCTCCGTGGAAGGTGTAATATTCCAACTAAAAAATAAGTCAAACAACTCACACTATTACGTGTATGTTCAATAAATCAGTGACCCTCCAAAATGCAGGAAAAGGCCCCTTGGACATTAAGGACGTGGCTCACTCTCAAAGACGCTTTGTGCCGAGTGTGCCGTCGATTCAATGAGCTACCCCTTTTCTTGATTCCAGTATCGAGAACAGGGATAGGCCCCAGTGACTTCTACCAGATCTCAAATTGGTTGTCTGGTTAGTTAACATGGAACAGTATACCGTAGTTTGTATTATATTAATATAGAGGAGTCTGTACACTGGACCGAAAACCTCCTCGTTCTTCCAAATTTATATGACATTATTCAATGTAGCCAGGAGCTGATGAAGTAGTGTTACAAGCTTAAAGTTTTGCTAGTTTGCTAACAGGAGGGTAGCGATGTTTGGGTTCTCATACTTTGGAGGACAAGTAGAGTGGCACCTACAAAGCGGTGAAGAAGATTTCTGATGTCAACGGATTGACTGACATAGGTGCCACATGGAAACAATGAAGGGTATTACATGTTAATCAGCAGAAACTGTATTTCTGCAAGGAGTAGATGATATCCATCCTTGCAGTATCTAAATGTGTGTCACCATGACTTGCTGCAAAGGGGTTAGAGAATTGGTAAAGGGAGTCAAGCTCACCTTTGATTCACAGCAGACTGAGTGTAAAGGTGATCTGGTTTGCCCACTTATTTTCAGTCTCCCAGGGTAGAGATCAGTCTCTGTTCATCAGTGGCACCTCTAGTAGTGATTTTGTGGGGGAAACACACAGATAAAACTGGTGGGGCACCTGGAAAGGACAATTATAAAGAGTGTGCAATAGTGTGCGTTTGTACACATATATTGACTTAAAAAACAACAATTAGAGGGAAGTTAAAGTTAGGTGTTGGAATGATACACAAGCGAACATTAAAAACCCCAAAGAACACTGAAATACGCCAGTTATACTTTAGTGAATTAACTATATTTTGCACCCTCATCATGCACTGCTTATGACCTCACATATTACATCACTCATAAGATGTTAAATGACATCATTGATGACATCCCTGATAAACTTTTTTTTAAAACATTGTTGAAATTACTAATGAGATCAACCAATGATTCTGACAGCGTGCAATAGGCTTTGTGAACAAGGAGTAATTGAACTAGATCAATTAACTCCTATAAGCTTTTCTGTAAGATTTCGAAAGATGTAAAAGAAATTGGATATTTCAGAAGTGAACCACTTTTGATGGATGTCACTGCCTTTTTATTTGGATTCACCCAAAGGATGGGCGCAGCAGGAGAAGGTCATTTGCAGAGAGCTGGCCTCTGAACATCACTGAATAATAGACCTTTTGGTCAACCTTTGCTGTGAAGGGCTGAAGGCTGAGCAAGTAGGGTGTCAGGTGGTCATGGATGGGTGAGTGCAGGGTCTGGCCACAAGCAAGGCCCTGCGCCAAACCCCCAGAGGCTATGCACTGCGGTTGTTGGCAACATGTGTAGGGTCAAGTGCAGGGCCTGACCAAAAGGTAAGCCCTACGCCCAACCCCTACTGTATGAAGGATCTGGTGTACCACCAGCCCTTTCAGACAACCTCCACTGTGTATGTCCAACGTCTGTGCATAATTGTGGGCGGCTGCTTGTGGAGGGGTCGTTGCAGACCATTGCTATAGGCTAAGCCCTGTGCCAAACTTGTTCCTACGTATGGCTGAAGATCGTGTGGTGTATGAGTTCAAATCCTGATGCAGACTTTGATGTAGGGTCTGGCCGGAGGTTATGACTGAGATGTCATGAGTGATGTTATTTAACATGCATGAGTGAGGTGAGGTTTAATCAGTGCATGATGGGGCGCTAGTTAGAGTTAGTTCACTCAACTAGAACGAGCGTATTTCAGTGGTTGTTAGGTTTTTAACGTTAGGTTGTACCTTATTCCAACAACTAACTATTACTTTAGGGTTTTTCAGTGAATATATTTATATACCAACAGGTTACTATTTTCAAATTAGGTAGCTGTTAAGCGACTGAGACGATGAGTAGGATGAGTAAACAGGTGTGGAAAAGGGATGCTGTACTGATGCAGACATCTCTCTTTAACTATTTTTAGCCTCCTTAAAATAAATGATGCCTCAAATTACTAAAAAGCTATAACTCCTCTCCCATTATTAACCCTCTGGTTTCATGTCTGCATCTCCATGCTCATTTACTTCTGCCTGCTCTTCAGGAACGGTTTTAAATTCAACAGCTCCATTTCCAACAAAATGGCATTTGGGAGTGCTTCAATTCTGGCTTGAATACAAAATATTTGCACTCTAGTTCTTCATTAGGATTCTGTGGTGACGGTTCAGATAATTACTAAGGAGTTAACTGACAGACAGCTGCTGTGTTGGAAATACATGTGTCATTCTGCATGTCAGAATATTTTATTGAAATGGATGAGGATGATGTTTGAGAACTCGTAGAAAATGTGTCCACATTTTAGCTTTCTAGAGAGCTAGAAATAATTTCTATGATTAAATAAATCCCCTAATTTTGTTCATTTTCAAAGGAAATGTATCAGGTTTTACAGTTTTGACTTCATCAAGATGGAGTTCAGATTTGCCACACTTTTGTCATAAATTTAGAAAATTAGTGCTCTAGTTGTTCATTAGAGCTCTGTGGGGATGCTGCAGTAGAACACTAGGGAATCAACTGCCAAGCTGCAGCAAGTATATTTTTACTCAGAATAGACTTTATTATCGCATGGACGAGGAAGATAGTGTGAACTTGCCGGGTCTGGTGACTTAGGGGACTATTGCGTCCACTGTAGGGGCCTGTGTTAGACCTCATAGTCACAGATTCAAGTCTTGGCGGGTCCACTCGGCCTTTCATTCTTTTAAGGTCGATAAAATTAATCCCATTGAGTTGGGTAACAATAAACAACTGTTATTCAGCGCCAAGATACCCTTGGGTGAACGTGCGCTTTACAAATACACATGCTATGGTATGTTAACTTACAGAAAATGTGCTGTCATTTTAGCTTCTGGAGCACTTCCCATAACCTCTGTGATAAAATCATGAGCAAAGAAATTGTTTTCTCTCAAACAGATTAATTAAGTCTCAGCAGAGGGTTATCATTTTCGCAGGATATAATCACCTGAGAATTTCTAAAATGAGTATAAAACCACCATCAAATGATTTATATTGCGAGTAAAATCTGTTATTACCATTTATACGTATGCCTCTATGTGACCCTCAAAACCTGGCATTCACTACAATGAATTTCCGATAGGGCCATGTCCACACACACAAAGTTTGCTTAAATGTTTGAATCTGACTTTGTATAGAAGTATATATTGATACACATATTTACACGCATAATAGAAAGTCAGATTTAAACATTTTAAACAAACAAGTAGGCTCATGCACCGCCTCCAACAAAGACTGCTCTGCAGTGATCGAGAGATGGCCAAATAAATGTGCATTGCAAGGTGAAGTATCTGTCTTTTTTTTGCTTTGCTTGCTCTCCGCGCATTGAACAGCTGTGGTGATGGGGCCCAAGGCGGGACCAGAGCAAATAAAGCAGGTGCACAGGTCCCTTGTGCCCCCCCTCTAGTGACACCACTGGTGTTCATACATAGGCACTGGGTATAGACCGCATGTAAAGAGCAAAACTTACAGGATTTTGGAATAGGTCTAGCAGTGTATCACTACTGAACTGGCCAAGAACTGGTCCTGGGTATGCTCGAGCACTTCCGTAGTCCATGTGCCAATCCATTTTTACTGGTACCCAAGCAAAGTTCAACAGACTTGCAATTCATCATCGATTACAGAGATCTCAACACAAATACCAAGCTGGATGTCCATACTATCCCTTAAGCTGACGAGCTGGTTGATAGGTTAGGTAAAACAAAGTACCTTAGTACTTTTGATCTGATCAGTGGTTCCTGGCAGATCACCTTTCCCTTGGTGGCAACTCAGAGACACAGTTCTCCGTACCATAATGACAGGGGCCTCTATCAAAATGCTTCTGCCACTTTTCAGTGCCTGGTCAACTCTGTGCTGTCAGGCAGAGTTGTGTATAACCTACCTGGACAACACATGAAACAGCTGGAGCAGGTATTATTAAGAGTTCAGGGGTGCACACTGACCATCAAGGCAACCAATTGTCAGGTTGGTCAGCCCTCTGCGATCTACCTTTAGCATCAGGTGGGTGGTGGGAAGATTTGGCCCCTGAAGGTTGGACTGGAGCTGTACAGTGGTAGACTGGTTTCTTCTACCCAGACCTCACTTGTAAATGGAAGAGAATAGAATGCTTTTTTGATGATTTGTAAGCACATGCAGCAATGCACCCATATTGAAGACACAGTCGCCCTTCCTTGTATAGACTGGTGTTTCCGTCAAGGGAGTTGGGACATTTTTTACCCAGCATGATGCGAAGAGGAAGGAGCATCCAGTGACCTTTATCTGCCACAGACTACTCCCTTGTGAGCAGAATGGTGCTGTTATTGAGGGTAATACTTACCTATTCTGTAAGACCTTTGACGATTCAGACCATACTTGCTTGGGTGGAAGTTTGTGGTCTAGAAATTCCTCATATGGCTGATGGCAATTAAAGATGAAAACCTCAAGTTGCTCTTGTGCTTCATTTCCCTAAAGGTACTGGACTTTCCTGTGGAGCGTAAATTAGGATTGTCACAGGAAAATGCACACATTCTGTGTGTCAGAGCGTCTACAACTGGGGAGTAGGTTCAAGCCATTCTGTTTTGAGAGGGGTGTCTGCTGGAAAGGGAAATTTCCCTGCTTGGCTCTTGAGAGCATGCTATCATTTCCTAAGTCACATTCTCGCTGTAATCTCTTATTTTTTTTGTAATTTTCCATAGTGAGTGCAACAGTCATGTGAGCTCACTGCAGGGCCTTCATGTAACGTGAACAGAGACACCAGAGGAGTGCTTTGAAGTCAAGGTAGGCACCCAAAGTCTGCCCTCTTCCGGAGAGTGATACTGTCCTCTGTTACCACAGTTTGTGGTACTGGTGGAGGTAGCCCTATTTTAATGACCGGACAAGACATTTTACTGGTCTCCTCTATAAAAAAGTTCTACCAATCTACCATACCTTGGACTTTCACTTACCTATGGTTGGGATTTGTGTGCATGTGAAAAGGCTGTGTGACTGCTGCTGCAAAGTGCTCCTAATCCAGTTGTGCAGTTGTGGAAATACTGATTTGAACACCTTATCCTGGTCACCAGTACTATATTTGCTGAAGTTGCTGCAGTGTAATAAGTCTATGATCCCGGACACCCAAAAAGCCATCAATCTCCAACCGCAAAAAGCAGTTTCAGAAATAAAGTAAATCGTGTGGGGAAACTGGTGAAGGGACACCAGTTTTTATCTGCAGTCCTCTACTGAAGCCCCCTCGGGTTTTTGATTCACTGGAGTGTGTCCCTGACATCTTGTTCAGAGTGCTGCCTTCCTCACTTCACCGCCCCACCCTCCCCCCAATCAGTAACAGTTTGTTTGCCAGGCTTTGGGTAGGAACACTGTTGCATGTTTGGGTGGTCTGCTGTGCCAACGTTACACACTGGAGAGGTTTTGTAGCATGTTCTGTGCAACCCCATCAAACACTTATCACTTTGAACTGTAGAAAGGAATTTGCAACAAGTTAACACAACTCACAAACTACCTTTCAAGTGTATTAGTCTGACTGGCGGTGGCATATGTATGTTGTTTTCGGTGCATCACTGAGATTGTGCAGTTTGTCATTGACAGCCAGGATCTTGCTTGCAAGCCCACTTTAAATAGTCCCAACTGAATTCAACTGCGACCATTGCATCACACAAATTGCACACTGTGAATGGGGACAGCACCCGTTATCCATTAAAGGGCATTGGTTATAGGCCTCAACAGTAATGTAGCTCTTATGAAGTATAGTAGTTCTTGGAATCCTACATCAGGTCAGAAAAGACAGCGCTGATTTTCTTTGTTCATTGTTCTTTTATTTATAGTACTGAGTTCTATGTGCACAACTTCAGTTTTATCTTTAAAAAGTTAACACTGATGGGATACTCAGTTATCAAAGGTAGTTATGTTTTTCTGAGTTGAGTATCTAACCCTCACCACCTCCTTGTGTAAGCCCTAGGGAGTTTGTTCAGAAGTACTTAGTAGTCCAGTTTGGGGTTTGAATAGTTCCAGTTGTCACAGTCGGAACCTAATAACTCGACAGCCCTGGGGCCACTTGACCAGGTCTCACACATAGGTCCCCTGCTTTGTTGCATTTGCGACTGAGAATACTTCAGTGGAACATTTCATTTTCAAGACTATGGTATAGAGAGATGGGTGTTAAGGGAGTCAACCATATCATCACCTTCAAAAACACTTAAAAGAACCTGGACACAGTGCTGTAAAGCTAGGTTTCAGAAAACTGAGCTCAGACCACTGGAGTTGGACACTTTAAAACTAAACCCGGGACACAAGAGGTAGAAACAGCTCAAAAACGAGCATGGACACCAGAGCACTGAGGCAAAGTCATTGGGAATGGAACAGACCCCAGTCAAGTAAGTTGGATCTCTCTGAACCTTGCCCAGATCATTGGGCTGCAACACCTCAGACCCGACCAAGCCCAAGATAGAGAGAGAAAGTGATATAGATAAGAGTATTAACCTTTGGTTGCCGGCTTTTCCATGACACCAGTAGGAGAATCTCCACTCTATCCCTTTGCTATTTGGGGAAGGACGAGGGACACATTTATCCTTACCCAAGAACACATCCTCTGCGTCAGCCCTCACGCCCTCAAATCCCCGTCCATTTCGCTCCACCAGCACTTTCAGGACGGCCTTGGCTTCAGGGATCTTCTGGGAAGCCAGCAGCCAACGGGGAGACTCCAAGAAGAGATGAGGGAATCTATGAGAAGGGTGGAGAAGAAAGAAAAGAGGTGTGACAGATTGGAAAGAGGGAAAAGAAGAGAGAAGATAGTCATGTTAAAAGATAATGTGCAGCTAGGGGAGAACACATCCAGGAATGGGTAGAACAGAGTGGCTCACTTAGGAATGTGCAGACAGAGAGGCTACGCCTTATCCAGTCTATTTTGAGGCAGAAGAACAGGCACATTTATAAGTGAATGAGAGGGCCTCTTAAGTCACGGGGTAATTGAGGCCACCTCATTTGGGCAGCAGGGAGAGGGACTCATCCAGACATGGGCAAGAGGCCATACAATCTTCCAGTGATGGACAGGAAAAGATCTCACCTAATAATGGTTGAGGGAGAGGGATTTATGTAGTGAATGGAGGAGGAAAGCAAACACTCCAGACATTACAAATGACTTAATCCAAGGCAGGACAGAGAGGCTCAGCAAATCACAGGTGACCTGACCAAGAGAGGCTTATTCCGTCATGAATGTTTCATACCCTTACCAGCTTACTCAGTGATTGGCAATGACTAAAAAGATGGTGATTCCAGTCCTGAGCGATGTGGCTCTTCTAGTTTTCGTAGGAGGGTAGAGGGGCTCATCCAGTCAAGGAGAGAGTAGCTCGCGTAGTCACTGGAAGAGTAGGAGGTTCGTTCAGCGACAGTCGAGAGTGAGACACATGAAGCCATCATAAGGAAGACTGGTTCCTGCAGTCATAGATTTAGACAGGGAATTATCCAGTCCTAGACCCGAAGGGTGTCCTAATCCAGATATAGAGTGTTAGAGGGTCTGATCAGTGTTGGGTTGATGAAATAAGCTCATCCAGAAATGTTGGGAAGACCAGTTCATTAGCCACTGAGGGGGGAATAGGTGCTCACCCAGTCACAGGAGGGACTCGTAGTGCCATGGTTGGTTCACCCAAACATTAACCTGGAAGATAGTCTTACCCATACAGTAGAAAGACTGCCAGTGGTGCAGTGATCGCAGCCTGCAGCACCCTCCAGTCCTTGCAACCTACAGCCAGTCCAAGCAACAGGAACTGCCCAGCAATCATGACCAAAGCTGCCCCCACGGTAACAGTGAGGCGTTGGCCTGGGCGGCAGAGTTCCAGCCCTAAGAACAGAGAGGAAACAATGGGGCTGAAGGAGTTGTACAAAACAAAGGGCATAACTAAGGAGGCTTAAGGAAAGCAAAACAAACTCACACAAGAACCTTCTCTAATGGGCGCTACTAACCAAGAAATAGGTGCCAAGAAGTGCATCCTGGCTGCTATTAGGACTCTTATCACAGAGTCCTAATTAAAGCCAGGAAGTAAACCTTACAATGGCCATAAACTGATGGGGAGGTACTACTCAAGCCTGCATAAAAACAACAGGAAAAGCCCCTCCAACTGGGTGTTAAATTACAATTTTTAGCCTCTTTTAGAGACATTACAGCAAAATACTCTTCAAGATGTAATGTTTCTATTAGGCATTTATTACCAGAAATGGACTGGCAGGGTCTAACCGGAGTGCTAGTATCAGATAGAAACTTGAAGGGCAGAACTTGAATATATATACACACAAGTGGCTTTAAAAGTCTGAAACTGTTCTTTATGAAATCTATTAACTGTGAGAAAATAACAACTGTGACATGTTCCAGAAACCATGAAATGCTCTTTGTAAGAAAAAAATTGGTGCATGAAATGCTGCCTTTAAAGGTCATTAACAGCCAAGCAATTCTACCTATGAAAGATATTATCAGGCAAAAACTACCTCTGATTGGGCCTGGCAGCAAGGAAATAACCTTGCTACGGGAAAGTAATGAACACAATGAGTTTCGTTATTTCTTTTTGCTCTTTTTGGTAATTCTCTTAAGCTCAGAGCAGGAAGAATTTCCTGCAGAAGTAATACCTTCTATGTGATATAAGGATAGGGTACTTATGGAGGTTTGGCTGAAACGTAGGCAACAAACCTTATTAAATAGTTTTACTACATCTGGAAAGTTGAGGGAAAACAGGTAGTGACGGATAATCCAAATGAGGAAGTGTAGGTCTGAGGGCAGTTCCAGGCCCCCGAAAAAGGGTAAGAGCAGAGAGTGGCTTGAGTGTGAGACTTAAGAGCATCAAAGACAGGGACTAGGTAGGTTGGAACATAAGGAACTGGCAAGAAGTACCATTTGTGTGAGTCAGGGTCAGGCAAGGAATAACTTAATTCGTCAATGAAGGATAATATGGAGCAAAAACTTCCCTCAGGTGTTATTATTGAGCAGAAACTTCATCTGGATTGAGGTCAAAACTGAGTATGCTTTTCCCCAGATAGCACTGTCCATAACTTGAATGCTCTCAGTCTACAGACAGTAAGGTACCTGTTGGCCCAAACTTACGGATGACGTAGAGTGAGAGGTAGACTCCAGCCAGCATGGTGCCAAGGAAGAACCTAGTCAGGATGAACATGGCAGGTGAGGTAGCTAGTGCACACAGTGTCCCGCACAGCACCGCCAGCACAAGCGAAAGGAAGAAGGTTTGACGCCTCCCAAACCTAGATAGTGCGAAAAGGAGTGGTAAGTGGAGGAAGAAATGTAATGAAAACAGAGCATGGGGGAGGGTTCAACATTCTCATATCCAGGCACAGCAGCACTCAAGACATGGTTCCTACTACAAAAATTACCATACTGGAGCAATTTCTGCCTTGCACCTCAGATATCAGGGCCAAGATGGTTTGATGGATATCATCCACAGAAAGAGCCAGTGGTTACCTCTACCATAAAACACAGGCGCTCTGTGTGAACCTTCTGGAAGCCAGGGGTGTAAGAACTTATACAGGGGCAGCCCAAACACGAGCAAGGACAGGAGTGACACTGGAACCAAAACAGATGAATTTGCAATATAAAAACAAGCACTTACAGTGCAATAGGTCTCGCATTTGCGAGAGTTTGATCTGTTGGCATTGTAAACGATACTGTCTTTTATTTATGCGTTTATATAAAACCTGCAGGCGACGTTTACGCACCGCTTACAGGTTTTGTAAACATAAATAAAAGGCATTATCATTTACAATGCCAATGGATCAAACTCTAGCAAATGCGAGACCTATTGCACTGCAAGTGCTTCTTTTAGGTGGCATTCGTTTTCGCGCTCAGCTTTGAAGTTGTAATGCTCCCTACCAGCACAGGTCTAAAAGCCAGCCGTGCTTTGTTGGGTCCATACTCAAAACAGACTGAAAGGAATCCGCAAGGGATACAATTACAGCTACGGAACTACGCATCCATGTATAAATGGACTGCCTAAAAGTCATCGAGAGGCCATTAACATCTTGTAAATCTATAATTTGATCACAGGCGTGCATAACGTCTCGTTAGTATAAGGGAAAATTAACGTGTATTTGAGCTCCAAAAACAAAGAGGAAGAACGACACTCTACCGTGACCACCGTAGCTGCCTCCAAAAGTCGCCAAACCAAAAAAGTCAGTACGAAGAACCACACTGAAAAACTCTATTGAAGCATTCTCCTCCTATACGCAGGTAACCTATATCCACTGCTCAAACACTCAGAAAACAAGTGGTGCGCGCACGCGCGCCACAGCTAAGCATGTGATTTCAATTATCACGCCCGTGTCTGGGCACGATAATTAAAACCACATGGCCTATTGGTGTCTATTACGCGCACCAAGCGCGTAATAGACACCAATAGGCCATGGGCGGAGCATTGCTCCTCCCATGGCCTATTGGTGTCTATTACGCGCACCAAGCGCGTAATAGACACCAATCGGCCATGGGCGGAGCAATGCGCCCGCCTTTGGCCAATTGCGTGCAGTCTTTTATAAAAAGACGCACGAAAAGGCCAATGGGGTAGCACAAAAGGAATCGCACACGCACGAGCGTGTGCGATTCCTAGGTCAGTGCTGAATCCCCGTTTTTCACCTACTAAATGTCTCGCGCTGCGCGAGCACTGCTGCGCAGTGCAACGCTAGGCGCGAGACCTAAAAATATTGTTACTGATATTTGAATATATGCGTCCTGGAATCAAGAGACCTTTTACTATTGCCAGAGAAGATTTCGAGAGTCAAAAGCAGAAACAACCCAAGAAAGTGGACTGAAGAACTAAACCATGGTTAAAAACATATTCCAGAACACTTTTTCTAAAGTAATCAAAAATAGAAGTGCTATGTATATAGTGATGCCAATGTTAAGATTAACATGCTTATGATAAACGAGGTAAAAGGAAATGTACAAAGGTGGGACCACCAACTTAATTCCCTGCTTCCGAAGCCATGAGAAACAGCTTCCTCCAGGTCTGCTGGGGCAACATTTGGAAAATGGTGTTGTGGGCAACTAAAAGATTTGATCACTTTCTGATCACTCTAAGGACTGGAGCCTTTTGGGAAACTACTGCTATCTTATTGAGGGTGTACTGTTTTAGGTAGGGCTTGTGAAGCACCAAAATGTTCTATCCGCTGCTAGTACCCAGGGAAATTAAGTGATCAGTTGCTTATAGTACCCTTAGTCAGGCATGTAGTGGGAACAAGGAAGATAAAATAGCAAGGCAAGATATTTACATGTCTGTTTAAGCTACTTGATTGCAACCTTCTAGCAATCTAGACAGGGTACCACCCTTAGCACTTCTAGTACTAGGACACCCTTTACATTATGAAGGGATTGACACAGCCAATACCTACGACGTAAGAAGATCCCGAAAGAAAGCGGTGTCATATTTGCGTTCTGATGGATACCTAGAAGATTTAGATTCAAACTTCACATTAAGTCTGTGTCTATGTAAGTGATCAATAAAGCGCGACTGTTATTCCGAGGAGTGTCCTGGCGCTGTGGCATAGGAGCAGTCAGCAGGCGAAGAGAGTGCGTCTAGGTGCAGGAAAAGAGCCAGGTCAGAGGCAATCTCCCTTTTTACCTCTTTCCACTTCCTAGACCACATTCCTGTTCATGAGTGAAGCAAGCACCAATCAGAGTGTTCCTTTTCTAGAGCAATGAGCAGCATAAATGTTATACCTATACAGCAGGCACACTCGCTCATTGTTACACAGTCTTATCCAACAGCGGCCTCCCTCTCTCTTACCTGTCAGCAGAGAATCCCAAGATGAGGAATCCGGTCAGAAACCCAATGATAAGGCACACCTCCTCTAAAGGCGCCTTCCAGTACTGGCTGCATACCAGATTCCACTGTTGCAAAAACACATAAGGGTGTTAACCTGAGTTAGTGTTACATGTCAACATTTCACCAGCTCTATAGTAGCAGCCAGAGCAATTGTAACGTACAGTCAAAATAATACAACACAACAAGAGCTTGTGGTCAGTTAATGGAGGAGAGGATAGTCTGTTTGTAATGTGCCAGTATTAATAATTTAAAGGACTGTAGTCCTCACCTACCTGGGGTGGCATGCTTCATCATCAGGCCCCTCCTCATACCAACTCAAGTGTGGTGTTGGTGAATTCTACAACCTTTAAGGGAGGGGAGCTCATGAGGTGTTCAAAGCTCTGTAAAATGTAAAAACCATCATAAGTAGAAACACAATTTTTTGTTCATTCTGAGTGGTCATCATTAATGATTAGTAATATGCATCCTATGGCAAAAAGTAAAGGTGGACTCACAAGATTGAATTACTGAGTGCTCTGCATTGTTACAAGTGCAGAAAGACGGCCTAACTGCTGGATGGTCTGGTGCCAAATACAACAACGAAAACCCAAGAGGGTCATTTATGGTCTCTAAACTGATGGCAGAGGACCTACCTTCTATTTTTTTATGCCGCTGGGCCACAGGGCTGTAGGAGAAGCAGAGGAGACACTTGCCTCAAGCTCGATCAGGCTATAAGGAAGAGTGTGCGGCCCGTGCAGTAGCAGTGGCGTCATTCACGTCCCAATGTAAACGGGGCTGCAGGATATGTAGTCCCATTGCATGCCTGATGCCGTAATGTTCATATAAGCCTTGGAGAGGGACGGTTTTAATCATAGTCTGTAGACCTTGTTATATCTCCTAATAGAGCAGCGAGTGTGTTTTGCAGCATGTATTGCAAAAGAATAGGTATGATCATGTTATCAACAGAACTTGGACGTATATCCAGAATCATGCCAACGTAAGTCAAGGATGAAGAGGTTAAAAAAAGAGGGTATTTTAATTGATTTAAATAGGGATGTTAATGAAATGTCATTGTTGAGGCCCACAGTGTGCATTAGGAGCCTGAACACCCAGATCGGTTCTTTCAAGAACAGGGAATGACTGGAATCACCTGTATGACATGGACGTCTGGGTTTTTTGATGACCATCCAGCTAATATCATTTACATTATGACCCAACTGTAAGAAATGTATTTCCGTTTTGGTTGTGGAACGTCTACATCCGATGCTGCTCCTGTGGTTTGTTATCCGGGTCTTGATCTTTCTAGCAGTCATCCCTACACATCGTAAACCACCGAGGCAGGTGATCAGATGAACACCCTCACTGTTGCAGTTAGTGAACCTACGCAGTTCCCAAAATGGGTGTTACCCAAATCACGATTAGTTTGTTGCTCTGTAAACATATAAACTCCACAGTTGCCACAAGGATGATGCCGCGTTATTTTAGGCAGGTTCCACAGTTATTTGGGAGTTAAAATCTGCCTTGATCTGATGTGGATTAAAAAGTCTTTCAAGTTGTGACTATGTTTGAACACAAAAAGTGGTCTATCTAGTGTCATCAGGTGTATGGAGGATGTGCCAGTTTTTATGGATAGCTTTCTTGAAATCATTAGATAAACCGGCAAAAGTGTAAACACAGACTAGTCTCTCTGAGGCAGATTTATTGTGGGTCTCAAGAAGTGCAATTCTATCGTCGTTGCAGACTCTTTTTATAACTCAGTCAACTCGTTTTTGGGGATTTGATCTCAGCACTAGTTGTTCACTCAGTAGAGAAGCATGAGTCTTAAAGGTATGTAGGTTGGAAAACTTTCTTCTGAGTTGGAGGAACTGTCTTACCGGAAAGTTGTCTTTGAGGGCTCTAGGATGGTAACTCCTAAAGAGCAAGAGAATATATGTCCAAGTATTTCTCCGGACAGGTACCATGATGATCCACTGACCCAGGTCCACCGGAACGCCCGCAGCTTTCTCCGAATCAGGGAGTTGTGGATATTGACTCTTGTGGATATTTCTACTGCCCTCTCTCATGGCCAGAGTGATCCCTTTTCCTGCCTACACCTATGACCTGATTTTTAGCTGGCTTTCATTATCTTCCAGTATCCGGATCTGGCCCCCCGCATCCCTTGATTTGAGGTCTGCTACACTCTCCGTAGTTTCTTGAGCCATAGGAGGCTCTCCTGTCCTAGTATCAGCGAGCTTGTGCGTGTCCAGGCTCCCCAGGCGTTTCGGTTCCCCATCGTTTAGCGCCCTGAAGGTGTGACCCGCATCTGGGGTTTTCCACCAAAACACGCGTCATCGCATGACCTCAGCCGATTGGCACAACCTTCATACAACAGTTATTATTCTATGTTGTACTTTTGTCTACATAAAAGATATAAAAATTATGCATCAACCTTCTGTTGGACAGAAATCAACAAACTGGTCATAGTGCCAACAATCAGTAACAGGAATAGTTTGTGTATAACTTCTTGTGCACTACATGTTGGACCTTTTGTTCTGTATAAATCCTTGTGCACTATATGTTGGACCTTTTCTAGTGAAGGTTGTGTGCCGGTTGTGTGTGGCTTTGTTTTGCAGTTTGATGAGTGATTGAATGAATGTGGTTTTGAATGGGATGCATGGCTGAGTTGGTTGCACAGTATATTTGATCTATTCTCGTGTACGCCTGGTTACTAAGAGTGTGTATGATAATCTTTCTATTATTTGTCATTGTATTTATTGCAATATTTTATTCATGTAATTGACTTGTATAATAAAACCAGGTTATATTACATATAATATTTGTTTTACGGTATACTTATTAACTTTTCTCTTGCTTTGCACACTATGGGACGGGGTAATTTATTTATTTTCCCTCTTCTTGATCCTTGACGTTAAGCTAATTGATTAAAGTATTTTCAGGCAGTGGGGTTATGTTTGATTGAAAGTTCTGTAGGTAACATGATCACACCCATTCCTGTGCAACACATGCTGCACCACCCCCTCTCAATATGCTGTAATAAGAGACATCACAGGGTCTACACAATAGGATTAAAAAACGTCCCTCACAAAGCTTATGTAAACAATACGGCATGGAGCATGCAATATGTGAATGACGTAACCGCTACTGTATGGGCGGCACACGCTTCCTTCTAAATTGGAGACCGAGCCTGTGGCAAGTGTCTCTTTTGCTTCTCGGAAGGCACCATGGCCTGGTGGCATGAAAAATACAAGGTAGACCCTCCACCTCCTTGACTCCAGAGATCATAACTGTCGCTCTTGGGCCTTCGTTGTCTTTTCGCACTTCTAACATTACCAAGCATTCTGTAATTCAAATTTTGTGAGTCCACCATTACTTTCCACCATAGGTTGCATGTGCCATATTACCAGTCATTATTGATGACCGCTCAGAATGAACAAAACATGGATGTTAATAGTACGCTCTGATTATGATGGTTTTGACTTTTTACACATGTATCTTCCCTTGTCCCTCCCTGGGTGCCCTATTTAGATTCATTCATGCCCTGTCTGCCAAGCACAGTTGAGGCTCAATCCCAACTGGAAGTGGTGATCCACTCACCAGCCTGCTTTGGGGGTGGGAGGGGGTGTGGAAGAGGGAGAGATAGAGAGATTATGGTGTGCACTTGTCACTTTCAATCTGTGGTACACCTGTGACTGCCGTACCCACAGCTGAAGAAGCGCACATTTTATCATCTAACACAGGCTTATTTTGTGTCATCTAAACTGCTTGTTTTCTATCTTCAAATGAATACAGGTTCAGAACCACAGTGAAATCCAGAGATTAATTAGCCTTCGCTGGTTGTACAATTTTCATTTTACTAACCTTCTTTTGATTATTCATATTAGTAGAGAGGTCTTTTGGTCCTGGTGAATGCATCCACACCTCTGGTATCATTTAGGCAGAAACATGTTGATCTTATGAATGGGGACGAATTATACCCCATGTTTTTGCCATTTCTCACTGGGATAGGGTGGCCAGACGCCCTGGATTTACCCAGACAGTCCCGATTTATTGCTGACTGTCCCGACAGTTTTAATTAAAACTGACAAATTATCCCAGTTTTGGGGAGAGGGGTGGGTAGAATGCGCATTTGATGTAAACTGTTTTCCTTTCGCTTTAAAGACTCTCCAACTGTGCTGCAGTATCAATGAAGCAGCACAGCAGGATGTAAAGAGGGGCATATCAGAATCTAAAAAAAGACCCTCAGTTGACGCCCATGCTTTTGTGCTGTCCCCTTAGGCTCATCACAACATCTGGGAATGAAGGAGAGGAGTTATGAAAACACTGTTTACACTATTTTAGTTTGGATTGTGGGACGTGGGCAAAACGTTAATGCTATCTCACCTTCAAAAAGAAACACAGTATGTTTTATTTTTGGTTCCATATTGTAGAAAAGGCAAAATCATATATTTGTGGATCCTTGTACATCTCTCCATGTTATATGTTGTAGGCACGTCTGTACTTTTATCAAGTCTTGGTTTAATCATTTGCTTTCTGCACTTTCAGCTCCGTGTGTACCTTTTATAGGTGCAGCCAAGGCTACAAGTCCCAGAATGCCAACAGGCTCAATGATCTACTCATAAGGCAACTTGAGACCTTTGTAATGTCTTTCTTTAGCTAGGTGAAGCTGAACAAAATGGTTTATGGGATGTGCCAGTGTAGTCATTCCTTGGCAATGAGTGAAGTCATTATAGTTAGCATGACCTGGTGTCCTGGATTTGCTGAGGCAGGTCTGAATTCTCATAAAATTTCTCTGCAAGTTTCAGCGCATGTCCTGGTTTTCGAAGGGGATAGATAGTACAAAGAGGAAAGTTTTCATGTATTTTGGTGCAGAAATATTAGCCCTGATCAGAAAGCTATTTATTTAGCACAGATAATACTGAGTAAAAGAGGTTTTTAATTCCCTGTAGTACCTATTGTCTGTCTTTCGTATGCTTGTCTGTACTGTCAATTAAGACTTTCGGTGCCCATAAGTCGATGCAAAATTATAGTCCTACTTCTAATGTTTATGGACTTTCCCGGTTTTTGGTTTACAAAATCTGGTCACCATACACTGGGAACAAGTATAAAACATTACCAGGTCCACCAACATGTATTTTTAACAGTTTTTCACCTTCTACGCACATTTTTTTTTTCTTCAATTCACCTTATTGAGGACTCCCTCCATACCTTTAAACACCCCATGAGTTCCGTCCCTTGGCGACTGTAGCCTATACCAACACCATACTTGTTTGTGTAAAAAGAGGCCCTATGATGAAGCTGCCACCTCAGGGTGGGTCAGGACTGTAGTCTTCTAAATTAATGTGACTGACACATTACAGACAGACTATCCTCTTCTCCATTAACTGACCAGGAGCTCTCACTGTGTTGTACTGATTAAATTAGGAGGTCATATTCTGTGATCTTTGAGCCCTCCTGGTTTGTTTTTCCTAGTCAAAATAAGAAACAAGTATAACGTTATTTACCCATTCAATATAACACTGGTCAATCTTGTATAATTTCTAAACCCCAAGTCAACCTCAAAACTGAGTGTTAGATTTTCAGAATTCTCCTGTCACATAGAGCATCCTACTGTCATGCATACGACCAGGCCCCACAAAATTATCTAAATCCCCGAGTGGAACCACAACAAGAACAGTCCAATATTAACATCCCCCAACTGTACAGCACTTCAGTCCAAATCTAGCACCACCCGTTCAAACTGCAACATACCCAAGCCCAGCTTCATTCAATTAAACCGTACCAAGCCTAGTCCGATTCTAGTATTCTCAGCATAATATAGGACTTCCCAGTAAATTGCAACCTCCTGTAAATCAATCCCAACTGTCACGTGACTAGCCCTAGCAGCTCCAGTCAAATTGAAGACATCTTCAATCACTATCCCTTCTCAACTCCCAAAGCCAAGCATTCCTACACGACCTGCTAAACCACCTTCTCCCTCCTATCTAGTCCCAACACACCGCTACAATAGCTCCCGTTTAATTGGTCACCTGGGTCACCATGTTGTTGGCCAGTGCCGGTTGGTTGCTGTACTCCCAGCCTCTATCACAAGGCCCCTCTTGCCTCTGAGAACTGCTATTGTAGAAATAGCGGCTGCACTGGCTGTGTGCCAAGACGCCCTCATCATCGAGACTGAATGGAATGGTGGCATTGAGCAGCTCTTCGCCCGTGGCATTGCGCAGCGCCAAAGGAAGGTTACTCAGGTCCACACGACACTGGTGATCAGGAGTCAAAGTGATAAAGATATCAGAGAAGATTCCAAATGCCACTAGAAGGTTAGGCAGCCAGCTGAGGATCAGCTGAAGGCGTTGGTGCTGCCCAAAGCCGTCCACTCTCGCCATAGTGATCTCAAAGGATGGCGGCTCAAGTGCAAGCTCCAGTGTGCTATGTCCCGAGTAATCCCTTGGCAAAGAGGGAGCCTCTGGCTCTGTCACCGGTCCATCCATCTCTAGAACGTTTGGTTCCACAGAGTCCCAAAAAAATCGGAAGCTGGGAGCAAGTGAGGGATGCTGAGGGGCTCCCTGCAAGAAACAAGCACAAGACTTGGGATAAGCATAAAAAGTTACACTGGAAGAGAGACAGTGGGGAAGAAAAGTTGGGAAGCAATAAGCAGAGTGAAAAGCCATGTGCTTTGTAGAACCTGCAGAATTAATAGTAAATGGTTAATGGCTGTATGAGGGAAAGGGATACAAGAGACTCAAACTGACAACTGTACATTAGGGGTACCTGGACGTTTTCACTTGTCAGAGAGAGAGATAGCAGGAGACATAGAGGAAGAGAGACAGAAAGAACATGAGAGAAGAGACTGTGGGTTTGTGTGAATGTATACGGCCTTTTCGGGTAGCTAGCAGGGTGTAACACTAGACCATGCCGACCTCTTGTATTTTACACATTTTTGAGCCATAATTAAGTGTGAGCTAAAATGACCTAAGAATCTAAGCAGACAAGACATCGCGTCCAAACATTTCCATTCCCTGTGTACATAAAGCAATTAAAAAATGTACTAGTGGCATCACTACCTAATCCTGGCAGACACAGATTTGGTTCCCAAGTAAAGTAGCGCAGAAAAAACTATCTCATGGAACTTTTACAGAAGAGATGAAGGAAGTAGCTGAGGACAGATTACTGGAAATCAGCTGGAAGCTCTGACAGATCTCCTCAAGACTATTCTTGTCCCAATTCTACTACAAGTAGAAATACTAACAACTAGAAACCTGCCCCAAAAACCAAAATATGCTACCAATAAGCAGAGAACATACAATATTAATTAAGTTAATAGATCTGGAACAGTGTGGCTTTAAGCTTAGATGGAAGGCTACACTTGTATAATACGCCTATGGAATAAACCATCTTTGGAGTAGAATGTATCTAGTCTATATCATCCTGTGGAAGGGGAAGGCTTCCAGATAAAAAGAAATGTATTTAGGACGACTCTGAATTTTATGCAAATAGATTATTATTTATCAGCTATTTTAAATGTTGATCATTTCACAAAGCAAAATAAAGATCATGTAAATGGAGTCCGGATGAAAAAGGTAACCTCCTTAGGCTGATGAGTACAAAACGAGGCCTGGAGAAGAAAAAAAAACAAAGTTGGAAAACCAACCATGGAATTTTTAGGGGGACATTTTATGATCACAACAGTGAGAAATATGTGGCGGTCAGGTCAAAGAGGAATTTATGTACAAATGGGAGGGCTTAAGTTGTGTCCTCGCTTGTACATGGAGCATAAGAAGCACTTCAAGGTCTTTGAAATTTGTTTCATCGCTCGTGCCTGCAAATTCTGAGTTCTGAGGCAGAACCAGATGTTTCTTGGATAGTCGTAAATCAATGGACCTAATATAGTCGAGCTTGGACTTCTTTGAAGATGAACCGAGACCCATACAGCAACTTTCTTAGGATGAGAGTGATTAAAGCCCTGTTAGAACTGAAAGCATTGACGCACAAGAGCTGGCACACATTGAATGCTAACAAGGTATTGAAGCTGAAGTTATTGGTTGTTGAACTGTTGTTAAAAATGTTAAAGTTAATTGTGAAAACGAGTTACGGCCATATGTAAAAGTCAAAAGATGCACAGCGGGATTTGTTTCTTGTTGGTAGCAGAGCGAGAATAAATCAATGATAGTCCTTATCAAGGCGAAATGCTAATATCAAGACTTTTATACATAGCCATATGTCATCTTGACACTTTGTGGCCCACTATCACGAGTATAAAACACTCCTGCACTTTCCACAGTTGGTTAATTATTATATAGAATTGAATAAACGTATTAACAATTATGACACATTGAAAGCACTCTGCATACATTTAGCGTATGAGCTCTCTGCTGACGGAATAAGTGCACACAGTCTGTCTCGTGTCATTTTCTGGAATTTGTAACATTAACTGTATCTGACATTAACTGTCCATATAGGCCCAGATTTATATCTGGGAGGACAGGCTGTGGATCTGCCATGGGGACGGAGCAAATTACTCCGACCCCATGGTGGAGAGGCTGCCCACCTTATTTATAAATGACCGCCGGTTGGCGGTCACTTATAAAGACATTGGCAGGAACTGCGCATTTACTCTTTGGTACAGAGCTGCGTCGAAAGCACGCAGCTCTGTAGCAAACAGTATTCTTTTTTTTCCTTTTAAAAAAGAAAATCCCAAAGTGGGATTTTCTTTTTGAAAAGAAAAACCAGTACTGCTTCCCTCGCCATATGAGGCTTCTCCCAAGGCGGGAGAGCATTATAATGTTTTTACTGTTCCTTACTGCCAGGTAAAAAACAGTAAAAGATGGATACATGTCCGCTCATCTTAATTGGGCGAGCAAATATGTTGCCATTTCTCCGACAGCCCTTACTCCCCAGGGCCGTCTGAGAAGTTTGGCCACGCAGAAACAGAGTAGTCTCTGCTGCGGCCAAACTAAAGGTCCGTCTGCAGTTAAATTTGGAGGGCAGACAGACCACTATATTGGCAGGGAGGGAACTCTGTCGCCGTTTTGACAGAGTACCCTCTCTGCCAATATATAAATCAGACCTATAGTTCCTTTAGCAGTTCAATTGCTCCAGTCTTCTGCTAATTTGCCCGGGGTAAACCTTTGTTTACAGAGCACAAAAGAGCTCTAAAATCAACAAGAACGAACAAAATTTAAAAAAAAAAAAAATTTAAAGTTGGAAGGTCCTTCAAAACTGAACAAAGTGGCAAGCAGCAGGCAATAATAGATTTAACAAAAAAGCAAGGTGTTCAGTTTCCTCCAAAACTGACCGACCATCTCACTAATCGCGGATTAAGCGATAATTCAACAGATGGTCCAGGGTAATCTTTTTTGTATTTTTTCCCCCAAAAAATAATGCAAAATGGTTCTGTGTGACAGACGTTAATATGCAACTCAATGCAAACAAGCGATGATAGTTCAGAAGAAAGATGGAAGCCTTAGCTTTGACAAGCTGCAATACTGGCTTTGAAGAAGGTGGGCCAGGATACGAAGAAGCCTTTAGTTTTTTCTTTCTTTCCATTGAGTTAGTTGCTGGTATCAAGGAGCTAATGTAAATAAATAAAATGTGTATTGGCTGGTTAATCAAATAACCTTTACAATAACCACAAGCAATACACAGTTGGATTTAAAACAAGCCTCCACACTAAAAAGTTCCCAGTATGAATATAAAAAAAAAAAAACAGTGAATAAAAGTCCCACTGGGCAAGGATTATAAAAAACGGAGTGTATAACATGATAAACACAAGATCTAATAATCAGTAAATCAAAAGTCATGCTGAGTGCTGTCCCTCTTACACCGTGTTTTAAAATCAGTTAGACAGAGCCACTGGAGGATAATTGTAGACTACATTACCAGCATTTGATCCAACTGCGTGATCATGATATTGCAAAACTTGGTGAGCTTCCCAACTATTTTTTTATTTGAACATTTTTATAAGCACTCAAACAACTATTTGCCATCTTAGAGCGATGTAAAGATAGGGAGTCATTAAAATGTTGCAACAGTGGGAACCACAATATGAAGGAAACGAGAACAAAGAAACAGAAATTGTATCATTAGTGTACAGCGATCAAAGTCTCTGAGCGATGGTAGAGCGTTAAGTGTGAAGCGCGAATAGTTCTTTCCTTGTCCAACACAACTTCAGAACTCACAGGAGTGGCTCTAAACTCAGAACATACAGTGAGGTCAAAAAGGACACAAAAACCAAACGCCACAATAGGGGCAAAACTCACAGAAAAATCACAGAAACTAAAACCTTTAGAAGTAGAAGGATCACAGGCTTTAGAAGATCTACTTGCCCACTTGCTTTGGCGAGTCCGATTCTATCAGGTCGAGCTATTTTTAAGACCTACTGGTCCATTCTGGCAAGTAAACTTCAGCTGCAAAGGAACGTGTTCTGAACATTCAGGAAGTGAATGAGCAATAAAGATGCCTTTAAATCTTGTTTTTACCTTGACACATCTGCTGTCCGTGTAAGGACAGAGGTCAAACGTCAGTTTGTCTTTTTACTAATTGATGCTTATCTTATCCTGGAAAATGGTGTTTACTTTTCTTACTCATAGAGGATTTTGTAAAGAGCTGCCTGACAATCATTGTGAAACAAAAGGCAGTAGGATGTCAGTTTTCTTTCTAGCACAAAACATGTAAATAACTTGTAAATGAATAATATATCAGGAATTAAAAAAGCAAATTTGTTTATAATTCAGAAGTGTGATGCAAACAAAGATTTAAACAGGAGCAAAACAAATCGGAACACTTTACTTGGTGATGTGCAAATGACAACTATTTGCAGAAACTAGATTTCCAAACTTTATTGTTCGTATACTATATACTTTTCTCAATAAAACCACAAGTCAGTGGGAAATTTTGTGGCCATTTCAATGGAAAATGTGCTGATAGCAAACAGCATTGTGCTACCACTTCATGCTTTAGTTATATAATTATTTTAAAACATGATTTGAGAAACATTCCTGCCCCCGCCCTGATGACAATGCTGTCAATGAACTAAGAGGCAAGTCAGGGGCCATGTGTGTCCCTACATGTGGCTAGATTTTTATTATATATCTAGAGAAAAGGTTTTTTCTATTAACTCAAACAAAAGAGTTTTTTTATACAGCAGAAACGATGAACTCACAAATTTGAAGGTGCTCTCATATGTGTTAACGAAGAAATTGGCGGCTCAGTGAATTAAAATACTTGCCCAGGATCACATATTCTGAAATCAGTTCATGGGGTCCAGAGCATTACAGTTAGGTCGAGTAGATTATTTAAGTCACTAGACCTGCAGGTCTGGTAACATTTTTATGATTGTTCGAGGACTGGATAAGGACCCATATACAAAGGACTGTCTTTGAAAATAGAACTAAAAGAAACAAGCATTTGCAATGCAATAGGTCTCGCATTATTAAAGTTTGAGCTATTGGCATTGCTAAATAATGCAACACCAATAGCTCAAACTTTAATAATGCACTGGTGGTGCGTGGGAACAAACATTAGGGTTTGCGTGACTACAGACTTTCACCATGTGTGTGGGGAACAAACTTTAGGGTTTCTGTGACTACAGACAGTCCCAAGGGGAGTGACCACACATTCACAAGATATGCAGGATCAACCTAAAAAAGTAAGACTACAAACTTTCACATGGCATGCAGGAACAAACTTTACAGTTTGTATGGCTTAACTGTCACAAGGGTTGTGAGTCTAAACTTTCACAAGGTTTATGTGATAATGTGAGAGCAAACTTTCACGCTGTCACTGGTTGAATGGGAACCATCTTTATAAGTTGTGTGACTGCATGCTTTCAAATAATGTGTTAGAAAATAATTTACCGGGGTGCGACTTCTAATTGTCACTGGGTGAGTGGCAGCACACGTTACAGGGTATGTTAGTAAATGCTTTCACAGCATGTGATAGAAACAACCTTTCAAAGGGTATGTCACCAACAAACTTAAACAAGATGCACAGCTATTTTCTCAGGGTATGATCTGTACAAATGTTAAACAGTGTGCCTCAAACTTTCACACGGTTGTCAGGAACATACTTAGCAGGGTGTGTGAGGTGAAACTTGTACAGGATATGTGACTACAAACAACGGGGTCTGTGACTATAAACTGTCACAAGATATGTGACTACATTTTTTCTTAGGATGTCTGACTACAAATCTTCACATGTGGTGTGTCTACAAACTTTCACTAGGTGCGCGGCAACTAACTTAGAAGGGTGTGTGAGGCAAAGCTTGCACAAGACCTGTGACTACAAAGTGACTATAAACTTCCACGGGGTGTGCGACTACAATTTTTCATAAGATGTATGACTACAAACTGTCACAGATGGTGTGACCATGCACTTTCACAGGATGTGTGACTACAAACTTTCAAAGGATGTGTGGGAACAAACTTCACAGTGTGTATGATTGCAAACAGTCACGGGGCACGTGGGAGCCATCGTTACATAGTCTCACTATAACCTGTCACAGAACGAGTGACTATTAACTTTCACAGTGAGCGTCACTGAAAACTTTGACAGCGTATTGGATGTTAACCTTCGACTGGCTTACGAGGACTGGAGCGTCAATAATGATGGCACCAGGAAAGAAGGCTCGCAAACTACCAACCCTTGGATGCACTGGGCTTCCAGAGAAACAGGTCCGAGATTCACGGAAGCTGGCTGCTGGCACCCGGATGTGGAGTGGCTGGCGCAATGGCCAAGGCACCATGTTCTGTGCCATGTAGCTCTATTACAGCTGCCACGTGCCAATCCTGGCAGGGCACATATTTCTGGGAGCCCGTGGAATCTGGTGCCGTAAAGAGGCTCTCTCTATTCACTTTTTACAGAATGTTAAAGAATAAATGGGTGTATCTGGTTAATTTCCCAACCAGAATAAAGTATCCCAGACCCGGAGCCCTCGCCCTGCCTCCACAGACAGAAAATGTAGCCACCACGTTAGGACCTAGGTCGGGATGGTCGAGCTGACAGAGATAAGAGATGGGGACACTTTAGTATTTCATTATACGGCAGGAATGAGAGGTTGGCAAACATCCATGCCAGGCATGATGGCTGGAAACGCATACGTGGCAGAGATGTGAGGTGGGCACCCATTTCTGGCAGAGAACAGATGTAGGCACACATTCAATTTCAACAACATGGCAGGACTGAGAGATGTGCATAGATTTCTGGCAGAGATGAGAGGTAGGCGCACAGTCCTACTTACACGTGGCTGTTTTAAAAGGCGGTCACACATCACAAGCAGAGCAGGGATCCCCCCCAATTTCGTCAAATGGCTGCAATGAGAGAAGAGCACACATTCAAGACTGCGGCACAGCTGTGTGGCGGCCACTCAGTCGTGTACATGGCAAGGCTGAGAAGTGGGCACGCATCCATGCCAGCTTAGTCTTACATTCCTCGACATAGCAAGTGCCACCGGTGCTACACATTCCTATAGATATGAGGTCAGGCAGGTGGACACGTCACTGAGCGAGATGAGAGGTGGGTGCAAATTCCAGGAGGGTCTGAAAGCTGGGCAGTCGCTGGGCACACATTCCTGTACCTGGCACGGCGCGGCGGCTGACCAGTGCCCCTCCTTTGTCATTGGAGAATGGCTAGAAACAAGTGCCCCGCCCCATATCAGCGAGGTCGGGTAAGTAAACCAGGCAGGATATAGCACCCCCTGTCCACGGGTTATAAGGGGGGGGCAGCAGTTTTTGTGTCCACACATGAGTGGGAACAATTGCAGCAAGGGGGTTGAGATCCTTGTTACAATAACATAGCAGAACCCCCTCTCAAAGCTAACGCTTCCTGCGCATCAGAACTCAATAAACACAACATGTGACATGAAAAACTGCTGGAACTCACCTGAGAACAGACAGCCATCTTCCCTTCAGCACCCCCCCCCCCACACACACGCAGGCAGAGTCAGTCTTACCTGGCTCTGGGCCCTCAGGGCAGGCCGGAAGTGTCCCCCATCATTGCTCCAGGAAGGACTGCACCGCTGCAGCTGCTCCTCGTGAGGCGGCGGGGCTTCCTCTGCTGGTCGTGTCTGCCTTTCCTTCCACCCTAGACCTCCGCCTGTGATGTGGCCGTAGGGTGCCCAGGAGCCGAGTGTATGGAAAGGTGCAAGGCGGGCGGTCCCATGGTCTCTCCTCCCTCTCCAGCAGCAGCAGCCTAGATGTGTCAGATGTGTGTTCCTTGGAGGGTGGGGGAGGCACACCTACCTGCTCACTGCTAGCCACACACTGACATCCGTCTCTAGCCTGCACACACGCAAAGCGCACTGCCTATCGCCTGCACACGTGCAGCCAGTCACAGGCACGCCACTATCCACACACACTGACACCACGCCTGTCACATAAGCACAAACACCCCGCGTCTTGGCTACGCACCAGCCAATATACACCTACACCCAGCCTCAAGCTAAGAAACACACTAACACCACCTAACCTGCACACTACGAACTACACAGCAGTGGCCTGTATCTCCCCTGCACGTACCTAGCCACTCACTGGTACCCCTCTTCACACCAACTCCTGCAAACTCTCCCTTGCACAACAATTCGCACACTAAGTTGCACTCATTTGCTTCCTACCGCGCTATACCTTCACACAGCCCTGCCAACGCCTGTTCCCATGTACACACGACAACTTACACGCAAAATGCCACCTATACACGATGCCACGTGCACTCCACCCGCAAACCACTTTCAAAGGCCTACACTCACCTGTACATAAATCCTTGCGCTTCCACACTGTACCCCTGAACTGCACAGACCCTTACACTCACCTGCACACAAGCCCTCCCATGTTCACCCTGTGCCTCCGGCCGGTCCCCTTCGGTACACACGCACACTTTGCACGCTCACGATGTTTACTTCCTACAAAAGGGTCAGCTCACAATGTTGATCGTATCCCTGCGCTACCTCTAGCCAGTGCAAAAGCAGGACACGTGCACGCTCATGCCTACAAGGACGGACGCTGCTTCCCACAAACACTCCCTTGCACCCACGCTCTCTATTTACCTTGCACTCAAGCGTTGCCAGAAACACCGAGTTTGCTTGAACACTCCCTACTGCGCACTATGTATTGCACGCTCCCTACTTTACCCCTCAAACGCGGACTTGCCCACTCACTTTCTCCGCTCTACTTCTCACACTATGCTTTACAAACCAGCACTCCACTCTCCACACGCGCGTAGTATGTCAAGCTCTGCAGTGAACTCTCACACTCCTATGCCTCGCACAATCAAGCTCTGCCTTGCACACTCAGTGCTTTGCACACTCACGCCCCAGGTTGTTTCACGTGCGCCAGGCTCCTCTCTGCTTTGGCCCGTGCTCCGTATACGATTTGTATTTCCTCTCCCGGTTAAATTCCCTTTTCATTCTGAATCCCCTTCACTGAATATTTGTATCCAATTTCCCGGAACCGCAGTTATATTTCACTCCCAGGAGGCAAAAAAAAAAAGCACGGAATCGAAACCTGTGGTGCGCGCGCACCACAGAGGAGCCGAACGGGAATCGAAACTAGTGGTGCGCGCGCACCACAGAGGAGCTGGGGGAGGGAGCGCGGCAGCGGCAGCAGACGAACGCGTGCTGCTGCGCGTTCTGGCCACCGTCGGGAATGGGCGCGGCAAAGGCGGGACATGCGCCCGCCTTTGACCAATCGCGTGCCGTCTCCATCAAAAAAAAGTACGCTCCAGCCAATGTGGGCTTCCGAAAACAAAACCACACGCACGAGCGTGTGGGTCGTTTTCAGAAGCCCTTTCTAAAGGTCTCGCGCTGCGCGAGCAGTGCTGCGCACTGCAACGCTAGGCGCGAGACCTAAAAAGGGATGGCACGAAACCCAGAGGCAGAGGGTATGTAAACTGGAGGCTACAACAAAGCCCAGGAAACAGAACGTACAGACACCACAGAACGTTCATACAAACTACAACCTATAGAGGACAAATGATTTACAAGAAGATGGCTGGAGCAGCCAGTGCAGCACCTATCACTATGATGTAATCACTTATTTGTACAGCAGATTCAAGAGAAAGAAGGGTGTATGAGTATGGGGGATCAGCCACCATAAACCACCTGCTGGGAAATTACCCTTGATACAAAAAGAAAGCCCTGTTGTTATGTATTAACGATACATTTTTGGGGGGACCTATATTTCATTAAGAAATCCAAAGAGCATAATTCAATAACTTTTCAAACAAACAAAAACAAATAACTAAGACATAACCCGGATGAAATTACCTCAGTCACTTTCCTTTTTTCACAAGTCACTCATGTCACACCTTTGCACATATTGGAGTAACCAATCATTGACATGTACACAGATTGTTCCATGAACTTTGAACTCAATTCATGCTGTGTGCAGTACCATTCATCCAGGTTATGTTTCTTATTTATTTGAAAAGATATTGAATTATGCTGTTTGGGTACCTTAAAGAAATAAAGGTCCCTCCAAAAATTGTTGCTGGTACCGACTGGGCTTTCTTTTTGTATCAATGGCTACCCAGGCCATGAGGTTCACTGGGTTACCCCATTAGTCTGTAAAGGGCAATTACCCTTGTCAATAAGAAGTATTGTTACTCAGCACTCCAAAGAAATATCCTGAGAATAGTACAGCTCCACAGTTAGCATAGATCAAATGTCCATGCGTCCATAAAATGCAATACTCAAATCCCATTATTATTCACTACTTTATAGTTGATTTTCTTATAAAAACATTTTTGAAGTAGCCATAGCCAACGCGTATCGTCTCCCATGGGACTTCTTCAGGGCTTAATCAAATTCCATTTACAAATATGTTTTCCCATGTGGACCTCCGATAGTATATGGAAATTGGCTTTTACGGTCCGGTAAACTGTGTCGTTTCCGTTTGGCGTCCTATGCAGCATGCATGTAGAGTGTAAAAGCCTATAGGGATGGGGTCCAGAGAAGCCAAACCCCACTATGACAGCATGAAGCCTGAATGCTCAAGCAGGGGGCACAGAAACTATACCCCACTAGTAAAGTGTTTAGAACAACTTGACTAACAAAGGGGTTGCCACAGAACCCACTAAAATGATATACAAAGGAAAGTACTCAGGGTGGGGGCACAGAAATCAGAATCCACAAGGAAGGTGGCACAGAACCCACAAAAACGATAGTCCTCCAGTCTACAAGCGAGAAGGCCATAACCCGGCTAGGTGGTACAAAACCTAGAACTAACTTGAGGTGCACAGAAACGATGCCCAGTGTACTGCAAAGAACAATGAAGCACTGATCTCGCTCCAAGGAGAAATTACCTTTATTATAGTTTTGAAAAGTTGGGACGTCAGTGAGGGGGTGGAACTATTTCGAACTCGCTGGGATTTAGACACAGAAACTAGAACCCAATAGAAAGACAGAAACAAAAGCTGAGATGGCGTGACAGAAACCAGAACATAAGCAGGAGGTACAGGACACCTCCCTGCCAGGTGTTCTGCCTTGTCATCATAAATTATTACTAATGCATACATAACAAGCAGTGCAGGTCACCTTCTTGGGAGGGAGTCCTCATTCCTCGGTACTCATTTCTCGGGCCAGTGACCCCGCCACCACAAAGTGCTTAGTCCTAACTACCGACATCTGCGCGCTGACAACAGGGTGCGCGCGCCTAGCGACTCCTCTCCCAAAGGCACTCACTCACCTGGCCGACTTCTCAGCCTCCGGGTGCGACGCCCGGTTCCCCCATCCAAGCGCCGGCACTGGGTGAGGGGCGGGGGCTCACTGCTGAGGTGACGGGAGTGTCCTGCGCCCTCTTACTGCCTGCAGTGGGGCGACCGGCAGCAGCAGCCCGACAGGTGACAGTGCGGCACGACAAGGCCTGCAGCACAGCAACGGGGGGGAGGGCGAGGAGGAGGGGGAAAGAGAGGCCAGAGGGAGGAGAGACGCGGGAAGGAGGAGCTAGGGCGGAGAAAGGGGTAGGAACGGGAAGACAGAAAGTAGAGAGGCAGGGAGGCCGCTAAGAGAGGAGACATAACAACCAGGCGGTGTACAGCGAAGGAAGCACAAGTCAAAAACAAGGATGTGCGGGAGGAGAAACTGCTGATAGATGTATGAGAGGAGACGGTATGGGAGTCCAGAAGGAGCAATGGGTGAATTAGGCGGATTTCGAGAACGTGAGAGGTTTGAGTGGGAAGGGCAAAGAACAAGAGAAGTGAACTGGGGGCGGGGTCCTAAAAGGAGGAGCCAGGGATGAAGGCGGGGATACACTGCAACCCCTTTGATCCACCCACAGAGTACAAGGCAAAAGGCCCAGTGTGAGCTTCAACCCGAAGGGACGAACAAAGGGAATGTCTCCGGAAGGTGCCAAGTTGCCAACACGCAGAGGGCATACAGGGCCACGAGCTAATGAGGGCGGGGTGGAGGGGTATTCCATGAGGAGCCGGCATAGGCCTCGTGAGAGTCTGTCATGGTGGGGCTGCCCTTGAAGTTCAAGAGGAGTCAGAGGAAATAGCAGTGGGAGAGACTAGAGGAGTAAGACATGAAGAGTCAAAAGAAGTCTTGGAGATGGCAACATTTTTTTTTTTGGGCGGGGGTACTGTTGTCACAAGGGTGCAGTGACATTAAGGGGGGTGAAATGAAACAGTATAAAAACGAAACTGCTGGTGTTGTTCTAGGTTATAAGTATGGCTACACAGTGGTACTGGAACATTTTTTAAAGTGTGGGTGCTGCCATCAATGTTATATCACTGAACTCATAGGGATTCTGAAAAATCCAAGCGTCACACAAAGAGCAAGTGTAGCAAATGAACCACGCCAATGTAATAGCATAGCTGCCAAGGTTTCAGATTGCTATGCGTGACATTTTTAGAATTTCAGTGTAATTATGAGTGACATTTCAACAACTATGAGTGACACTTTCTCGCAAACAAAATCAAGCAATGAAGATTAGGGAAACATATAAATTACACCCATTTGAGCAACGAGAAACTATAAGAAAATCTTAAAACGGCTGGAAAGCACCAGAAATGGATGGGCACACACATAGCTAGGGGTCACAACCCAGCCGCAGCCTGTTATTTATTTCAAAAAGACATATTGAGCAGTTTAATAAAATAAAAATCAATTCGTCGATTACAGCACTGCGCGCAGCGCCACCAGCTATTATTAACCTGAGGCTGAGAGTAAGTTGCATGGCTAGTCTAAGCAATTACATTACAATACAATGAGGCATGATGGGGAGAGGGCAAGCCTCAGGAGAAGAGGCTGACTGAGGTACACATAGCCTAGATAGCTATGCTGTATTATTTCAAAAAGACACTTCGAGACACTGAGCAGTAATAATCCTAAAGCTGAACGTAGGAACGCCTTGGCCAGGGTCCGGTGTTTCGCCTGCGCTATAACCTAAGAGTATATGTACCAGTGTGTGTCATGCAGCAGGCTGTAAAAGTAGTCACAAAACACGTATGGCACAGAATTGTTTACTTTAAGACATACCGACTATTTAGCAGAAACATGTCCAACAGCCACTAGCCCAGGCCAGTAACCCACGCTACCGGCCGGAATAGCATCGTTAGTACCGCTAGAGCACTCCCAGGGAGCTCCTATGCCTGACCTGCTGGGGTATCTGTTGCTTTGCTAGAGAATATGCTCTGTGTCCCCAAACAGCTTGCTTCTGAGCACTGGTTACCACGCCCTCCGAGCTGTCCTGGCTGCAGCTGCCTAGGACCCACGCGGTTTGCGAGGCTCTTTGGGAACTTGCGTTGCCACCTGAGCCCCTGGCTAGACTCATAGACTTGCCCTGGTTGCGCTTTAGTGCTGCTCTTCATCTCTCCCACTTGTGTAAAAAATTAAATATGCCTTCTATGATCCCCAGCCAGACTCCCTCTGTGCATCTGGCTGTATCCCTGGCTGGGAATAACTTCCACAATCATGCTCTACGCTGCTCCCAACGCCTGACTGTGCACCAATGAATGCAGCCGGTGCCTGTGCTGGGGAACCCGACTACTGCTGTCCTCCTTGTTTGGCCTCATGGGAGCCATAATGAATGCTTGCTGCAGCAGTACTAGAATAAATACGTTGTGCGCTCTCCGAAAATTAAATTAATTTGATTGTGATATTGTGACTGACAACTAGTGGCTGGTTAACTTACAGTGTTCGTTCTTCTTCGCCAGGCTGAGGCAGCGTGACTCGTTACCGGTGACGATCGGCCCTCAGCCTCTCACCACGGTCTCTTGAGTGCATGACGCGGCACTCTCCTTCACCCAGTGGAATTGTGTCGGCCGGCCCGCCTGGGCTCTGTTGATGTGTTCAGAAATAATTCACCGGCCGGGCGGCATGACCATTTAAATCCTGGGCCGACCCCACAGCGCGGGAGGCCCGGTTGTTCAGGACAGGTCTGAGTGAGGTCCGAGGCTGAGTACCATGATTCCCCGGCTGCCGGCAAACCAGATAGTGAGATTGAGCAGCCAGGCCAGTGAGCAGCAGAGTCCTCACGAAATTTAATAACTCCCCGCGCTCTCTGGAAGCAGGACGTAACGTCACGTCCTCCTGCGGCGCTACGGCCAGTCTGAGACTGTGTCACTCACTGAACCTGGGCCGGGCTATGACATCACTCAGGCTCTCTGCGGGAATCAAAAAAGATAGATACATTGTATCTGTGAGGCTGAGCCCGAACAGCTAGGAGGACGTCCAAGCCTACGGGAACAGCCTGCGCAGGCTGACACTGACGCGCACTTCTAGCTGCCACACACTGTTTGCAGAGGGCTTTATGTGACAGCTCTGAGACTATGCTAATGCGTGACAATGCATTTCAGTGCGGAATGCGTGAGTCTAATGCCTGGTGCGTGATACTTGGCAGGACTGTAATAGGAGAGTGGTATGGGTGTAGTATATAGCCAGTTGTGCATTTTGGAGATCACTGTATACAAATATACTAATACAGCATTCTAGGGTAGCACACTGTCATTTACAGATACCACATTTTCAAATAAATTCACACTGACATGGATTTTTACTAATAAAACTATATAGTGCACAAATGATAATGTGTGGAAAATCGGCTATAGAAAATATTTATCATTTGCGCAGCACCAAGTGTCATGATTTGACTTGATCCTGTTTAAATCTTTGTTTCCATCACACTTCAGAATAACAATAAATGTGCTTCATCTGTCCTTTTCTAACTGCTGATATATTTTGAAATAGTTCTACACTTCAATTAAAGGTATTTACATATTGTTGTGTGATAGGGAAAAAAGGCACCCTACTGCCTTTCCTTTCACACGCCCTGCACACCAGCAAGATTGACAGATAGTTAACTTTACAAAAGCATAATCGGCCCCATACTGCAGGAGGCCACAACTAGAAATATGCCATGCATGGTTGACTCACTGTGGCAGCCCAGCCTGCTCTGAAAGCAACCCCTATCCTGACTCTCGTGTTCCATCGTTGCACAACTATTGGATCGTGGTTATCCCAAGGGATTGCTCAAACGAGCTAAAAAGAGGGCTTGGTATCGTCCTCGTGAAACCCTCCTGGAAGTCCAACCTAAAGGCAACAAAATGACTAAACTTGTCTGCGTCACAACATTTAGTACTAGGAGTACCACCGCCCCACCCGCCTAGGAGGAGGAATCGCCATCGTCCACAAATCCAGCCTCCGCCTGAGCACACTCCCTGACGAGCCCACAGAACTGATGGAACACCTTCACTTCAAGATACTGGCCAGCCCCACCGCCACCCTCCGAGGAACCCTCATCTACCGACCCCCTGGACCCCGCGGACCCTTCGCCAACTCCATCACGGACATTATCTCCCCGCAGGCCATCGCATCCACCAACTACACCCTGCTGGGAGACCTAAACTTCCACCTCGACAACCAACTGGACCCCAACACCACATCCCTCCTGGACAACCTCCACAACATTGGACTGCGCCAGATCGTGACCGAGCCCACGCACTCAGCAGGACACACCCTCGACCCCCTCTTCACTACAGGAAACTCCATCACCTTCAGCCACACCACCGAACTCCCATGGACCGACCATCGTGGTGTCCACTTCACCTACAGAACACCCACCATCCACAAACACCAGCACCTGCTTCCACGAAGAAACTGGACCAAAATCACTGACGACCAGCTCACCTCCTCACTCAACAACTCCACCCCAACCATCGCGGAAAACGACGTCCCCAACACCACAGCCCGAACCCTGCATAGATGGATCTCGGACAGCACCAACACCATAGCCCCCTCAAGAAAAACAACAATACCCGCGCCAAGAAAGCCAGATGGTTTACCACCGAACTTCGAGAGTCCAGAAGCACATGCCGCCGCCTCGAAAAGGCCTGGAGGAACACCAAATCCACAGAAGCCCACGACAACTTCAGAGCCGCCACCAACGCCCACCAACAACTCATCAGAGAAA
Organism: Calotriton arnoldi; assembly: GCA_963921515.1. NCBI lineage: Eukaryota > Metazoa > Chordata > Amphibia > Caudata > Salamandridae > Calotriton > Calotriton arnoldi. The sequence continues at coordinate 997,605 of CAWUFW010007427.1, forward strand.
CGAGGAAAAAAGCGATTGAAGACAGAATCTCCACCCACGCGCACAACAGCAAGGAACTCTTCAGCATCATCAAGGAGTTCGCCCAACCCACTAGCGAGTCTACCGACATCCCTCCCTCACAAGACCTCTGCGACAAACTCAGCACCTTTTTCCACCACAAAATCAAGAGCATCTACGACAACTTCGACGAAGACAGCCAACACACTGAACCCTCACCAACCACCCCCGACACCCGGAAACCAGCGATTGACGACTGGACCGCCCTCACCACCGAAGACACACTGAAGGCAATGAAGTCAATCCACTCAGGGGCCCCCACAGACCCCTGCCCCCACCACATCTTCAACAGAGCCGCCGACACCATCGCACCCATGCTCCGCCACACCATCACCCGCTCCCTGGCGACCGCCTCGTTCCCCGACGACTGGAAACACGCCGAGGTCAACCCCCTCCTAAAGAAACCCTCAGCGGACCCCACCGACCTCAAAAACTACAGACCCATCTCCCTGCTCCCGTTCCCAGCGAAAGTCATTGAGAAAGCCATCAACAGCCAACTCGCCACATTCATTGAAGAACACAACATCCTCGACTCCTCCCAATCCGGCTTCAGAAAAAACCACAGTACGGAAACCGCCCTCCTCGCCGCAACAGACGACATCCGCACCCTACTGGACAAAGGAGAAACAGTAGCCCTCATCCTCCTCGACCTATCAGCGGCGTTCGACACAGTCTCCCACCGCACCCTAATACGCAGACTCTATGACGCAGGAATCCAGGACAAGGCCCTCGACTGGATCCGCTCCTTCCTCTCCGGCAGGACGCAGTGGGTCAGACTCCCCCCTTTCCTCTCGGACCCCACACCTACCACCTGCGGGTCCCCCAGGGCTCCTCCCTCAGCCCGACGCTCTCCAACGTCTACATGGCTCCACTCGCCCCCATCGTCAGAACCTACGGACTCAACATCGTGTCATACGCAGACGACACCCAGCTCATCCTCTCCCTATCCAACAAGCCCAACACCGCCAGACGAAACTTTCGAGAAGGCATGGAAGCCGTCACCAAATGGATGAAAAACAGCTGCCTACAACTAAACACCAACAAAACAGAAGTACTCATCATGGGCCCAAACCCCGATGCCTGGAGCGACACCTGGTGGCCCCCCGCCCTCGGAAACCCGCCAACCCCCACGGACCACGCACGCAACCTGGGAATCATCCTGGACTCCGAGCTCAAAATGGACCGCCAGATCAACTCTGTCTCGTCTTCCTGCTTCCACATCCTCCGCCTCCTTCGTAAGACCTTGAAATGGATCCCCCTCGAACACCGAAAGACCGTCACTCACACCCTGGTCACCAGCAGACTCGACTACGGCAACGCACTCTACGCCGGAATAAACAAAAACCTCACCCGCAAGCTACAGAACATCCAGAACGCCGCCGCAAGACTGGTCCTCAACCTGCCAAAACACTGCCACATCTCCCAGCACCTGCGCACACTCCACTGGCTCCCTGTCGAGGCGAGAATCACCTTCAAGATGCTTACTCACGCACAGAAGGCCCTCCACGGCACCGGACCAGCATACCTGAACAGCCGACTCAAATTCCACGCACCCCAAAGGACCCTACGATCAGCCCAGCTCTCCTACGCCGTGGTCCCCCGCACCAGAAAGACCAGATCGGGAGGCCGCTCCTTTTCCTTCCTCGCGGCCAAAGCATGGAACGCCCTTCCGCTCCACCTCAGACAGACATCGCTCCCCATCTTCGCAAGAAACCTCAAAACCTGGCTCTTCGACAGACCCCCTCCTTGATGGATGGAACCTGCACCCCCACCCCTAGCGCCTTGAGACCCTTACGGGTGAGTAGTCGCCCTTTAACAAACCCCTGATTGAGTCACGAAATAAAAAAAGTGATCAAGAAATATTGGAATCTAGTAGGCACAGAAATCAACATAAAGGATGTACCTTTATTTGCCTTCAAGCGAGCTAAAAACATCAAAGACTATGTGGTTAGCTCATTACTGGAAACACCGAAAGCACCTGACATTAGACAACAGTTGAATGTGCCACCTTTGGTGGGTCATTTTAAATGCCATAACTGCAAAGCTTGCAGTCTCACCCTGGTAGGTTCATCATTCACCAATCATGGACAAACATTTTACCTAACACATCATACCAACTGCAATAGCTGTAACGTAATCTACGCTATAAGATGCCCCTGCGAGAAGATATATGTGGGCCAGACCACACAAAAAATCAAAACCAGAATACTGCAACATTGCAGTAGGATACGGTGCAAAGTGCAAGGGGCATCCCTTGTGGGCCACTACTTGGCCACTGGCCATACAGCGGATAACCTACAGTGGTGGGTACTGGAAAAGATCTGTCTACATCCTAGAGGTGGCGACATACTGTCGGCCCTTAACTTTAAGGAGTGCAAGTGGATCCATACTCTGGACTCTGTGAATCAACGAACAGGAAGAGACATATCGACAGATGGCCAGGCTATAATTTATTTGGAGCCCCATGTTTTCCCAACTCTGTACGTTAGTATCCCTGTCACCTGACTTCCGATTATCCTTTGTACGCAAAATGACATTTAGTTTACAACCATAGCTCAGGAATATTGTCTATTCATAATTGAGGGTACAGAATTGTACTCATTAATGTCCATGGCTATTCCAACTCAGTGCACGAATATGTACTTTACTTTATGTGCTCCAACGTTTCAAATATGTACATAACCCGTTTAAATGCCTATTACTTTGCATTACCTAGTTCGTTATTTTGACACTGATTGAATCAATGGCTTATATGCAGCTGTGAACTACATATTAAAGTTGACAACAGAAGGGTTCTTTAACCTTAATAATGTATAAAAATTGAAAATATACAAGATATCATGTTTTATACGGCTATATATTGTATATTAGGCTTTCACATATCTTTGCATGATAGAATGTGTCAGGAGGCCAACTTGTAATATAACGTAACTATGCCAAATTTCATACATATGCGTTAATGTAAAGTTGGTAAGAATTGTATCCAATGAAGTTTTCAAACACCGTTGTCTGCCTTTATTCACACGCAGGTATTCTGCTGGATACAATGTGTCAGGAGACTTATAATGCTAAATATGCCTTGTTAACAGTAATGAATTATTGATCAATCGATGTAGATTATGTATGAGTATGTATACACTTCAATTTCCAAACACCACAGGACACCATAGCACGTTCAGAGCTAGATCGGTCGAGCCGAAGCTGCGGCATTGACTGCAATGCCTCACGTTAGCCTACTGTAGCTGCTGCACCAAGCGTGCACGTCCACAGACCCAGCTGATCATGACGTCAGCTTGCGGTCATAAGCCAGCTTACGCCACCGCTCTTGTTGAAAATCGCCAGACGTACGGCTGACACTGCACATTCTAAAGGTGAGACGGGTTGCTCTTAGATACTTTGGTGTCTTGTTATGCATCACTGTTCCCCAGGATCCTGGGAATGACAGAGTTTTTCATTTAATTCTGCAGTACCCGACCACCTTTGGCGGCACTGTCAAATCAACCCATACCGGACTTCATTCGGCCGGTGATGGCTAACTGTGGGAGCTGCGCCTCGATTTCAAGGTATGCTCCTTTTAGTAAACCCTGTTGTTTGTAAAGCACATATATACTCTCAGGAGTATTAACTAACTCTTTTAGCCAATTCCAACCAAGCGATCATTTGCTTGTTTTCCATTTAGACCCCAACCTGATGGTGGAGGTCGCCTAAAATCGCCTACAATCTACGTTATTTAATAATGAGGTATGTTTTTATCTTGCGTCACCGTAGCACTAGTCCTTAGGGGCCTTCCTCCATTAATAATAGAAAATATATTATTTCCCAGACTCCAACCGGACGGTGGATGTCCTTAGAATAGTGGATTGGTTTCCTCACTTACTGGATCACTTCTTGACTAATCACCAGATTTCTGGTAAGGCTCCCCTCCACACCGTGACTTGTTAATGACAGCGCTTGAACTTAGTCCCCTCCAATCAGTTTAATTTAATTCATGTGCCTGAATGGAATTAGTCCCCTTGATTCTGCCTTGTGCTTAACCCATTCAATTAGTTAGCCATGCAACTAATGAGAACATACCTTAACTTGTTAATGATCGCGCTTGCAATTAGTCCCCTCTAATTAGTTTAATTTAATTCATGTGCCCGAGTGGAATTGGTCCCCTCTTTTTGGCTTTGTGCTTAACCCATTCAATTAGTTAGCTATGCAACTAATGAGAACACACCTTAATTCCTTCCTATTAATACCATAGGCTGTCCATTTCGCCCTTCACAGTCCTGAGGAAGACCCGCTCTTGGCGCATCACATTTGCGCGTTTATCAGGGTCGAAACGTCGACGTTACCACCATACCTGTCCATACGGCCTCCTTGACCCCAATACAAAGTCGCTATTGTGTCTAGGATTCATGTAAAGAACAAGAGACAGTACACGAAAAGAAGAATTGTATTTGTCGATGTCACTGATGTACGTTCTGTATATAGTGCACCACCACTTCACCAATCACCATACGTCACATATTGTCACTATTGTCACAAACCTCTCACCCGTAATTTAGTTGTATCTGTGACAGCCCTTCTTTGAAAAACATAAAGTAAAAACACTTTATCTTTGCAAATTTTCTTTCTCTGGTGTGTTCTTATCATAATGTCTGCGTGTTTGAAATAATTTATTTACATTTATTGTACAATTAATTGAGACAATTCGTTCGTTTCCTTTATCAATAATATAGACTGATCACAGCAATTGCATCACCCGACAGGACCAGTTGTTTTTTGTACCAGTGAATTACTCAACATATTTTGCAGGGCGATCCAGTAATATTTAGGTTTGACATATTGGTACATGAGCCATTTATGACAAAATATTGTATATAGCATACAACAAGAAAGAAGTGTGGGTCTAGTCTTTAGAGATGCTTTGCAATTGGTTAAGCATGAGGTTTACCATCAGATTGGCTCAGCAAGGGAACTTGCATATCTTGCATGTTAATCCATATCTGCTGTTTTCATTGGTGTCCTAATGGAACTTGTAAAAAACCAAATACTTTTGTATAGACACTGCTTTCATTCAGGTATTTCCTCTGATCCATATCCATGTGTTTGCATGTCTTCGTTTTTAAACCAGGACTGCCAGGTTGCCATTAGTGATTAACTGCTTTGAAATAAGCATAGGCAAGTAAAACAGATGCAGAAAAGTGGGCTTTGTAAAACAATTATAAAGAAATCATGAATATGTTGCAAATGCAAATATTTAACTATCGTGAATGAAGGAGTCTAAATATAAGATATCTTAAATCCCAATTCTATGTTTAGCACAGTAAAAGAACAAATTCATTATGTAGCATGTTTTGCATTTTTTTTTCATTTTTCTAAAACACTGCAACATTTTTAATTTAAAATTGGGAATATGGAAATACATAATTTTGTTAGATTGCTTGCTTCATGTACTCTGGGCACCATGTTCTCCGTATTTCATTTAACCTTTATCCAAACAGCCGTCCTTCGTTTTGTCCTTTTGTCCCTCTCGGTGTGCTTTCTTACCATATGTGTTGTGTGCGACTGGAAGTGTGCCTGTATATTTGTTTTTTGTGTCAGAAGGTACCTTGCTGTCTTTGGCTTGCACTGTGATATCCCTAATTGCCTACCATTCCTAATTCTCCATTAAGCCTGATTCCTCACACTTTTTGTCATGCCATGATTTATAAGCCCTACCCTCTCCTTCCTTCCCTCTCCTATAGCCTATTTTCCTCACCTGCATCTTCCTTGGCTACCAGACGCCGATAGTTGGATACTGACTACTCCTACATCATTCCCTCTCTGTTTCCTTCTTTCTGCTTTCCTGTGACATCTAGCACTTTTACATGGTCTTAGAGTAGCATAAAGTGCTAGATATGCAACCAGTGTGACATAAGAAATCCCTATTAGACCATCAACATGGGTGTCCCCATGCCAGGTGGTCTTTGTGTCAGCGTGGGTGGCTTGAGGCATGTTGGCTTGTGAATTTATTGATGTCTGTATATATGTTATTGAGTCTGCTTAACTGAGTCTGCTTATCTGCATGTTTGTGTTGTCTCTGTACCATGGATGGTGTGTGACAGTGAACATGTGCGTATACAAAATTCAGACTTATTGACTTTGTTGGTGCTTGTTCCATTATTCACTGGACAGAGCGGTGTTGGTTTGAAAGCTTGAGGAGGATGTTTCAGAATAAGGACCTGGACCATATGACGTGTGTTTCAAATTTCTGAACACACAATGGCCGCTTGCCTTTGAGGCGCCAGCTGTATAAAACAAACAAATGGTGAGATAAGAGGGCAGCCAGTAAACACTAGGATAAATAAAGGTTTTTCTAGGGATTAAAATGAGTGCTCCCTCATGGACAGGGGCAAAAGACTAGAGTTGCAGTGACCTCAAATATTCAGATGTCTGTTCCAACAAGTCCCCACCCACTGCGTGTAGGGGGACTAATTTGTAGGTATTAGTGACAGCATGTTGAGAAAACCGGGGCTTATAACTTAAGTATTGTAGAAATTGTACAGTTTGTGAAGATACAAAAAAGAGCTAGATTACATAAAAAGAGGCAGACTCGAATATGAATGTTGCTCGCTGTTCCCTCGGATCTTAAACTTTTGACTTCTGTGGATCATTGATGATGTCCAGGGACCCCCACTGAATCATTATTGGAATTTGGGGACCCACAATGAATCATTACTGGAAGCTGAAGTCACTGGCCTAAGCAATTTCGATGATTTGAACTGCAAAACAATACACAGAAACAAACATTCATCAAACAAATACACAAATTATTAAAGATTAATTTAATCCACAAATAAATGTAAAATGATTAACATTTTAATTTTAAGGAGAAGGTTGGAGCTTTTCTAAATTCAATTGAGGCCACCCATTGTCCATACTATATTCTGTTTGATGCACTTGCACTGCTCTCAGGAATCCATCTGAGGATGGCAACTTAATTTTTAGCCTCCAATTTCACATTCCTTCTCATTTACAGAACGTTTTAAAATTTCCAATTTTTCTTGTTTATTTATATACACTTTATTAATCTGCTAATATTATTTATTTTTCTATGCAGTTGTGGACCCGCTATTACATCTTGGGACATATGAATTCAGAGGGAAACGAGAGGAAGCACTCCAAAAGACTCAACCCTCTGCTGATGCTCAACAATGGTGCATAACAAAAGCAAGGAAAATGGCTACACACCTGTGGTTGGGTAGTAAAAGACAGCCATAACAGGAGTGGAATGGACCATTACACTCCTGGTCCCTGGTGCCACTATGCATGCTGCACAAGCCTTAGCTACACTTTTGACAGCGTGGGCATACAGAGACTTGAGGGCCACTGGCTACAAGACCAAGGGGATCCCTGACAGTTCCTTTTTTGTGCGTAAGAATGAGTACTGGTGCCTAAAGCTCTGCTCAGAAGACTGCAACCAGTGATATTAAATGGCAGTGTGCTGAAAACCAAGGCTGTGTAGTCCTAAATCCATTTCATGCCTCTTTAATCCACATCAGACACTCCCTGCCTCTTTATCTCACTCTTCCGGGTCCTGCTTTTTACCTTTGCAAGGGTTTTTCCATCTTTCTCTTCCTCCTTTTTTCCCCTTTGTCTGGTTTTCCCTTACTTGCTCTCAATAAATGTCCAATGATTAACAATAAATGCCGGTCATCAAAAATATAAGTGTCGGTGGGTTTCACCGGCAACCACTGGCTCAGATTAAGATCTGGGATCCCCTAGCATCAATAGTCGCGTCTAGCTCCCCATAATTTGCCAAGACACACATTTATACCCTAATATAGAGGCTAATAGAATCAGTTACATGTCCATAGAATTTGACTAAAATACAAGCAAGTGCAGTAATTAGATCATGGGAGTGGATGCAGAAGACCTTCTGAAAGTATCAAAATTAGTACACAGTTGACTGAACAAGCAACACCTAAAATGTTCGCATCGGGTGCCAAGGGTGCTCAATATCTCTACTCGTAGGCAAGCACTACTGGTTAATACAGTTAGCATAGATACTAAACATGACCGGTACAGGATACTACAGTCAAGAGCTAGAGAAAGGGATATGTTTAATTTCATAAGATACACACATTTGTCTGCCAGGCAACTGTCAAATCTACAGTTTTACAAGATGTGTAAGACATTGATTAGATATCTAGATCATGGATCCAGAGCTCCATGAATAATATGCAGGCTCCTACCTGAAAAACAAAGCAAACACAAGGAGACGATGGATGAAGCGCTGAAACTTTTAAGACACTCACCCCCAGTCACAGATCTGGGTTGAATCCATCATCGTTCTTTAGCTCACTTCACCACCCCAGTTCAGACCTAGCCCTATGCAAATCAGTCTTGACCCTGTGCCTCATGGGAACAGTCCAGACCGAACTACCAGGCCAGGTCTTCCCTGGACTGGAAACAAGCATCTTGGGACCAGTTTCGGGGTACCACCCCTCATCAGCCAGGCTAGCTAGAATCCAGTGCAAAGTGAGCAAGGGACCCACGTCTGGGCATACAGTGCCAACTTAGGGCAAACACAAGGAGACGATGGATGGAGCGCTGAAACTTTTCAGACACTCACCCCCAGTCACAGATCTGGGTTGAATCCATCATCGTTCTTTAGCTTTGCCACCCCAGTTCAGACCCAGCCATATGCAAATCAGTCTTGACCCTGTGCCTCATGGAAACAGTCCAGACCGAACTGCCAAGCCCTGTTTTCCCTGGACCGGAAACAAGCATCCTGGGACCGGTTTCGGAGTACCACCCCTCATCAGCCAGGCTAGTTTGAATCCAGTGGCAAAGTGAGCAAGGGACCCATGTCTGGGCATACCCTGCCAACTTAGGGCAAACAAAGCAAACACAAGGAGACGATGGATGGAGCGCTGAAACTTTTCAGAACTGGGGTGGCGAAGTGAGCTAAAGAACGATGATGGATTCAACCCAGATCTGTGACTGGGGGTGAGTGTCTGAAAAGTTTCAGTGCTCCGTCCATTATCTCCTTGTGTTTGCTTTGACCTACCTGAAAAACAGGCACAAACACAATACCTATATGCAAAGGAACCATCAGAACAACGGTGGAAATGCACACAATGTGCACTGTACAGATGCTATTAGCTTATAATTTTTAGAAGCTTAAAAATGCTTTATCAGCCAGTGTCAGAAAGATACCTGTCAGGATTCCAAAGTGGTTAGTGTCAGAGAGACACTTGTCATTACACCATGAACCATAAAAGAATTTCACAACCGATACACTCTAACAGCCCTCTGTCACCATTGCTAAAGCGAACACCATACATGAATATTCTGATGAGAACCCTAAAAGGAGTAGTACAGCTACTATAATGAGCTAAAGAGGCTAAATAACTAGATGAAACTCCCAAGTAGATACATTGTTACAGAGCAAAAGAACAACAGCAGGACGCTGTAAGTCACTGAACGTTGCAGCACCTGATGGTTATCCTGATTCAACACCGAATTCTGTAAGATTGTAAGGTTCAAAGGAGCAATGCCATGGGTTCAGGGAAAATGATTTCAGATCCACAAAATATTAAAGAACTATAGGTATCACCAAAATCCCAAAAATCATGAACCCCGGCAGGCCTGTGTTTCAAAATGTAGGCATGGCTTAGATAATAGGCAGAGCCATCAGTGATTATACAACCTCGAATTTGGGAAGGGAATGCATAGACAGGAGGGGGCCCAGTAAGCGACTGCTTTGTCATTGGCTGTGGAGTGAGAAACTTGTCTGACACCCTAAAGCAGTGGTTCTTAACCTGTGGGTCTGCGATCTGTACCTCAGGGCTTTCTTTGTGAATACAAATGTAAAAGGAATTGCCACAGAGGCATCTCCTAACTCCAGGGGCATGGCATCAATCCTCCAACTTTAAGAACAGATGATCAGTTATAGATGTAAGTATTATATAGCTGTGAAATGACCTACCTTTCACCTTTTGGCCTGCATTTCCCAGAAAGGGTTTGGCTATAGCAACCTGTTCATATACTAAGACCTTGCTCATAGATGACAGCTTGTGAGTAATGAGTGAGACCAATACTTTCACAATCTGGAGAAGGAGACTTGCATTGGCGCAGTATAATAGCATTTGCTTGGAATATGCACACCGGAAACTAAATCTCATCTGGTCACGTTTAAAATGAATTAAGGCAGAGGTATAAATTAATATTCTCAAAATCATACAATTTGATGAAAAAGGAATCTGAGATTTTAACCCCTGTCTCCTGGTTTGAAAGTTAGGAATTTACTCGCTAGACACTTTCATTCCCAAGAATCTATTCAAAGGAATTATTCATGCCAACCCATAATCTTCAATATTCAATGTACAAGTTGGGGACCTTTTGGAAATTCACATATCCAAGACTACAAAGTGGTGACTGTTCATGTCATGGTGGGAATATCTGTGTTTTTTTCAAGTTCTGTAAAAGGCCTTACAACTCCAAAATGATAAAGGTTCAACATTTTTCCTGGGAAGTCTCTTTGTATTTCATCAACAAATGTTAATCTATCCTTAACAATTACCCCATGTAAACATTCGATTATTATTTGAGGAGGGTGAATACCCACCTCTAGGAATAATCACACCCCTTGTCAGGATGAACCAGTAGCGGCTGGTGTCACGGCAGAGTGGTGAGGCGGGTGGCAGCGGGGATGGGAAACGACGACAACAACGACGAAAATACATTTAAAAAAAAGAAAAATAAGTAACTTATTCACCGCTCTTCTGCTCCTCTCTGACTACACACAGGCTCCCGGAATCCCCTACAGCCAATCCTGATGCTGCTCTCATGCTGCTAGCAGGAAGAGAGCGATACAAAAAACAATTGGTCCTAATGGCTATTATAAAACAATACTCAATATTGTAGTAGCCTTAAACATAATCCATATGTAAGAGAGAAAGAGAAGAAAAACACGATTGAACATGTTTATATGAAAGTCAATTAAATTCTTTATATTTATATATTATATTGAAAAAGTTAATTAGTATACAATCAATATTAAAAGGTTACCTTAGATAGGTGCAAAGAAAAGTGCTTGTAGAAGTGCTCAAGTGATGTGAAGGGGTAGAGAGGATAAATAAAAAATAAAAAAACTTTTAACAATGTAATGGAATCGTGTTACTACAGTAGCTTTTTGAAAAGCCTGTCCAGAAAAGAGTCTCACACGTTGGACACAGTATCATTATAAGGAAAAGAGGCCGATCTAATCAAGGCACATCTGTCTTTCGGATGAAGCGAAAAAATTGATCCAGGCACTTATGGTTATGTCGTCGACCTTTCGACCTAGATATAAGGTGTGGCAATTAAGGACCTAGCAAGCGGGTTTTCATCAGGACGTAAAATAAACAACTTTGAAGTAAGGGAGGTGTATATACTATTAATCAGTGAAAATAAGAAACTGTCTCTCTCTCTCTAAGAAAATAAGTAGAGCCACTGACTTTCAGTGGTGTGGAAAACACTGCACACTCTTATTGTATAGGTGTGCCGATGTGTACAGGCTGTAAGTAATAGCGGGATAGCACTGTAAATTGAGAGACTGTAAAACACTATCAAACAAATGAATAAAAGCACCTATTGTACAAAAGAGGAAAACAATTGAAACATCACTCACCCTTTAAGCGAGGAAAACAGATAAAAACCCATCTAAGAATCAATCAAAAATGGGTTACTGGCTTCGAAATAATTGTTCGTGTGGAAGGTGCCCCTAATTTAATGGGAATGTGGGGTCACTGAAAAAACAGAAGAAAAAGCGTGTCATAGAAAAAACAAATCCTCATACATTGGAAAAAGATATGGGCGCAAAAATTGAGCGAGCCTCTCACCTCATATGAAAGGTTAATCTCCCTTTCCTGACTCCGTGGCGTGATGACAGTTCAGCTGCGAGTATGCTGACTGAGTACTTGGAGAAAATAGAGCAGTGTCGGCGTGCACACTGTGGAATTCGTGCCCCAAACGTGGCCGGCAAGAAGCCTGATACAGCAGAAAAATGATTTGCATAGAAGAAAGCCTGACAGGGATGGAAAAAGGGGGGGAAAGTATTTCATGTCCTTTTGGACGGACAGAAACGGAATGAAAGGCCAAGTCATATACCAGTATGAAACAAAGTCACTAGATTTTGAGACAGTAATATTAAAAAACTAGCACATGCAAAACATGATAGTCACATTTCTGCACATCTAATGATACATTGTGTTCAGTTGGCAAAAGTTAAAAGTGTGTTAACAGTAATTTTGGGTGTGTTAACATTATTAATGTCTCACCACAGTATGAGATCAATAGAAAATACATACATCTATGTACATTTTATGTTGCAAAATGTTCAATCAACAAATATTATTAAATTTTAAAGTTGTATTACTAATTAATAGTTACACTGTATTGTGTATAAAAAGTACACAAAAAAGGGAAAGGCTAGACATCATGTTAATGAGTTATACACCTACAGAAAAATCAGACATGGCAATGTTAAACACCGTAAACAACCATTGCCGAGGATGAACAAAAGTTACTTACCTGTAAACTGTGGTTCTCCAGTATTGGTATCTTTCATAGATTCACATGCTTGAATCATTCCCCGTCGTCGGAGTGGGAGTCCCACGGTACATAAAAATAGCAATAAATATGCATGAAATAGCCATAACATAGGTAAATTAGAACCAGGAAGTAAAATAGCTAGAAGTTAATAGGAAAAAAATCTTCCACTTTCATGACTCGTCCAAGTCATTATATATGGTCCAAACTACAGCCAATCAGGCGACAGCACCCTCCAGAATGTTCTCCCCAGAGGCTCAGGCTCTCAGATTTTCCAGCACAAGTGTGATAAAAGAGTAAAAGAGCATAGAAGAGCCTCTGAGGGAGGTGGGTAGGTCGCATGTGAATCTATGAAAGATACCAATACTGGAGAACCACAGTTTACAGGTAAGTAACTTTTGTTCTTCTCCAGTATTGGGGTATCTTTCATAGATTCACATGCTTGAATCAGAGTAGAAAGCAGTAATTCCAAAATGATGCTTGTGAGATCATCAAAGAAATACATACATATATATATATATATATAAAAATTATCTACTGGCGGTCGCCAGTAGATAGTTATAGTTAAAACCTATTATCCATAGGAAATCCGCGACATTCTATTTGAAATAACGTTGGCGCCGGTTGA